>JAOXNO010000033.1:7182334-7230486 GCA_028565335.1 Limnodromus scolopaceus
ACCATGTCAACTCGTCTCTTGAATACCTCCAGGGATGGTACCTCAACCACCTCCCTGGGCAGCCCATTCCAATGCTTTTATTATTGTTTAGTCTTGAACAGATAGTATAATTAGAAAATGGATGATATTTACCTGTTTTTCTTCTGCAGTGACCACATGCATCCTAGTCAAACTTTTGTCTCTGACTTTAGCAAAGATGTTTTTCAGTTTGTCATATTTTGTTTTGATAATGCATGTAGATAATCCTAGAAATGTGGTATCACCACCAGAGGCTGGGCAACCTGCCACTATTTTACCAAACCTAGCTGGGTAGCTTTCCTTTCCTGGCTTTGTAGCTTGGAAGCAGAGGAATGCGGTATTTCAAGAGTTCCTAAAACTAAGAAACACCAGGCTTGGAAAAGCAATCATTCTCTAAGTGCAGTGGAAGGTTGTTAACCTTTGTAAGCCTGCAAGCTGGGTACCAAGATTGTACTTCCTCCATATTGTAATCAGAGAGTCGAGGAGTATGTCATAGGCAGGGGCAGACACTGTTTTGTTGGGCTTTCTCAGCTCCCTTTCAGGCCAGGGTAAGGTTGAGCATGTAGTTAGGAACTTAGGCAACTTGGTGATATTTGTGGCAGCATCCCTACTGTCTCATTTCCTGGGGAAGTCAATGCTCTGAGTTTATCCAGCAGGGCCTCACAGCTCCAAAATAGCTCAAGAGATGTTGGCCAGTCACTCCTAGTGCAGGAACAGCTGCCAGTCTTGTTATGAAATAGCATGTCTCTTGGCTTTTGCTGCAGCTTGGGTTCTGCAAATGAAGCGTAGAGGAGAGAGCTGCCGAGAGAAAAGACCATGGTGACCAAAGGAAACAGACTGTCAGAGAAGCGGGGTGGTACCAAAGAGTTTATAAGGTTTAATTACCAAATAAATGTTTTGCTAACAGGTGTTTTTTGGTTGTTACCGGATGCTTCAGCCCAGTAAACATCTGATTGCAACACATAAAATCTTTGGGAAAAAAAAAATGCAAATTTTAATAATGAGAATTGCTGGGTTTGCTGAGCTCTGCTGGAATACTTTTATGTTATTTTGGCAAATAAAATCTCCTGCAACTTAATGCAAGGTTTAAAGGAATTCCTTTAGCTGAAAAATAAACTACAAAAGTACCAAAACACTCCTAGTTACCTTAAACCCCCTATGAACTAATGCAGTTTCTATAGTTCCTCCCCAGTTTGTTGCTTGTGTTTTTTAAAAATATATTTTTAGTGTTTATGCTACTCCAGAGGTGTCATTCTGCATCTTCTGAGTTGAAACTTCTGAAAATGTGAAGTACTGTCACTGTGCTGCTCTTCAACATAAACTAGAGAGTTTTTTTCACCCTAAGCACAATTTGATATGGAATTTTTTGGTTTTATTTATTGTCAAATCCAAAAAATGTTAGTGTGTAATGCCCACACCTTTAAATAATAAAACTCCTATATTTGTTTGCAGATACTCTAATCTGTTGTTAATAAACTTGAAAGAATACAGTCTTGTCTAATAAACACATCAAACTAATGGGTACCAAAGCAGTTCAGAGAGTGTTTGTTGTTTGGTGTTTAGATTTCAGTCAAATTTAATCAACAATGGATGGGGCCTGCTGCATTTATTAGCAACACAAATCCCTGTGATTCAGTGCCAGGTCCCTTTGACTGGTTCCAGTGCATGCTGGCAGGGGTACAGGACTGATAAATACTTACATCCTTGTGACTGTGAAAGAAAGAGGGAGGGGAAATACTGCCGAGGGAACAGACCTCATGGTTGGCATGAATTCCTTGAGAGCCATTTTGAACCTCTTTCTACACAGCTAGCTTCTAAATGGGAAGTCATTGATTCAGGAACAGTAGAGGCCTTTTTTCTTTGTGAAACCTTCAGCTTTACAGATGGCTGGCTGCATAAGTCTGCGTGTTTTTATTCTCGCTTCCCCTCCAGGATATTCTCTTTCCCCAGCTTTAATTTTCATTCTCCTTGGCTTGTTATTGAATTTCTTGAAGGGCTTCAGTTATTGAGAGGAGAAATGCTGTTGCAGACATGCTCCTTCTTGGGAGCATCTCTGATGATCTAAAACATCCCTTGTCAGAGAAACTGAAGTGAAGGTGTTTGAATTCTTGATGTTTAATTTTTAAGTTCCAGTTGTGGAAGGCAAATTTGGACTCATTTTGTGGAGAGTAGAAGTAAATTACCAGCATCAAAAATGTTTCCATCAAATTAAATGAAAATTTTTGCTGATTCTCTTTGCGCCAGCCACTTGTGAAACTGCGGATACAGAGGTTCCAGTAACGGTGATTTTTCTGTCTTGCAAAAATGGGAAAGTCTGTTTTCTCTGCAGATACCCAAAAACTCTCACTTTGCTTCTAGAACCCTAAATTCTGAGCCTAGGAAGTAAAAATGCTCCAATTCTCAACAGAAGCATGTTGAATTTCTTGTAAGAATTACTTAGTGATAAACTATGCTAGGAAACAAGTTGCAGCATGTTGTTCATGTGGTGCTGGAATTTCAATAATGTTATCTCTGAGACTGGCAGTTGCACTTGATACTGATAAATAAACCAGCCAGGTCACAGTATCCGCTACAAATTCTTGCTCTTGACGTGACACTTGCTGTTTTACAGCTTTGAACCCAATTTTCTTTTTCTAATGGGCACATGACTCATGAAAGTTCAGCACGCTTTCTGAGCAAGAGGGGCTTGCAGCAGGACTGAACAAACTATTTGAACACAGAGAACTCAGTCATTAACTATGAGAGAAATGATGATGCGGGGAAGAGGGGAAATCATTGTGGCAGTATTGTAATGTGTCAGCCTAATCACACAGACTTTGCTGCTGTCCACTGTCCCCAACTTCAGAGTTCAGCCATTTTAGGATGTGGCCAAACTGCAATTTAAATTAAACAAAATGCCCCTTTGTAAGTAACTTGTATGAAGAGAATTTTGCAGTCATGATACAATCCTAAGATGTTTGTTTGAAAAAGGACAGCCAGGTGAGGAGGCAATGTAGCACGCAGCTTGCATACAGAGAAAGCTGCAAGAAGAATCAGTGTGAAGTTTGTTTCTATTACGACAGCAACTTTAGCTTTTTTTTCGCAAGAAAAGTGTCCTATGTACTTGGGGGGGAAAACAAGTACTTTGATGTAGGAAAGAACAAAACTGACCTGTGGAGGTAAAAAGACCTCTTGTTCCAAAAAGGTATTCTTAGAGAGGAGAAAGAACCAGTGTCTATTTCACAAGTTATGCTGATGTTTGTCACTCTTAGACTGGGTACGAAAAAACATACGAATTGTGCTCTCACAGAAAAGGTAGTGCTAACTCCTTTTGATTCCAGTTCCTAATGTCATCATTATCATTTGTCATATGAGAGAAAGGCAGTGGTGGTTCTCACTTGGAGATAGAAACACTGTGGACAGTGTCTGCAGAAATATCACCCAACTTCTCCACGGGACTGTGTGTGTCTTTCTCTCGAGCTAACTCGCTGCCAATAACTGCTCTACAACAGAGGCTGCCCTTTTGTTGTGGGTTTTCTTTCCTGAGAGAAAGCCTATACAGATAAGGCGAGAAATGACTTTTTGTCACTTGAGAGCTTCATCTAAAAATGATGGTGCTTATATTTTCTGTCTTACTGAGTATGACATGGAACACATGCTGTTTCTGTTTACTTCACTGAGATGAACTCATGTTTTCAAGGTTTAATGTCAGCTAATAGTAATAGTCTCTACCCCCTAGGGCCGTTTGGAGGGAAAAAAAGTAGTAAAAATAGGGAAATACAGGGAAACTGAGTTAGCATCTCATCATTAAACTCATCAGGGAAAGAGAGCAATAGATGTCACAGAGTGTGGATCTCCAGTAGGAGGTAGCAGTGTGGCTCATGCTGACACCACAGCAGGCGTGAATCTACGGCCACTAAGGTAGATGCAGGCAGACTTTCCTAAGGAGTTACAAAACCTGCACCATTAGGGCCCTTGCTGGATTAACTGCTTGACTTTTTGCAAGTTTTGTGACTAACGTTAAGCACAGAACTGTGCTCTTCTCTCTGGTCGAATCACAGTCATCAGTGTATAGGAACTGAGCCCTAATGTATGGAAGTATACTGTACAAAAAAGCTGGTGGGATGGGCATGAAACAGGTACGCTGATGTGAATATGACTGAGTTTCCTGGAAAAAAATAGTTTTTGATTTTAAGATGAACATAAACCATTTAGACCCAAGCTCTATGATATAGTGATGAATGCCCAAGCTGAAACACCATGCTAACTTGAGTTTATGACAAACTGATCAGTGTAAGAAAATTTGAAATTTCCACCCTATATTTTGGGTCTTCCTGCTGTCTCTTCATCTAGTATTCCTCCAAGATCCATTGGTGAACAGATTTATCTATATAGTATCATCTTTTCTCAGGCTTCAGGAAATCTGTTCTGCCTGCCTGAGCCCCGTAACAGCTACATCTTCAGTAGGAAGATAGGAAGTATGATCTATAGAACCCCCTTTCCTGGAGAGATTTAGATCAGTGACCACAGGACTAGAATGCAAAGCCTGCTAAGGATTAACCAAAAAAATGACCTGTTACATATGTGAGCAGAGCTGAGACGCTTGGTTTGAACAAATATCTGGTATAAATGGTACAAGTCTACCACAGTAGCATGTTCTTGCAGATATCGTCCTATGTCCTTTACTCATAAAGAGGCTAATCTCAAATTTTACCCAATCGGGATTAAAACAAACATTGCTTTTTTTTCTTATTATTTGTAGGAAAATGCAGACTTTTTTCAGAAATAGTGAGACTGCCTGTGAAGGAGTTCAGTGGGTGGAATTGCTCACAAGGATAATTCAGTACCTTGCGTAGTTGCCTTGGATATAATTTGGCATTATCTAGTTTGAGAATACTTGTCTTACTGTTCCTCTCCCTCTTTTATTGTCATTCTAATTGATGTTCTCTTGGGTATGGAGTTAAAGTAATGTTTGGTGAACAAATAGTTCAGGAGAGGCAGATTATGATTCAGAATATGAGCTATGTATGAGTTACAGTTCTCACATATTTATTTTTCAAAACTATTTAGCAAGTGTTTTAGGAGAATCATCTTTATGATGCATGTTTTTCAAGATATCTTCAGTGTCCTCTCAGGCTGAAGTATCTGTGAGATCCAAGCTTTTGAGGCTATGAAATGTATGGCTCTATGTCCTGTGGTATCTTATCCATGTCTTGTGTTGAGTGTAACTCGGTGATCAAAGTCCTGATTTTGGGGTGAATGTTTTAATTCAACTTCAGGTAATACATAAAAATATTTGTATAAAAGGTTCCTTTCCTACCACCATTCCTTTGAGTAAACATATTTGCTAAAACAATTGTGGAAAGTGATTGTGTAGAGATCATTTTGTCTTTGCCCCAAGCATTTGCTCTATTTTTCTTTCCCCATTGGGACTTGTGTATAGCTAAGGTCTACGGAATAACCCCACAGTTTTATTACATACACAGAAGCTATAAAGGACTATGTTCCTAGGCTGTGCAGTAGCAAGGTTACCAGAATATTTAGCAAACAAGTTTCCTCAGTAGATCCTACTGACAGATGGCTTTGCAACTTAGACATACAGCTTACATGCTCTTTTTCACTTGTTTTCCTTTTTACGAGCACTTGGGTTCTTGCAGAAAATTCAGTTTCAGTGAAATGGAGGCAGGTTGTGAAACTGTTTCCACTGAAATGTTGTGAAGAAAAAGAGGAAGGCTGAAGTGCATTTTTATCATTAGGAGGCAAAGTTTTGATATTGTCTCTTCAGAATACTTTTGAAATGTGGAATATATACTTTGTGCTATTTAGGTAGTAGGGGAAAACCCATAATGTGTTTTGAGTTAAACTTTCTGGACCTAGAATTTCTTCTTATCGATTTTTTCATTCCTAATCAGAACGAAACTAAACTTCAAGGTCTTCAACAAAATGGAATTTGTTTTACCTGGCAGTTGTTGTTCTGAGCACTTACTGTACTTTTCTGATGAGTAGATGTAGTTTAAAATTTGGCAGATATTTTGAAGAGATGCACCTGACCTCTGTACAAGAATTCAGAACATGTGGGCTTAATATTTGTTGCTGTCACATTGACGAAGTTCTGTGTGGAGCAAGTGGCTGAATACTCTTCTCTCCCTCTTTTATCTGAAATGTGTACGCATGCCAGTCTTCCCCTTCTCCTTGCCCCCACCCCAAGTGACTTGGGCACTTGAAAATGAAATGAAGGACTGCATTCATAAGAGTTGTGTTGTGACTGTGGAGGGACTTGAATCATTCACCTGAACTGTGGGAGGTCCAAGTGTGACGACTCCTCTGCCAGACTGGGGCAGGTTGTTACCCTGGGTTTCTCCAAGAGCAAACGTGCTCACTACCAGGCTGCTCTTAAGCTCTGCTCTTCTTTGATGTTGCTTCAGTGGGAGACTATCTGCTGAAACAAGGCCCGTGACAGTGATATGTCATCCCCAGATGATCACCGAAAGTGAGAGTTAGAAAGCCTTCACTTCTACCTTTAGAAACCACAGTCAACCTTACACGTACCACTGCCCTAATTCCATATACCATGTACTAAAGAAGAAACTTGCCAAGGTTGAGCCAACATTAGCTGTATCTGCATAGGCCTTTCACAGTGGAGAAGTTGACATGTGGCTAAGATGATAGGCTGAATTGTCTTTTCTAAATGTTTTTTGGCCCAAACTATTTATAGGGTGTATGTTAGCTGCAGCTTAGGGATCACATGATTGAAGAAGCAGGATTAATTCCTAAAATAGGCTTCTAGACTTTCATTGGTATGTTGGCGTAGTATAGTTGAGTGAACTAGAAGCGTTTTAATTCTACTCATCACAGATACAACTGTAAACTGTAGGAAGATTTCAGAAGCACATGTTCTTGTCTTGCAGGTGACCAGACTAAGATTTCCAACACTTTCCTTTTGATAGCATCTCTGCAAGATACTGAGGAGCCTCTTCTCCAATTAAAAATTAAGGCCATACAATGCTATTAAAGACTATGTTTTATGCAAGTGTTATGTCTGAACATTAATAAAAAGCGGACACACAGCAAAATAACACCACAGGTTATGAGTGGCAGAGCTCATTTTAATAGCACTGATCTATAAAATATTTAAGATAATTTAGCAACCCCTCCCCACCCCAAAAAACCAACCAACCCCAAAAAACTACACACAGAGTGCTCTATTTCTTCTATATTTCGTCACAATCATCTAACACAAGGTCAAAGAGCAATGTTCTGTACATTCCTTTTGGGAATGCTCTTCTGGGCACTGCAGTGGCAGAAAAGCAGAAAAGCGGTTCCAGAATATATGCTTGGACAAGCAGATCACACAGGGTGATTTAAAAATTCATGTTTGAAATCTATTTGCTTAAATATAACAACATTAATGCTGTTTTATAGGATCTGGGTACCCATGATTTGCTTATGGATGTCAAAGTTAAAATCCCAAAGTCATTAAGCTAATTAAACACAATGTGCCTAGCCAACCACTAGAAAAAATAAGGCAATTTATAGGCTCAATAACTATCTTACATTAATAATATGAGGCCTAAGGTTTGGAAATGTTATTTGGTGGTTAGATGAACAGAGAGAAATATATCACCCTGAACACAAAACATTTTTTACATGCTTCCCTTTATTGGTTACGAACCACAAATGAACTAACAGTACCTAATTTGACTGTCTAATTATTTCTTTTTTGGGGACATATTAAAGTATTCCAAGATAAGGAAAGACACTGTGACTGCAAGTCAGGACTTATGGAATTTTTTCTAATTTTTGCCAAAGGCAATATATGATCTTTTGCTATATCAGTTCAAGAAAACCCCACCAATTGAACAAATTAATGGGAGAAATAAA
Organism: Limnodromus scolopaceus; assembly: GCA_028565335.1. Taxonomy (NCBI): domain Eukaryota; kingdom Metazoa; phylum Chordata; class Aves; order Charadriiformes; family Scolopacidae; genus Limnodromus; species Limnodromus scolopaceus. The sequence continues at coordinate 7,190,213 of JAOXNO010000033.1, forward strand.
CCATTAAAAATTTTGTTTCTGGCTTGAAGACTGTTATCTGTAGCTCATTTAGGGCTGGGAGAGGATATGAGGAAAGTACTGTTACTTTTCGATTCTCATATTTTGTTATTAATATATGTTATTGATTATTGTCATAGAAGTTACATTGCACGCAATGGACCTTTGATCAGAGCTTATATAACAGTCTTGAATTTTTATTCTCTTTTTCCGCATATTTGCGTACTTTCAGATTTACCATTTAGATCCACAAAATCCCCATTCATTTGCTACGTGATAGCATAACTGCTTGAGAACTTCTGGTAAATTAATTTTTGCCAGTTTGAACTTGCACAGCCACCCAGACCTTGAGACCACTGAACTATTAGGCCTCAACTAGTATAATTCTCAAAGTAGGTATTTTTCCTTCCCACTCATTTCACCTGACCTGAAGTGGGTACCAACCGAATCTAGCCAAAAAGTGCTCCCCATGCCTTAAAGGGATAGTAGACTCAAGTATAATGACACAATGAAAAACAGGGACTTAAAGAGGTTGTGAGAGCCCGCATTGACATACGTTGAGATGGTGATGTAATGTTCTGGCTCGTAGTTGTGATATATGGCTCTTCAGCGTTGCCAAGGGGAGCTAAGCCTATTCTCAGCTTTACCCTTGCTCATTTCTTTGGCTAGTAATTGAGCATTGTAAAATGACAATTGTAAAATCAGGACAGCAACAGAAGCAGAGAGGAGCAATTTTCAAGTAAACTGTTAGTGCCCACTTCATGGATCTTCTAAAGCGGGACTAGAGAGACCAGATACCAAGAAGTGTCCTGTGCCATGGATCCTGACTGTGTTATGTATCCTGGTAGGAACATGTGTAAACTGAAACAGTGCTTTGGGATGGGGACATCTACACAATCTATGCGTTGTAGAGGGATTCACCTTGGACTAGCTCTAGTCTGGAGTGAGTCCCTGTTATTTGTGGATTGTGTTAGGTGCATTCCTGGAGTGCATGTCCCAGTTTGGTTTCGTGTTCCTTGAATCAATTTCATGCACAGCAGACTAGTTCTAGTCAGGTCTTACAAAATGAATGTTCATTAGCAAAACACATTAGGTGTTTACTTGGAGCATATCTCTCTCTTTACTTTCCACCAAAAGCAGCCAGGTTGCATGCCCTGAGATAACCTTGCAATATAATCATAGAATCATAGAATGGTTCGAGTTGGAAGGGATCTTAAAGATCATTGAGTTCCAACCCCCCTGCCATGGGCAGGGACACCTCCCACTAGACCAGGTTGCTCAAAGCCCCATCCAGCCTGGCCTTGAACATCTCCAGGGATGGGGCATCTACAGCTTCTCTGGGCAACCTGTTCTAGTGTCTCGCCACCCTCACAGTAAAGAATTTCCTCCTCATATCTAATCTAAATCTAGTCTCTTCCAGTTTTAAACCATTAACCCTCGTCCTATCACTACACTCCCTGATACAAAGTGCCTCTCTACCTTTTCTTTGGCTTTTAAACCAAAGTACATTTAAGTAAAGATGGAGAGCCTGAAACACTGTAAAATGCTTTCTTTCTTTGGTTAGCTGAAAAGGACTGAATATGTTCAGCTTCTCCTTCCAGTACGATAGCAGGGAAATAGTAGCTTATGGACTCCTTCCTTGCAAAGGGAAAAACTTGCAGTAGCTGTTGCACTAGTGTCGCTCCAGAAACATGCATTGTAATAAGATTGTAGAAGACATGGAACAATGAATACAGGAAAGCAAGAGATAAATCACATCAGAAGGTACCTGGAGGCATGATGTCTGCGCTTCTATCTGGTGTCTGAAACTTAGCCATGGGATAGGCACAGCACGGGCAGTCAGGAAGTAATGCTTCGTGGTGCCCCGTCAGCACTGTGAGAAGGACTGCAGCTAACAGCAGTCCAGTGTTGAAGGCTGGCTGGTCCTTAATCTTTCCAGTGAAACTGTGGATGAGATGGCTGCTCGTGCTAATGAAGTAGTGATTATTAGTTATGTAGAAGTGTCCAAAGGTGACTATAGTCAATCATTTAGCTTAATTTTGCAACAGTTATCAAAGACCCAACAGATGACCATAACTTTTGATCTCCATTAAGTTAGCTTTTGTCACATGCAAGAAGAAAGTGTGAAAAAAGTAGATGTGTCATATCTAAATCACTTTTCCTTTTTTTATCCCTCAGGCTCTGTCATTTTCCTTCAGTGTTTATTTGGTTAACTGAACACAAGTCTTCCTTACTTACCTTCTGTCAAGTACTTCCTTTGGGGAAAAAAATGAAACAAAGGATCTCCAGCACAGAAGTTCCCAATGGCACCTACGCGCAAACATATCTTGGCCAAAAGCGCGACTTCACTAGTTTTAAGTGCAGACCTCCCCAGCCCCTTGATTTTACTGGAAATGAACATGAAGAGGAAAAATGTAATTTGGCTGGTAACATTTTCTGGAAGGGTCAACCCTGTGATGCATTGGGGTAGACTGGGAGCAGTCTCTGATGTTAGTTTAGTGATTAAGTTACAGGAAGGAGGAACACAGTGTAGCTACGTGAATAGAGAAGGAAAATATCTTCAGGGAGGCCACCCGCACCCCACCCAGGTCTTAGCTACATTCTTTCCAAATGCCATTCAGAGAAGCCCCCTTCACTGAACATAGTATAAACCTCCTCATTAAACACTGTCAGAAGATGTGGTAAGAATTTTTTTTTTTTTAATTTTTCTTTTCAACGAGCATAAAAGCTTTTTTTTAATATTTTGTTTAGTATTTGTGAAAGGAGGACTTGGGTTCCAACTATATACCAGTTGCTGAAATAGCCCTTTTGCATTTATGGGACTGTAGTTAACAGCCATAAGTGAAATAACTTGCTGACAAAAAAGGTAGTATGAAATGCCCAGGAAAAAGATATGAGATTAGGCCAAAGAGAGAGAGTAAAGGAGACTAATATCACCATTAAGGTGTTCGTGCTATATATGGATATCCATTGAATATTGGCATATTTGTGCAAAGCAGAATGATAATAGGAGAATAAACAGATTTTACAGTCAGCCATCTTCTAGAGATGTAGGTTTAAGTCCTGGATGAGAACTGGGCAGAAGATGTAGAATCAACCTTTTCTCCCTCTCATGGGTAGCCAGACCACTTGCTTCTATTTAACTCACAATTTGGGGAATGCAATTTTTCTAGGCTATATGGCATGTTTGCTGAGAGGAAGCCTGTATACCTTTAGCCCTGCAACTGCCAGAGTTTGCCTGAGAACCAGATTTACTGGGAAAGAGAAGGGTTCAAAATCTTCTGCGTGAGAGAAAAAAGCCTCTGGTTGTGCGAGGGCTATCTAGTAGTACGTGAAACAAGAGAGTTTTTCGTGCTATATCGGATCTTCCAGAGAAGAAGATAACACAGCTACAAAAACAAAGCTTGATGGGAGAACATTATTGTGTAGGAGGGAAGAGCAGTATCTATAGCACGAGAAAGATGCACAGTATGTTGGGTAAGTGTTGGACTGAGCTACTCTGGCAGATTAGTCTTGCAATTAGTTAGACTTTGTTGTATGCACCTTCAGTCTGTTCAGCTGGAAGGAGTCACAAAAGCAAGGTATGAGTCAAGGATGGAACTAATGGCTGTTTCCATACACAAATGAAGAAGATATTTTTTTTCTTACCAGTGGGAGGAAAGGAATACAACCATGGAGGTAAAAATGCATCTGACTCATGGCAAAGAAGTCATACATCAGTTAGATAGATTCTGTCACATTTCCTTTGTGAGTAGTCAGTACAAATAATGTATGACCTGCCCACAGTCTTTTCCACGTCCAAGAAGTGCTCCTGCACGACACATACTGGAAGAGTACAAGGATTTTAAAATTTAAGGAAGGCAGTTGTGATACCTTTTGATCATAAAGGTATCATAACTGCTGTTTACAGAATAATTGTCTTGCAAAATGGAAGTCAAGGTTTTGCTATTGCTGAAAGGCTTTAATATTTACATATGTATTTTTCTCTCTTTTAAACCATGCAAGTTCCTAAACATGCATGCATCCAAACCACTTTAGTGAGGTTACATAAATCACAATTGTCAGTGACAGTAATTACTGGTTTTGGAGGGTGATGACTGCAAAATAAACCCTTATTTTTACAAACATCAGAACTTTAAATACATGCATCGTTCCATGCCAATAGCAAGTATTTTAGTACCCTGGTTCATTTTCCCCCATACAGTCTTTGCCTTTTTATGATTCATATGTAAGAGTCAGTGTAAATAGGTTAGTCAGATTTTTCCACTCGCCATGCGTTACTAGAATTTGTGTCTAAATTTCTAATAGAGGAAAAATATATATCTATATAATAACAGATCACAGCTGTATTTTTTAATCCAGGTACATGTTTTCCCATTGGTTGTTCTTCTGGGTCACCCCTTTCTACAAGTTCTTATCTCTGCTCCAGACAAAAGAAAAGGAATACCCCATCATTAAAATGATGAAAGATAGGGCATTCTAGAGTGTCATTAGGGTTTACTGTTCTTGTATTTTAAACTCGGAGATGTACTGCAACTCAGAGGCTGTAATAGCACCTGTACACACTACTAATACGTTACCATTGGCTACTTCTCCTGCAGCAAATCTGTGGCTCCTCATTACTTTCATGTAGGTCCATTTACTAACTGAGACCTGCTGGCTTCAGTTCAATGTATTGTCTCCCATTTAAGTTTTTTTTACTTGTGTCAGGGTTGCAGAACCTGGGTATGATAGTGTCTTTTGGGAGGTGGGGGTGTTTTCTTCGTGCGGGTGATAAGCAGTATGGGAATTGTGGTCTTGAGCAACAGCTGGAACATGTGATGTGGCAGTCAACTGGATGAGGCTGCTGAGGAGGGAATGTAACTAGACAAAACTGATAGTTTTAACTGAGTAAGGAAATGTTTAACTTCCAGATGTTTAAACTCCAATCCCCCTGACGAAAAGTCTTATCCTTCCGTGTTTGGAATGGATGGGCGAGCAACATGCTGCACCTGCCTGGCTGCTCCTGTGCCACTGCAACACACCCAGGGTACAGCCCTCCGCTACCACAGACGATGTGGGAGGAGCAGCGGTTATGCTGTTGTTTCTTTCTGAAGCGGTATTAATCATTTTTTCCTATGAATGAGTGAGAGTCTATCAGATACCAGAGCTATGTCTTTTGTGTTTTAAATTAAAAAGCGTCAATACTAGGTACCACTGAGGTAAAAGTGAAATTATCTGTAATGAAACCCCAAATCCTTGGGCCTTGCTGATCATCAAACTGCATCTCTGCAAGCTAGTGAAAACTTCTGGAGCAACAAACAGCCAGGTAGAAATCTCCTCTCTGTCCGGGAAGGAATTTCGCCAGCATGGAAAATCCCTACATGTGGTAAAGGGCTGTTTCTGCCAAAAAGCGTTAGCATGGGAAACATCCCAGGGTTGGTTAGGGTATGTGATGTTCACACATACAGCATGAGCTGAGTAGTGGGATAACAGGACTTTGTTCTTGTAATAGCACTAAACCATAACTGAAGACAGACCAGGTTAGAGGTGCTTCCGCCACACCTGACATTCTTGCTGTAGGCATGAGCTTCCTTCTTGATGCCTCCTGTGAGGACCTTCTCCCACCCTCTTCCTCCCTGTGGTCCTGGCCATGATCTCCTGTCTCAGAGGAGGGGACGCTGTCTGTTGCTAGTTCTGTTTACTGTTTTCTTGGGTCTCCAGGTAACTCCCATAACCTTTCCAACTGCAGCTTGTCTTTTGCTTATCTGGTGACAGGCAAGTGTTGTCATTGCTGCTTTGTGCGATCCTCCAAGATCTCACCCACACCTATTCTTCAAAATGACCTGAGGTGCCGTGCTCATTTGTAGCAGAGCCATTCCCTTTAGGGCTTATGCAGCTGTTGTTCCTTTTCCAAGTAGAGCATGTTACCCTGTGGGTGAACAGTTGTGGTTTCCAACCTGCCATTCCTCTGGATTTTGTCTGTCTTTTCAGAGGATGTAAAGGAATGGCCCAAAAACTCCAGGTGGGGATTTCCTCCTGTTCTCCTTTCAGTGGCCCCACCAGTAGCAAGATCGCTGGGACTTTAGGTAAGCTCAGAGGCTACATAGGGTTTAGCTCTAATTTCAGCCTGCATTTTCTGTTCTGCATAAGGCCTGTGGTGACTGTTTGTTCTCTTTCTTATTTTGAAGAGATTCTGGCAAATATCTTGCTGTACTCGCAATATACGTATGCAATATCTGTATTTGATTTGTGCTGTTTCTTTGCCAATAAAGGGCAGTACTGCCACATATGATTTTTCTGCTATTTGGGATTTTGAAAGATTTGAGTACAAAATATATCATGCACATAAAGAAATGTGGTGCAGAGACTTCACTGCATGGGACTTCAGTGTATGTTAGCTGTGAGGAAAAAAGTGAAAGTCTTCTAGGCTCTGTATTTTCACTTCCACAATATTTGAAGGCTCCCACTTTATTGCACCTCAGATCTCTTCCCCTTCTCTAAAAAAGACAAGTACCAAAGGATGATGACATACAGATTGTTATCTTAGCAGGTAAATTTACCTACCCCCAATCTGAGTGAAGATATTGTTAGCATCATTTCTTATTCAAACCACACTAATTGACAGGGAAATTAAATTACTGAAAAGGAGCAAGGTTCTAGTTGTTTCTTGACTGCATGCATAGAAAACTAGATATTAAAACTGAAAGATATTGAAAAGGTCCCAATAAGATAGAAATAATCATCTTTCATAACAACACTAGCAGCAGTAAATGATGAGATTTAATAGACCCAATATATTTTGGATCCCAAAAAAACCCCCAAAGGCTCCTGTGCTTCAAAATATGCCTTTTAGCTACAGAACCTGTGCTTCAGATAATTTTGGAAATTTCCTCCACATTGTCATTTTATAAATTATGTAGAATTTCCTTATACTAAAAACATACCAGATCTTGGGAGAATAACTGGTCAGTGTATACAAACAGTTATTTGCTACTACCGCAGTTTCACATTTTATTTTGTTATGAATGCATTAGGGCAGAAATGCAGCAAGCTGACAGTACTGTCACAGAATTGGGGTAGCTAATAAAAGGTTTTATGTTGAGACAACGCAGTTTGAAGGCTCAAAGACTCACTACCCAACAGAAAGAATCAGTCCCTAAAGATAGCATGATTTGAGGAAAGGGTTTGCTACTTAGAGCTGTCTTGAGTGATTTTATAATGCACCTTTGTGAAAAAAAAGCAGTGACATTGCACATGATGTATTAGCAGGACATTGTCCCCAAAACAGCACAGCCACCCCCAAGGTAGGTGCCACATTAAGTCATTTCTTCATTTTTACTTAACAAATAGAAAGCTGCAGCAATCCTCACCTGTCATGAATTAACCTTCTTGATTAGCATGTAAGACAGGCATGTGAACTGGAGCCCAGCTTTGTGTCAGGTTGAGGAATTTGGTGTGCCATAAACCCCCAGAATTGTGATCCTTGTGGGACTGGGCTCCAATCAGTCAAACATCCTATCAATCAGGAGGACCCCTGCATGGCATGGCATTAACTTTTACAATTCAGACTAGTGTGGGACTCTGCTATACTCAATCCATCAGTCAAGTCTGTCTGCACAGTTCCTCCACAGGGGATATATCAACCTTTAGAATGCTGGTCATTGACAAGCTGACTTGTGATCAATCAATCAGTCTCCTATCATGCTGCTCAATGGCTGCGGGATAACACAGGATAGACTGCCCCATCAAAAAAAAAAAAAAAAAAAGTGAAAGAACCTTAAAAAAACCCCAGTCCACCTATTCTTGGTGTATCAACCCCAGTGACATCCTCCCTGACTTTTCTGTCAATTATTTTGCTCTCTTCCCAAACTCAATTCTGATGAATGTTTTTAATTAAGGTTTGTTGTTTTGGTTTTTTTTTTTTTTTTAATTAAGTTGTGTGTGTGTGTGTGTGTGTGTGATTACCTAATTGTTTGGCACAAAGAACTGTCTCTGATCAGGCCCAGGCTTAGAATAACAGAAGTAGCGCAGGTCAGGATGGGAGAAGGTAGATTGGCAGAACAAGCATGTTTACATCATCCCTGGCTTTAGCTTGTTTTATCAGTAGATTTGGCCCTGTTTGCTGTTTCTTTATAGCTAATGGTGAAGTAGATCATATAAACCAAGAATGATTTACAGGACAATAATTGTTTGGAAAAGCTAGTAGTGAATGAAAGGAAATTGAAGAGAGAGAGAGAGCAATAATATGCATGGTGTGCCCTGTGTGTGGGCAAAGGATGTGGTAGTACCTGGGTGTTCATATAGCTATTAATTTCTGCATACTCCCACCCCCTAGTTTTAGTAGAAATGACTAGATTATTTTTTTTAATATATAAAATTTTTGTGTGTATGTATGTATACAAATAAAATACATTTTTTGCTGTGGAGTCTTGCTCCTCTGTCATTTCTATCAATGGTTTGCAGAGGAGTTTTTCTGAAAACACTTTTTTATCTAGGAAAATACTGTAATTATACTGTCAAGACATCTCAGTTTTTAACAATTCTTAAGTATTTTGTAAAATTCTAAGAAAAAACCCGTAAGTCTCCTGACTCCCCCAAGCCTTTGTAACAATGCAAGAGTCTGTTTGATAGTGTATGCAGTTATAACTTCACTTTTCCATTGATGGGGCCACCGGCTTGCCAGTATTCTGGGCAGGTATACATTTTGGATTAGCTTTAGAAAAATCAATAATGTAAAATTCAATGTGATTGGAGCTGTTCCTCTGCAGTTCAACAAGTGTTAGGAATGAGGGATGGCTCTGTTGTGCAACGGTAACGTTCCAGTAATGGGATTTGCGCTGAGGAGAGCAGTTGGGGTAGCACCGCTTCTTGGTTCAAATGTGCTACTTTCTAGGCCATAAGCTGATGTACCACTAGTAGCTGTGTTTTCATAACTTTAAGAAGCAGCACTTTAGCAGTATGCAGTAGAGCCAATACACTGTTAGCTGACTGCAGGTAGGAAAATTAAGTGTCTGCAGATTAGGTGAAACACTTAAAGGGGTTCAGAAAGACCAAACCTTGCTGCTTACCCCTCATCCCATAGTAATGTGAGTTAGTCAGCTGTGTGGAAGAAGAGATGTTCTAGGGCACTGATCCCTTATTGTCCAGATAGGTCTAGAGCAAACTGGGACACATTCCTGGCCTGGATTGAAAGTTTTCCTTTCTGTTGCCGTCTCAGCTGTTGTATGCCTGGCAACCTTGGCCAAACAGCTCTCTTTCTCCTGCTACCATTTCTCCTTGGAGATAGCAATACTGGTCTCTGCTATGCCTGACTCTGCGATCTGCTAGTAAAAGGTAGACAAGAACTGGGAGGATTTCATTGCAAATTTTAGAAAGACATTTTTTGTATTAAGTTTTACAGCAGTTGCAGCCTTCGTGTAAGACTATGATTGCTTTGTATTTTCTACAGGAGGAAACTCCCTGTCCTACTTCCTTGTAGGAAACACTGGAAATTTTCATGTTTTGGGATGAGATGATAGAGTAAGAAATAGCTTGTGGTCCCAGCCCTACAAATACTTAAATACCAGTGAGGAAATTTGCTAATTTATAAGCCGGCATCTTACTTGGAAGCGGTGGAAAGCTCTGAAGTCTCTGTGCCAGGGAGGCAAGTAGTGCTAATGAGAAAAGGCAGGCAGATTTGTGTGAGGCCTGGGGCATCCTAAAGCAAGAACGCAGTGGATTTCCAGATCTCAGCATGATGGGGAAAGGGAATCACTTCTCAGGCCACAGGGAGGCAACTAAAGTAGAGGGGAGGAATGAAACCTTACCTACCAAAAGCTTTCTATGTATAACGCGGGCCTCTGTGTCAGTGTGGGAAGAAGTCTAGAAAAAAAAATGAAGTTGTACTGGATTCACTAGCTCTTTTTCCCTTCTCTGTATCCTGCCAAAAATGCTATTTTGCTTTAATTTTGTTTTTTGTGTTGTTTTTCACGATGCTAAAGCACTGCTTGAACACAGATGCAAAACATCAGTACAGTACTGTAAGGCGTGGACCACACAGGCATGCAGTTCCTTTCAAAATGCAAACCAGAGGAAACAATCTGCCTTTAAAATTAAACTTCCTCATTAATTTCATTAAAAACGTGTGCAGCTTCTAGGGAATAGCAGAGGGTGACTTAAAACATGGCATTATCCCTTGAAAACTGGCAAGCAGTGAATGTGCTCCGGAGGAAAGAAAAAACAAGGCGGTCTGAAAGAAAGGTTGGGAAAGGGAAGCGGATCTCCTGCAGTGGTTGCCATTTTTCTACTCCTGTCTGCTTTGCTGTGCTCTGCAGACACACAATAATAACCCCAGTGGGCCCGGGGATCAAATGACGTGTTGCTGAAGGATTAGGAGCAATTCTATCCCCCTGGCATGGGCTTAGGAATTTTCATTAAAATGACCTTGGGTGTGGTGAGAAAGGAATTTGGGCTGCATGGATGGAGAGCTACACATCCTACCTGGGGAACAACAAAAGGGCCTCTGCAAGACGCACCTCCCTGGGCCCCAAGCAGAGCTGTCATGCTTTTTTCTCCCTCAGTGCAGTTGTTCATGGATTAGCTTGGAGATATGCGGAGGGTCAGAATTAAAAGGCATCTTTCCAGGGGATGGAGGGGGGAGGTGAGAGGATGGAGGGGAGAAACAGGCAAGAGGGCTTATTTCCTGGAATTGTTTAAAAATAAATACTTAGAAACAAATATGTGTTTGGTAGAGAGTGGAATTGCATTTAATTAACAAGAGAGCATCGTGTCTAAGTGCTGCAGCAGAAGAAAATGGAAAACTATTGCTAGGTTGCGCAACCCCATCTTGTTCATCTACACAAGCAGTGTTTACACCATTTGGTGAGTTTATTGTGTATGTGCTTGCCTGAGCAAAAGCTTTTAGTCCTGGTTTAGGAGCCCTGGTGAATGTCTTCTTACAGATTGACTATGTATTCAGGTGTGCAGCATCTTGCACCTTACAGTTGTACTTTTTAAATTCATGCTGGCTAAATGCAATTGTTTCTGAGGAAGCAATTAACTCATAACTGTAATGCAGTTACCTATGGAACATGCCATAACATATTCAATTGGTAGCAACATTCCAGAAGAAATGGGTTTATCAGAATAAAAAGAAAGCATGATGTTGTCAGCAACAGAGCAAAAGCGTTAAAGTAAGCAGAATGGTTAAATACCCATGCTTAAGTTTATAGGGTGTGTGGTTGAATGGTTCCACGCTTGTATATGCAGTTTTGAAAAATTTCATCACCTCCTGGAGAAATATCCCTCCTTACCTTGTATTCAAGGTAAATTAAAATAAATGGTGGGAGCAGATGTCATCCTGTTAGGGCCAATCTTTGCCTTTGTCCTCAAATTTCACTTCTGTGTCACTGTCTCATTTGAGCATCCTCAAGCTTTGCATCTCAAGCTGTTAAACCCTCTAGGCAGGCTTTTAAATGCACAAGATGGTGACCCAGAGGCTTTTCTCAAAATACCAATGGAAATGATGAAAGAAGTGGTGAAACTCACTGACCAAGCAGTGGGCTGTTGAGTTAGTCTCCCTATCAGAGTAGCCATGTAGAGAGTACATAACGCTAAAGCAGACATTCTTGGACGTAACAAAAGGTGCTAAGGAGCAAGTGATGAAAAAGGTGTATTATTTGTAGTTCACTGTTGTTGTCTGGTTTGAGAGGTTTGTTTTGAGCTGGAACTGGAAGTGACTTTGGAGATTCAAACTCATTCTGGAAGATGTCAGGGAACTCCTGATGTCCAAACATATGATGTTCAACACCTGACAATTAGGTGAACCTGAGCTATGTCACAGATGTACTTATTCCCAACTGTGTCCCCTACTGATCCTCATTGGACTTCCCATCCTGACCCCAGACTTGACCTGTAACCTCACATTTTTTCATGGTCACTGGGCCGTAGGTGGAGCTTCTCAGTCACCACGCTGGCCCTGCTTGGCTCCTGGTTTGTCTAGCCCTGCTCCTACAGAGTTTGTGTGGGGAAGGAGCAGGATCCAAGAAGGTTGCTTCAATGGGATTCCTCAGACCCTAGGCAGAGGGTCCCAGGTGAGGCTGGTCAGGGAAACTAAAGCCTACTTGTGCCCTCAGGATGGGGGACATAAAGATCTCTGGCTTTATCAGGAGAGTGAGGCAGGGTGTGTGTCAATTTGTTCAGCGCTGGCTTTTTGTGAGATATTACACAGCTTCCCTGTTGGGAGAACTCTTTGCTAATGTCTTAAGAGAGAAAAGTCGTTAGGTTGGTTTGTGCTGTCCTGTCAGTGGACATGAGAAAACTCAGGGGGAGCTGTAGGCCATGGTTTCTTGCAGTTTGCTGAGACAGAAGCAAACTCCATAACTTTGGGCCATGAGTGGAACCTTGTTGAACCTAATCTACAGTTAAGAGCCTGTTAGCCCTCTTTTCTTTGATGGTCTCTCTCTAGAGAAGATCAGTTTGGTCTTGGCCTGGCCAAATGCTATCTTCTGGGAGAAGACACAGCCCAGGGATGGACTTCTCTGGACCAGAGGAAAGGCTGAGAATTTTGCAGCAGGTGCTGTGTGGCCGACCACCCAGACTTTGTAAACCAGAAGCTGATTGAGTGTGAAGCTTTGTCATGTCCCCAGAGGGTGCCCTGGGTGGGATTGCCATGATAGCAACAGAAGATTATCTGTTCCAGGCCTCTCCTTCCTGAGCCTGCAGAAACACAATCCTTTACTTCAGACTGGAAGAGTTTATTTCAGCTTGATTACATTACAAGAAGATCTTGGAGTGAGTTCATGCACGAGCAGCAGAAACCTGTCATGTTTGAGAAAGTGTTTGTCAGTATGACTGGCCTGTTCCCCTAAGCTAAGTACCTGGAGGCAGAAGGCACTGTAGTTAATGGAGGGAGGCCTGGAAATATTAATCAAACCTCTAATCTTCTACAAAGACATGTGTAGGCTCTGCTGCTGAAGACTGTTATTCTAGATACCTTGTTCTGATCTCTTGACTCTGTCTTATGTGGCTCTGGAAGGAAGAGAGGAATGTGAATGTGACCAAGCTCAGTAAAGGGTTTTCATGAGAATAGGCTGAATGATTTTCCTCTTGCGAAAGACCCATATAAAATGTATGGTATTTCCCTAAATCTCTGGAGATTCCTCTTCAAGAGATTGATGGGGCCCAGATTTGTAGACCTGAGGATAGTAGGACCTGTTTTGCATTTTCTTCATCCTGTACCCACAGACAACTTGGTACAAGTTAAGGAGGGAAGTTTTGTTGTTGTTCTGCATCGAAGATCTCTGCCTCCCTCCACTTCCATTGTAGGAAGACTTCTCTGTGTCGTGGGAAATATTTTTAGTAAATTCTTTTAAGAGAACCTTTAGTCCACCTGTCGTGGGATTCTATGGAGCTGGAAACTTGAATCTTTCCTTCCAGAAACAGATCCGAGATGTCTGAAAGCAAAGGGAGCAACTGTATTGGTGCTGGGGCTGTCTGTTCTCTCTCCTCCATGAGCGTGAAAGACAATCAGAGACTGAAATATCTTGTCATTCTCATTGAGTGAGGAAAGGCAGAGTGTGATACTTTATAGTGCCAATCTGTCAACAACCATTATTGCTTGAAGCTTTTACTTGAGGTATGCAAGTTGGTACACTTACTTTCATTTACAGGAAGGGTGATTTGAAGCAGAGAGAGGTTAATCTCATATTAGCCAAGTCATATTAGCACCGGCCAAAACGTTCAATAGAGTTTGTTTGCTCACTGTCACTATGCATAGGTAAAAGCATTGGTATGCACTGCTTCTGCCTGTCTGTTATGGATTATCTTGGGTGGCCTGTCCAACCCATTGATAAGGCCCAGTGGTGACACTGCTGTGACAGTGAAATTGCCAGGGAAGGGGTGTCTAGCTGAGCTGTGAGTCTTAAGCATCTAGTGATGTACCCAGCCTAGGTTTTCCTAAGCTGACGAATGTGTTCACTATGGTCAGGGAGTACAGCAGAGGTGGCTAACTACGCAGTTTAGCAACCCATAATTGTCTCATCCCAGATCCTCTAGTACCATTTTATAGGCCCCAGAGAGACTGTTTTCCCTTGCCTCTAGTCCAAACCAGGTGACAGTTTTGGTGGCTATTAGTTTTTTTTTTATTTTGTTTGTTTGTTTTTTCAGATACCCATACTTAGATGCATTACTCTCATATCAGATACAATGGTGTTGTGTTCTTGCAAATTTCTCTCAGGAGGAATGGAAGAGGATGTCCAGTAAATACTTACTGCATGGGAGATGTATGGATGCCAGTGAGGGCGAGTATTTAGTGCTAGTAGAGGGGTACTTCCAAAAAGTACAGCACTATTTGACAGGATTTCGGTAGTTTTGTCCATATGAGAATGTCCTGAATTAGAGAAAGCTGCCTGCTGAATGTGAAGCAGAGGTTCTGGCTATTTGGACCTCTGCATCATTCTTCCCCTCTGGTCTGGCCTGTGTGCAGACAACACTAGAAATCTTCTCATTCGGGATTCAGAAACTGAACCGGACAGAGCACTGAAAGGGTCTTAAAAAGAACAGCCAAGATCTTCCAAGAGGATATAGGAGAGGTTGCACAGATCTGGGCATCTTTTCCATCTTTAATTCTGAGTTTTGCACATATGAAGACTTTCCTGTTTTACTAATGCATGCAAATGAGGGCTATATTGGAAACCCTGACTTTTTTTTTTTTTTTACCCTTTTGTGCATGTTTGTGATATTTCACCATATAGTCAGTGCAGTCTCTGACTGCCATTTAGTCCCTTGGTAATGTGTAATGTGGCTAGCAGGTTTCAAAATAAACAGAAGAGCTTTATTAAAGCAGCTTGACCAGAAGATTCAAAAAAAGTCTTGAATTGGACTTTCAGTGGCTGCAGAGGTCTGTTGTCCCTGAAATACCTTTGCAGTGTGTGCTAAACAGTCACTCAAAGTCAGCATGAAAAAATGATTTCCGAAGCTGTTGGACAAATAAGGAGACTCATTCTGAGCAGGGACTAAATTGGTTTAGAACATATGCTTGCACTGAGCAGCCAAAGTACATAATCAGGTTTAGCAAAACAAAGCCTGATACCAAACTTGCCAGGAAAAATTGTTTTGTCATTTTGAAATCTGCTCGGTTTTTAAGCAGACCTTCCCAGAACAGAAAACAATGTGTTTCATGCCCCACTTCATCTGCCATTGCTGTATTTTTCCTCTGAAGATTTGTAAGGAAGGGGAAGAATATATAATCCCTTTGTTAAGATACTTAAATTAAAAGCTTTCTCGTGTTGAACTGCCCTTTCAGTCGGGATTAAGATTTGTTACCCAAGTCTATATACCCTGTAAAACAAGGACTAATCCAGACATTAATCACAGGAAATATTCCGGACCTTTTAAAAATAAACCATGACATTCTACGAAGAATACATAATTGAGAATATCCTGGACAGGTTGAAAATTAGCCCAGTGGATCGGTTGCATAATGATCAGCTGGGTAAGCCAAGGGGAAAGAAAAGAGCACATGGGGCGAACAATGCAGCGGCTTTGTGCTATTGTCTGCCTTTTCCTGTCCTCGAGTTCAGCTCGGTACAAACGTTGCCATTCCAAACCAAATTATATTAACAGGAGGTGTCTGTACCCCCTATCAACCTTGCTTCCCTGCTCTCTGTTTTTTCCAACCGTGGTTCATATTTTTTTCCCCCTGCTCTCTTCGCCATTTCCAGCCAGTGTTTCCCAGCCCCAATCTGTTGCCCAGAGCAACTTCTGCAGCAGTTGGGTTGTGACTGATCCCTTTCTTCAGGCAATATCTGTCAATGTGCCCCCTCCCTGCCAAAGGCCAGTTACTCATGTCAAGGTCAAACTGTGGACAGTCGTTCTGTGTCTGCCCAAGTTAATCCAAACCAAACATACCATGTATAAGTAGCTTATCTCCCAAAATAAATAGATGATAATTAGCATAAGCCACCGCAGCACCCACTCCTTTTCCATCCCTCTCTGAAAAATCCCTCCACCTGAGTAAATTGGGATGCTTTGTCTGACCCATTCTTATTATGTTGAAAAGACAGCAAGCAAGCTCTGGCTCCAAGTGGGATTGCATTTACTACCTGGCTTTCCCAGCCTAAGCCAGTCTCAGTGACACAGAAAAGGAGATCCATGCAAGCGTGCTTGTAAGGAGGAGATGAGATTATGTCAGGAATTCATCATAACCCCTCATTTACAGCAGATCTACCCCCTGCTCTGGGTTTATCATTATCAATTGTGCTGATGTTGCACTGGTAGTCTAAGTGGGCATCACTCCTTGGGCGCAAAGGTCCCATCGCCGTTTTTTCAAAGACAACAAGCTCAAGCAGACCTAGCTGTGCAAGGAGACTGAGGTACTTGGAGTTACAGTATGGATATGAGTCAGAGCCCTATTAAAATTCCATATTTTGTCTGTGGGGCTTTCACCAGCTTGCTGCCTGTCAGGCTGAGCCTTCATGCTGTGGCACCATGGGACTCTGTAGTAAAAACAGTGTCCCTCCTTGGTGCCATAGAAAATGTAGGTAGCAATCCTGAGGGGAGAGAGAGATAAGGGTGAATGCTGATGCTGTCAGGAGGGTAAGTGAAGATGTGTGATTTAGAAGGAAAAGCGTGAACAGCCAAAGGTAGAGGAAGCGATGGATCTGAACTGCTCGTGCCTACCCAACCAGTGAAGGGGTGATTGATGGTGAATTGTTTACTTCCATGGAATCAGTTGCCGGTGTAAAAAAAAATTAATAAAATTTTTTTTGGTGAAATGTCCTGACTTTACTCTTGGAGAAAAACTGCCTGACGCTGGTTGCTGAAGCTTGGCTGGCAATGGAGTAGGCGGGTGGGATTCTGCTGTGCTGGCAGACAAGAAAACATTTTCAAATTGCCTAAACTTTTTTCTTTTGACTCTAGTTTATAAAAAGAAAGAAAGACAGGAAATAATTCCAGCGTTTGCGTTCAATGTTGTAGAGGTAACATATTAGTCATTTATTAGATAATTAGCGTTACATGCGTTACGTGAGCAAATTCTGTTCACTACACGGGGTTTCCTCTCTTATTTAGGCTTGTGTAGCTCTCCTTTGAGCCTTTTGGGACATGTGATTTGTTCAGAATGTGAGAGTGTCTATGAGAAGAGAGCTGAGCACCCACACCTTGGCTATGCTTATCATCTAAGGCTTAATTTAGATGATTCCTTTTTTAATCTAGGTTTGTGCCTCTGTCACCCAATGCCTAGAAAACAAAACATTAATATTTTGTTTAAAAAAAAAAAGAAGAAATACTCTAGGCTGAGCATGTTCTATAGGTTTCATGCATTAGAAATTTCATGCATTATGCTTTGGGGTGGAGTCAGACAGGAAATTAAAGGGTTAGACCCAAGACAGACAGGCTCTGTAAACCCAGTCCAGGGGTTTACAGAGGGAGAAGTGAGGCACAAGGTAACGATGACCCGTTTCAGCCAAGCCCCCTGTTCGTACAAGGTCCTTGGTGTGTGCCAGAAACCCCGACTGCCTTACAATATCAAAGTGTTTCTGTTTCAGTGGTGCTCTTGTGCTTAATACCCCAAATTTTGGCTTAATGACACTATTTGCAAGTAGAGAAGGACAGGCATGTTTTGGATGTGGTTCTAGACAACAGCAAAAGTGGCCCAAAATGCTGTTTTGAAAGCTGTGCTTGTACAATCTGGGAAGTTGTATTAGCTATAGCAGCCCAGGAACATAGCAGAGGTGACATGAAAGCTCTTGGCGGGGGGTGGGGGTTTGCTTTGCGTAATTTCCATCAATGTCTACACATCCTTCCTCGGCTTCTGAGGCTCAACCCAGGTGTGCTCAAATGCTCCTGAAACTTGGCAAAAGCTTCTGCAAAGCTGGCGAGAGCTCTTGGGCTGGGGGAAGGGAGGGAAGGAGGCCATGGGGAAGTTTCACCTGGTTTCAAGTTTCAGGACAAACTTTTGCATGAATAACAGCTTCCAGCTTCAAGAGTCCTGTGACAACATTGCAAGCAGGAATCCAAAATATTGGGTTTTTATATGCAAGACAGGAGCTGTCAGGCAGAAGAATGGGATTTTAAGGCAGAATTGAAGAATAGGATAATGTACTTGTCACTGTACAGGATGTGCTTACTGGAAGTCTGTGGGAAACATCGTTTAGTTAATCACCCGGATTTGGCCACCTTTTTCTCTCGTGGCAGGGGAGGGGAGGCAGAGCTTTGACAGCAGCGGAGTGGCAGTTGTTTCCACCATGTTTCTGAGAGAAGGGAGTCATCTGGCATGTCGCTCGCAGCCAGGCTCAGGGCTGCCTTTCCCCGGACATGCAGCTGGCTGCAGCTGGCTGCTGGCAGCCTGAGAACTGGCTGCTCCCCCAAGGTGGTTTAGGAGACGCTCCCGAGTGGTGCCGTGCTGCTTGTGGGCTATCTGCCAAATTCAGCTCTGGTGGCAGGGGGTTAACCTTGTAAAGGAATTACATTGATCGTTGGGTGTAGCTAAAATGTGCCCTCAGTTGAGAAGTCGTACATTAATTAAGTTGATGGCCTGTTTAACTTGTAACCTCAGCAGCAGAGTCTCAACCTCTCTGTGGTCAAATAGATTTACCTAATGTAATGAAAGGCCATACCCTTTCCATTTCCTTCTTTCAAAGCCTTCTCACCACAAACTCTCCTGGTGAGGCTACTTATCAGTGACAGCACATTTTTCATTACTAGTGGAGTATGTGTTAAAATGAAATTTTGAAATACTTTTTCAACTATCACACAGAGTGTGCTGCGTATTGACTGGCCAGTAATCAATCCATCAATCACTTATCTTTGAAGAATACTTGTTTGTTTTGTTTTGTTTTATTTCTTTTTTAATTGTATTTGAGACAACGCTCCTTATTCCAGGTAGGCTCATTGAAAAAAAGCAGATAATTGGGTTTGTTGTTTGTTGTTTTTTTTTTTTTTGTCCTAAGTTGAAATATTAATCTTTTCATTGGCTCATTAAAAAAATAAAAGTTTTAGTTTTGTGGATCTGAAGTAATTAGTTTTGTTCTGAACTAAAAGGACTAAGGCTACATATGTATACAGACACATACGCATATATAAAAATAAATCACTTCTATTCTTGTAATATAGTTATGTTTGCTAATACCATGGCACACTCTATGATAGCGAGGCATTTATTTCATAGATTCAATGTATGTTAGTAAACAAAATATGAATTTAGCTCATGCACCTGTGTTCAAAATGATCCCGCACAACTCTCTGATTATGTAGGTTATAATGTTGCTTCAAGTTAATGATAAATTTTTTATTTTGCATTTGATTTCATACTACTGTGTGTACTGATATAATTCCATTTACTCTTTTACTCCATTAAATTTTCCAGTAGAGTTATTGAGTAAAGAATCTGTATGTTGGGGTTGGTGGGGTTCTTTTTGTTGGTTTTTTCTGTTTGAGTTTTTTTTGTTGTTTTATTTTGCTTGGGCTTTTGGAGTTTTTTTGCTTGTTTGGTTTGCTTTTTGTGATGGCAGCAATGATTCTAGGATCTGCCCAGTGGCTGAGATGGCTGAAGTTCATGTGCTTAATGTTTTGTATAACAAGAAGGAAGTGTCAAACAGAAAGCAGAAAGATGTGGGAATAGGCAATTGTAGATGGTAGGATAAGAAATCTCAGGAAAGGCTTTAAAGAAGAAAAATTGTGGAAAGCATTTATTAAGATGGAAGATTTTAACTCGACACTTACCTTATGTAACATGTTCTATTATATATTCCATTTATTTTATACTGCAAGGCATCCTTGTGATACTTGAATTAGAATCTCAAGAAAATTCAGTGACACAGACCTTACTGAATTAATGTAATCTCTAACACATCTGTAATTTCAGGGCTAAAATCTTCAAAGATTTTTATTTTATCTACGGTTATTACTGTTCACTTGCTTGTAATTGGTTTAGTAGGCTAACATGAGTGTCCATCTATTGAGGATATTGCCGTTTCAAAAAGGATGTAACAGAATACTTGCTAGCGTAGTTCAGAGGTCAGGTCTTTGTAGCCCAGTATGCCGTTTCCAGCAGCTGCCAAAAGTGACGTCTAGGAAAGACTATGACAGGGACAAAGATCTAGTGATACATCCTGGGATGGATTTTCTACCTTTATGTTTAGTGATCCTGGATGAATTTTAGATTATTTTGTGAGATGGCCATACTGGCTTAATAGTAATAATAATTCTTGACAGTTTTTCTGAGGCTAGATAGATATCCCGTGAGTCTTAAGACAAGCTGAGTTCTTCTTAGCTCTCTAAGTCCTTGGGATTTAAGTCCTCTGAAATCCAGAGAAGTCTTTCCTTATTTTTACTCTTTCAGGCATTTGGAGCTTGATTAATTTTTTGCTTTTGAAGAAGATCAGTGCATTAAACTGGCACCAGAACTAGTGTTCAGTGGAAGGATTTAAAGCAGTCAATGGAGAAGACAGACAGCCACAGGATACACCAGCTGGAATTTCTCACTGTCTACACAACTGGCAGACTCCCTGCTGCATGAGAATTGCATAGATCACTGTTACCTCATAGGGGAGGAAAGGATAAAACAAACTGTGATGAGATGAACCTCACATACGTGCTGACGTCATCTGGCCATTCACGCTTCATGATGAGTCAGATTGGGCCTGAAGCCTTTGCGTTACTATGATTCAATGAAACCTTTAGCTTTCAGTAAAGGAGGGAAGTGACAGAAGCAGTGATTTAGCCATACAGAGTTTTTTGTCGTGAAGATACACACGTAGGGGTGAAACTGAGATTTATTTAAAAAACATTTTTTTGTTTGTTCTAAGGGAAGAACAAAACTTTCCTGAGTAGTTAGCCAGCCCTCTGGCTAGGGTGCTATACTGAGAGAGAACCTGGCTTCAAAGTGATGCCTTTCTTACTAGAGAAAGTGGAGATGACATACTATCTTTACAATCTCAGGAGCATGCACTGAATACTGTGCTGAGGGTTTCCTAGACTGCCTCTCTTTCCTGCTGAAACATTCCATGCTGTGAAAGTAACTATGGGCTGGGCATCTCTTTTATTCCATCCCAATTAAAGTTCTTTGAAATAATTTCCAGAAAGTTTTGGCAAATTTCTAATAGAAAAACCATGTCACTGGAAACCCCTCCATTGCCTCTTTCTGGAACAAAACTGAGATGGCCTAACCATGCTGCTGCATTTGGTTTTGTCTTCTTGTAGCCATTCTGGTTCTCGGATTTGTTTTATTTTGTTAATGGGCTGGTGTTTCTAATGCTTAACACGTACAATTACTGCTCTGTTAAAAAATAAAGCATGCCATGGAAGCTGAAACCAGAGACTGGAGACTAAGAGTGAAAACAGCTGAGAGCAGCAGGGAAGGGGAAGCAAGCAGCGGGACAGGCACCGGTGCTTTGTGGTGCTGAGGAGCAGAGCACTCCTCACTTGTCATCATTTCCTGGGAGCTAAATAGAAGCAAAACCAATCTCTTATTTTGTAGTATCTTAAGTATCTTAAAAATCTTCTTAAGTGGAGACAAAGAAAAAGGATGGAAAATAATCCAGAATCTATTTCTGATTTCTTTCTGACCGTCCCTGCTCCGTGGTGTGTTGAAAAGATCTGAAGCAGAGCATCCTGTTGTTGCAATTTCTCTTTATTGCAGAGCAGGAGAGTCACAGTGGGAGAATGACTTTCAACAGGATGCCAGGCGACTGGTTTATGTGTGCTATCTGAATTTACACATCAGCACAAGTACAACAAAGCAAAAAGATGGCAAGAGGTTCAATGAAGTGTTCTCAAGTGCTTTGAGCTACTAAATGATAAGTTGTTAAGCAGGAAACAAAGGTAGAGCACCCAGGTAGAAAAGGCAGCTGTAGAAATACAAGCAAGGAAATTTTCTTCCACAGGCTAAAAGGTAAAAACCACACTGGTTCACATGGTTATGCTGTTACTTTGGCTGTCTAGCTAAAGTGATGTACATAAACTGAATAACATTGGGTTTTGGTTTTGTTTTCTTTTTAAACAATACATTCAGAAAATGTTCTCAGTTTACGACAGAGGGTGCCCTCTATTTTTCTTGTGGCATTCACCATTAGCTGCAAAATCTGTATGTTTCTGTGTCTTGTTTAATTAAATGCAATGGGGCTGTTTGCTGGACCTACTTAATGGGGAAAACACGTGTCATGTTAAGTTCCTACAGTGTCTATGTTTGTGAAGGAAATTCAGATATGCTGCGTATAGGAGATTACTCTCAGTAGTTTGTAGACTGCTATGTTAGCAAGTAGTGATCACAGTAGTGGCAGACCTGGAAAGAGAAAATGTTCATATTGAGGACCTGATACCTGTGCTATACTGTATTTTATCTGGATCCAAGGAGTGCACACCTGTTAATGGTAGGAGTGCGTTAGATGTGTTTCTGGAGTGCATTTTACTGTATGTATTATACTGCATGCCTTTGATATACATGACAAAAGTAATGTAGATACAATCAGAGAGCCTAGATTGAGATGGGGTAGACCCCTCACCCCCCTTGAAGTTTCATGTTTAAAGTAGAATAATAATAAATGTAATGGCAAAAGTCTAGACACAAGATTCACTGTATTGCACCTACTGTCCTTGTAGCATTGAAATGATGAACTCAGTTCTGGAGCCATTGCAAAGAAGGATTACATCCTATTTATGAAAGTATTTAGTTCAAACCAGATTTGACGGTTTTTAAACTTGACTGTACTAAGGCCTGTACATGGTGTTCTTATGCTGGCCTCTAATGCAGTGTGAAAGCATTAAGTAACGCACACTGAAATGCTGAAAGTGCCTGTGCAGCATGTAACTCTCCAAAGTAACCTTCCAGTTCCTGAGAATCCAGTCTCAGTGTAACTGTGGAAGCAGCAGCCAGGGAGGGATGATTTTTGTCTTACGTCTTAATGTGAATAAAATGCATTTATACTCAAGGAATCAGAGCTACCATAGAGGAGAGGATATGCTGGAATCTATATATGCAGCAAAGGTGTTACAGTCCTGCTCTTTGTGAAAATCCCATTGTAATTATTTAGCGATAGCCAGTACCTGAACAACAAAAGAAAAATAGAATTGTTGACAGTAAAGATAGTCTCTTATGTAAATCCCAAGGCTGAGTAGTAGCAGATGTTCCCGGTCATGCAAGCTGGTTTCCCGCTGGATGAGAAACCAGTGATGTGGAGTCTGGGTATGTTCTTAGTTTACTTAAGACTGCATTCACTAGTTGTGGGACAGGGATGGTCAAAGAGGATACAAAATGTTCTCCCTCATCCCTGTTTCTTTTCCTAGACTGCTAGAACAGCAACGCCAATGACTTTATTTTTAAATTATTTTATTTCAATAATTAATTCTGGTTAGAGATACTTAAGCAGAGAACAGACCTCCTTGTTAACTTGTGTCAGCTCCTGCAAGAAAAACAGCAACTTAAACCTAAAAAACATTAGCATTTCTTGAAAGATTGAACAGTGCTTGCCAGCTAAATAAAGTAGACGTAAAGCAACATATAATGGCATCCCCTGACTCTCACCATAATGATACTGAAATTGAGGATGTAAATTACAACATAGAGGATGCAAGATATGGCATGCAACGCTTTGGGGTACAGTGCCAAAATAGATAATGAATTATAATTCATCTGTTTTTAATGGTACAGTCACTCCTTCTTTTAATCAGTTCATCTCTTCTGAGTAATGACACAGTCCAGTTATTGTTCTAATGTAGGCTATAACTACTTGTCTAAAACAATTTTTCTGTACCTGTTCTCTCTCTCTTTCCAAACATAAGAGATTATGAACCATAATTCATGTTGATAAATAGAAAAAGCACATCATCTATTTAATGGCTGAAGTTGTAAATATACATCTAACTTCGCTGATTTTAAGTTCCTCTAACATGTAAGAAAATTAATTTGGGAGTCTAAACCTGAAACACTTTGCATAAATATACCGTAATCTCAAAACAGAAGTTCAATTTACTGCAGTGTGAGAAGTTATATCTGTGATTTCCTTTGTTGCATCTGCTGCAAGTCTTATATTTCTGGGGTTTGGGTTTTTTGTTTTGTTTGGATTTTTTTGTTGTGTTTTTTATTGTTTTTTTTTCTTTTTTTTTTTTTTCCCCCCTATGGCCAAAAAAGAAAGGTTTTAGTAATGTATTGCTGCAGGACTATCCATTAAGAGAATTTTCTAGAGTGGAACTTCAGCTCCAATAACATCAACTGGAAAAGTCCAATTCTCTTCAGCAGAACCAGAATTTTGCACCATTTTTCATGCAAACCAGGATCATGTGCTTCTTCCAAAGTCCAGTTGCTTTTAGTACTGGAAGCCCTATTTCTCTTTGCTCTGAGAGCAGCTTGGGGAATCTGGTGCATAGTAGCTGGATCCTTGAAAGTTAAAAACCATTTCCTGATTTAGTGTTGCAACATTTAACCTTTCAGAGCTGCCTTGTGAAAT
This sequence comes from Limnodromus scolopaceus, assembly GCA_028565335.1. Taxonomy (NCBI): domain Eukaryota; kingdom Metazoa; phylum Chordata; class Aves; order Charadriiformes; family Scolopacidae; genus Limnodromus; species Limnodromus scolopaceus. The sequence continues at coordinate 7,214,614 of JAOXNO010000033.1, forward strand.
TTTTTGTCAGGAGATGTGTACACTTGCACTTGATGCAGCACATAAGTTCGTTATCCCTGCCAGGAATACTGCACAGGGCAGTCGGCTAACATGGTCTGATGGACCCGGAATAAACACCTGGGCTGTCTAGTACATCAAGATACCTTACAGTATAGACTCCTAAGTGGCAGCACGAGTTCACACAAACACAAAATGTACTCAGTTAGAAGTTTTTTCAATTATGAAGTAGAATATTCCAGGAAAAAGCACTCTTGCTATTAAAATACCAACAAACAAAAAAAAACCCCTGGCATGTGAAAAATGTCATGGCAGAGTCATCTTTTTCGAAAGCTGGTGATCCAGAACAGCTGTGTTTCCCAATATCAGACAAGAGATCAGTTGGTAGTGTGATGGCTTCTCACGTGTTGGAATATAGTATTACACTGCAGAAGCGTGTGATGTGATGAAAAAGTGTGATGGCAAAAAGCAAGTACTTATCTTTAATCATAGCACCTATTTTCCTTATTCCTTGCAACTTTTACTCATTTATTTTCATTTTCTCTGGTGGTGTTTGGCTGTCTCTTCACTTTCTGAAGTGCTAAACCATAACCAGAAGCTCTGGTAAGAGTCATAGAGGACGTGAGCTCAACTCATACTCATACTCTTACTGGGAATAGCAATTCTGAAGGTACTGAAAAATAGGCACATAATTAGGGAAACAGGAAATGCCCATTTCTGCAGAAGACTCAGTTTCTGTAATTAACTCCTGAAAGAGTTGGAGCCCAACACTGTGCCTGGATTTATATAGTGTATTTGAAGTAATTACTTTAAAACTGAAGAATAAAAGTGATCAGTTTTCTAGCTTTCCTGAAATCGAGTAATAGGTTTTTTGTCCTGGTATATTGTTGTACATGTTTTCATATTCATCTTGATTTTTTTCTTATCTATTTCCTATAGACACCAAAGTATAAACTGGCCTTAGTGGGAGGTAGATTGTACCACAAATAATGATTACAGTCAGAGAGAGGGTATCAGCCTACCTGATCCTCATGTGACAGTCAGATGATTCCCTCTAGAAGGTTTGCTATATCCTGGACATTAGAAATCCCAGGTTATTGCTATGCATTGAAGACTTCAGTTATTTTGCAAACATAATTAACTTTACGTCTATGCAGTAACCTTTTTTGAGAGTGAGACAAAGAATCTTAGTCTAACAGCATCACTGTTTGATGAGAGCATCCCCAAAGGAAGGAATTATGTTCCTTCGTTGGCAGTCATGACTGAGCCAAAAAAAAAAAAAAAAAAAGCGCTAGGCTTTATCTCGCTGAAATTTAGTCTAGACTTCCCTTATATGCACTTATAAACCATTCACCTGATGTGTGATCTCTTTCTTGCCACTTTCTTGCCCAAAATACATAAATATAAAAATAAAATATATAAATCTCCTTTGAGTTCATGATAAGTCTTGTCAGTAGAGAAGCAGACTTTCCTTTATGTAAGAAATTTGTACAGAAGAGTATCTAGTCTTCCTATATTTCAGGAACCTATCCTACAAAAGATGAACATAAACCTCTAGAAGTCCCTCTCCTGTTTTTGGCCATAGGCAAAAAATGTCACATACTTTTCTTATTTGAAAAACTAAGGTTCACATTTTAAAAAAAAAAAAAAGAGGAAAAACCAAATGAATCTTTTGTAAAGTCTGTATTTTGCATAAGCATTCAGAAGGTTTTGGTTCTGTTCCTATGAAGACTAGTATCAGATGATAAAATCTCCAAAACTGGTGCCAAATTGCAACCCCCGGTCAACTGTAACGAGGCTCATAACCATTGGTCCCCCGGCTCAGGGAAAGACCTGTGTGTTGAATTAACAGCAGCTTTCTTGTATTATGTTCTTCCTACTCTAGGGTAGTGTATCCAATTATCATCTGTTACCAAAAGCCAGGAAAACAGCAGGGTAGCGTGGCGAAAAGGCTGTATCCACAAAACCATATTGATCCCTGAACAAATTTGTCTAGAGTCCTCAAATACACATACACACATGTGTGTGCACACACAGAGAAATTCCTGTGGCTTTGCCACTGCTGCTATTTGCGTGGTTTGGTCTGTGTCCCCTCAAAGCTTCATGCCTTCGCCCAGGAGTTTTTCTCAAGCTGTCAGTGCAGGTGTTTCAGAAAACGCTTGAGATACACGAGTGGGGATTAGAAACGTGCTTCCTGATAGCTCTCCTGACAGCTGATGGATGGTTCTTTTATTACCAAAAGTTTAAAAAACAAAAGGATCTTGCAGTGGGGTGGCTTGGAGACAAAGAAAGCTAAACAAAGCTGAAAATTGAGTGTATGTATTGCAGCTTGATTATTTTGAAAGTTGAGGTTTCTGTTTCAACCTTTCCTAAGGAAAAAAGCTACCTTTATTGAAGCACTCTTTTTTATCATTCTTTGGGATCTTTATATTTTGGGTTTTATGGAAAAAAAAGTCAAAACATTTATTAATATGTTTACTGCTAGTGAACTTTAGTAACTGAGCAATGCTGAAGAACTCTGAATAAAGTACTGTATTTTAAAAAGGGGTATATCATGAAAGGCGCTTGTTTTCTGACAGGCAATGGCCAGAAATGATTCCATTCTGGATATCAACCTTACTGTCCTAAGACTTTTGTTAAAATAGGTGGGATATTTTATGCCAGCCAATGGGAATAAAGAGAAATTAAATGAAGAAGGAACAGCGTAGCATTTATAGGCCGTGGAAATGCTTGAAGTGTTCTAATAAAAAGCAAACAAAAATGAGACTCTTCTAAGAGACTGTCTCCCTGTTGTACTTCTCTTGCCTTTTCTCCACTGGTCTCTGCAGGCAGGTTTTGATGAGATGGTGTATTTGATTCCAGTGGGATACTTGCAGTGATGCCTGTGATGCAAAGTGCTTAGTGAGTCCTTTGTCCCGCAGTGGGGAGAAACAAATCACTTGGGGTAGAGACGATGGTGAGCCCATGCCTTGAACCACTCTGTATTTGTAACTGGTCTTTAGACAAAATTGTAAAGCATTGAAATGCTTGTGTTTGCCTTCTGTTGACTTCCTTTGTATTTCTGTTTCTGGCTGGGGCAGAAAACAGGAAGGCCAAGAGTATTGCTGTATTCTTCTCAAGTGCCTTTTAAGCACATTTGGTAAGCAGGGCAAGCATCCAAGCAGCAACTGAACATCACATCTTTTGACGTTCTCCTGCTCTGGCTGTGGACAAATGACATGGCCTTCAGCAGCTCTGTGGTATGGGATGTCTCAGTTATTTTTCTGTTGTCCATCTGCTGTCTTTCCTATTAGAACAAATACAAAGTAAAGAAAATTTGGATGTATTATTCTGGTAGTGCTGTCACCACATGGTAGGTGCAAAGCCAAGGCTTTGGTTCTAAGCTGCATTGCTTCCACGGTAATCACAGCTCTTGCAATGGTGAAATTTCACATACAGGCTTTTTTCTGCAGGACAGTTCTGCTTAAGAAGCTTATGAAGGTATATCAGTGATATTCATTGTGTAAGGGATAGTTAGCAAAGTCTTTTGGCGTTCTCAGCTTCTGTAATGAAAATGAAGTACTTGACCTTCATATTTCTTGATGTGAATTATTTTAAACTCTCATGGGTACCTGAATACCTAAGTAGAAGGCAGCAGGAGTACACATTTCTTCCCTGCTTTTTGCAAGGTATCTTCTTTGTAGATATAGAGAAGTATGTCTGCCACTGTGTACAAAAAACATCTTAATGCAATCCTAAAATGCAAGCACAAATCAGCAGGAGTAATATTTACGGTTTTAGGAATTTCTAGATTTTATATTATCAAAGTAACATCCTGGCCATTGACAGTTCATAAAATCAAAACCACTCCTGATTTTTTCTCTTTCTGTGTCCGTTAAAAAAGATCCCATTATAAATAAGGATTTGGATTCATAATATGTCATTTTTCATACATCTACTCACACAAAGCTGTGTAACAGAATCTGAAATGAATGTATAAAGTCAGGCTTTTCTGTCATATCACACTTGCACATAATTTTCTAGACAGAAAAGAGAATCCGAGTTCTGAAAAGTTACATTCCCTGGTCCAGTAGCTCTGTGGAATTGTTTAATTTTGTATGATGTCTTTCACAAAGAAGCTGGCATCTGGGCTGGTGTGGTGGTTGGATTCTGGTGCAATGTACTTGGAAAGAGAAACTGATATGATGAGAGCTGTATCCTTCAGTTCCTCTTTCAAGTCCTTGCTCACTTTTTTCCCCTCTATTCAAAACAAGAATTCATGTTGACTTGATACTATTAAAATTTGGTGTGGGGGGAAGAGAAGGAGATGTATCACAGAGTAAAGGACTGCTGCATCCTGTTGGCACTGATGCACATCCTTGGTTTGATTAACACACAATGTAAATTCTTTGACTCTCAATGGTTTTTGCCTTGAAAGATTGTCGTGCTGTGCAGATGTGAAATGTAAGTGTAATACAACGCAAATAGGAAATAAAGCTGAACCCTTTAGACCTCACCTGTAGTTCTTTCAGTAGATAGGTGTGTTTATTCGGAGTATACACTTGTTGCAGTAAGAGAAGAACAGAATTAATTTTGTTCATTTATCTAAAACAACATTTTAGGATAAGAACTGTATGCTCTCGTTCAGAATGTGATTACTGTAGCAGCTGGTCCTTTGTGGTTACAGCCTGCTGCTTCTCACATCTAAACCTGTTACTTCTTTAGTTGGGATCTGGAGGCCTTGTGATGGTGGGTTTGAAAGCCCAAGGTTTGACCTCTATCTGAAGGGTTCATTGTCTGTACATGTAAATGGATTTTAATTTCTTTAGCTGGGAGCATAATAGGGTATGCATGCTCAGGGCCAGATGTTCTCTCCAGTTCTCTACTGTAGTATTTGGTTATGGATCAGCCTTGTAGTTTTTTTCCTAAACCTCTTTTGCTGGTTGAAATGATTTTTAATTTTTCTTTGATTGGTATTTTTGATATTGAAGAGTAAAAAAATTAGAGTTGTTCTGTTTTTTCATGCACAATTAAATAGAAAGTTAACTGGGAACTAGGGTATCAGCAGCAACCAGCCTTTCTGAGTGCTGGCTACAGTGATTGTGTTTTGGGATCTGTGATGACTTATCTGTGACAGGAGCCGAGCCTGCACAGAAACATTTTTTTACCTTCATGTTTATTTGGTTTGCTTTGTTGTGTTTTGTTGGAGTGGGTTTTTTTTGGTTTTGGGCTGGGTTTTTTTTTGGTGTTTGCAGACTCATCAAACCAAAAGTATCTTATTAACTCCAAAATGCCTATATGAAAGTGTTTGGAGTCTCTGGGGCTATGAGGTCTAGCTACAGGAACTAAAGGATTTTGCGAGGAAAATGCCACTGTTACTTGCCTGTTGTTGCATTGCAGTTCATATCCTGTTCGGCTGCATGCCAAACCCACAAACTCCCTCTATCCCTGGTAACTGAGAAGATTACTTGCTTATAATGCTGTGAAATAAGTGCTGTACCATTGTGAGCATACGTAAGAAAAGGCTTTAGTTTTGATACTTTTTATGAGTGTCTGAACCTACCTATAACTGAATGAAGATTCTTATTCCTGATATAGGATCTAATTTTAAAATCTGATAAAAAGGTTATGATCTTTTTGCTATATTTAATAGGTTAATTTTCGTAGAAACTTCTTAATTTTTTTTTTGGTGGCATGTTGGTTTCAGCCCCAACAAATTTGAAAGGGCTATTGTATAAAGATTAATGCTGGGCTGTCTCTTGTTAAAGAGTAAATGCCCAAGAAAATGACAAAAACTCGTACTTTTGCACCGTTTATCACTACCAGTAAGGAAAGTACACCCCAACACACAGAGCATGGATGCTGATAGCAGTGAACAGTCTAGCAGATCTTTCCCACCTTTAACTTCTCGCATTATTTAGCAGTTCTCCAAATTTATAGTTTAACAGGGTTTCCTGAGTCTCGGAGAAGAGAGTCCAGTGACAGCCTTGTAGTCATTAAAAGGAAACGCCACCAAAATGCAGCATAGTTCATTTATTTCATCTGATCAGAACATTGCTGCGTTCCTTGAAATGTCCTGGTTAAATCCGAGAAAGACCAGACATGCTGTTCTAAAGGTGGTGTTGTGGGGTTGGTTTTTGTTTTGGTGGTTGTTGTTTGTTTTTTGTTTTTTGTTTTTTGGTTTTTTTTTGGTTTTTTTGTTTTTTTTTTTAAATTAAGACTGAAAACCAAAATATATCAAAATACTACTGTGAGCTTGCTTGAGGGGGAATTCCAGGCCAGACTTGCTGTCCCATATTAGGTGAATAAACATCTGGATCTTTGCATACTTTCAACCTTTCTGATACTTCCTTCTGTAAAAACATGATAGAGAAACAGACTGTGATATATGCCCAATTTTTGAAGGAGAAGGACCATGAATTAATTATTAAGTCCACTGAGTTAGTGGGTTGTTGAAAAGACCTCTGTGGCTGTGGGCGTGCAGCACGATGAACTATCCTTGTGTTTCCGAGCAGGCTGAGATGTGTAGAGGGGAGCTTCTGTCCAGGCTACTAATACAGCTGAAGCCCACAATGAAATTTCTGCTGGTCATTGCCCTCCTTTTTCCAGTGGAACAATAGAGAATATTACCTCTCCTCAGCAGCCTTGCCCTTCTGTCATGAAATCACCTTGGAGGTGGCTATATTTTGAATCTTTTCAAGCACTGTGTGATGGTTTGCTTTTCTGAGAGGACTTTAGGTATGGCATACTGGAGGATGCTACTCCTGAGGAAAAAAGATCAATTTTTCCCTGTTTTGACTTGGGCCCAGTTGAAGTCCTTTCCAATACCATGATGTGATGCTGAGGTATTAGATGCCTTATAAGCTCAAACCAAATACAGCTGAGTTTATTAAAGTCTGATTCTACTTGCTCTGTCATTAAGAGGGATTTAATAATTTATTTCACCTGTTGCAAGACTGCATTAATAACTGTTGGGTTAACATTTTCCTTTTGAAATTATGATGATCTTATGATTAAAAGATGGCAACATTGCAGGGGGGAAAGCACCATAAGTGGAACTAGGGTTCCTGTGTTTATGTGTCTGTGATTTCATAATGGTATTTGATCTGAACATCCAATGTGCCATGAGGGAGAGGAAGAAATGATTAAAATAAATTTCAGTTGAGCTGTCAGTAAGAGTACATCATGCTCTGTTAAGTAAAGGAAAAGATGCATGTATACTAATGACTTTCTGTTATGTCATCAAAGATATAAGAATTCCCAGAGGCTGATCTTGGGAGGATGATTTTTCCTTCCTATTCCACAAAACTCTTTAGTTCCAAGGGAATAAGCCCAAAGAGCTTGGTTGGTCCCTGACTTAAGGCTGGCTGGTACAAACTGGTAAGACAGCCATGAAATACACTCCAGCCTCATACAGATTTGCATTTTGGGCTCAGTGCACTAGTTCCTGAGACAGGGTGCAGGGCTACATAACAGAGAGGATTAATAGGGAACATTATTTATGCTGTATCTATAGAATCACTGTGGTAAACTGAAAAGCTTTAAGTCAGTTTTGGTGGGGTGTGGATTTGCAGTAATCCACTGAAAATTATAGTTTATCACTTGACTTTCCCTTGTTAAAGCTTCTGTGGCTCCTATGGATTATTGTGTCATGCCGCTTGGACAAATGGCAATTAGTAGACATCAGAAATTTTCACGTTTATGTCTCCTGCAAATGGAGGAGGCTGAACAGACACAACCCAACTGAAACAGTGCATATGCAGATTAGAGCTAGCCAGCCAGTCAGCCAGTCAAATATTGTGGACAATGTGATTTTGCTGATACAGATTTGTTGGAAATATTATATTTCTTCCTGAGACAGGAATGATTATAAAAGCAGATCTCAAGGGAGCAACTTACTGGAAACCTAAGCCATGCTTGAAGAGTAAGTACTTTTACCTAAGGAAGTTTGCCTTTTGCCAATTGCAGGCAATTTGCAAACCTTGCTGCTGTGTTTATTTTGGGATTGCAGTGGATGTTCTATTGCTGCTGCTGTAGATTTTTATATTTCACGGGCCACATCTTTTAAATAGTACTTTACATCCCTGGATATTGTGTTTGTTAACAGGAATGCATGTGATACAATGTCATGCAAATTTTACTCACTTTATGTATCTCCTTTTTCTGAAAAAAACAGTAGATTGTATGAAAGGATTTGTTGAGTCAGGTGTACAGCTAGATCAGTGTAGACAAGAATGTATATATGCTATTGGTAGTCTTGCCTAGTTTTGAGAATAAGCCAATTTAGTGAGACAAGTCGTAGAAAAACTCATTACTAGAATTTACTTCACTCTTCACTCAAAAAAAAATTTCTGAGTTAAAGTGAATGGACACGAGAATTTGTGTCTTAGGAAACCCCATGTCAGGAGAAGCTAGATTCTGTGTAAGGAGGTCCTGCTAACCATGTGCCTCTTGGCCCTGGTGCCACTCTCTAGTCTTACTTTTCCTATGTCATACCATAGGCAAGCTAAGAGATGATCTTGGTATGCTTGACCTATAGAGCAACAGTACACATTTTGTGTTGGTTTTATAACAAGGAATACCAAGCAAGACAGTAAGTCAGGAACAACAAAATGAAGGATATATTTTAAAATCTTTAGCTAACTCATTGGGACTAACTCAACCAAGCTTCCTTGTACTTGGTCTGTCAGGTGAAGTGGAAGGAAAGAGACTCTTATGTTTGACTACTTCGTTTTGATTAAGTGTGTCTAATGGGAAAAATCGTGCTGTGTGACACTGGCTAGACTGTAGAAGTGAGTGTGAAGAAAGACAGACAGTGAAGTATTTCTAGTATATTGGGGAGACTGCTCACATGTAGGCCATTATGTCTGAGTGAAGCTGATGGAGGATTTGTCTTTGTGGTCAACTCATCAGTCAGCTTTAAATCCCTCATTTTGCCTTGTCTACTCAGTGTAGAGAAACGGAGGGATTAATCTGAGGATGCAGTTCTTGGGTTGAGGGAAAGAAATAAAGGGCAGTGGGGCCACCTGCACTGGCAGGGTGCTCTCAGAACTTCTCTCAGGCACGTGTACAGGTCCCAGGAACTGACAGGACAAAATAATCTTCTTGAGTAGATGTTGAGATAAACTGGTTAAAAGTGGTACCTGGTGCACTATGAGAAGGCCTTAAAGATTTAAATGTTAGTCTTCTAAGTACTTTTTCCACCCACTTGCTGTTTTGCTTACGTATCATATGGCAGTATCATTTTTAGATACCAAATGAAAAGCATATGTAACAAAGCAGAAATGTTCTTCCACTCTGTGTAACCAAGGGTAACGTCCAACATGAAAAATGGATTTTCCTGGAGTGGAACATGCTACTTTAATTATTACATGCAGTTTGGAATCACTACTATTTTTACAATTAGAAGTTCGGAAAGGCCCCCACAGATTCTTTATACTCATACATTAAAGAGAGACTTTTTATTTTTATTTTTTTTTTTAACGCAAAGTAGAAGATGAACACCAAAAAAAAGCTTGGGAGTCATCGTGGCAGAAGAAATACCTTGAATATTGGTTTGCCTGAAATTCAGTAAGCATTTCTTAGCTGAAGATTCAATACTCTCTTGACCTTTAAAATCTGTGTAGACCATTGCTGGAAAATAATCTTGTTGAGAGGGGAATGGCTGCCATGGTCAAAGCACTTTAAAACTTCTCTGGCATTAAGGGTGAAACTGTATTTCCATATGGGCCTTATATAATTTTAAATCGATATCTGTTTTCTGGTGTGAGGTTTTCTTTAATTGTCTTTATTATATCATGGAGTGCAGGCTGAATTCTGCTCTGCGTTGTTTGAAAAAGTAGAGAGTAGTGGGATCTATTATTTGACATTCTTGAGAGTGAATGCTCTAAAATAGTGTTATTATTACATTGCAAAATGACATAATCTAAGCAAAGGGCAAAATTCTGGTCTTGTTGACAGTGGTGTAAATATAGGTGAATTCCCCTGAGACAAAGCTAAGTACATGGATTTCCTCTACATTTCTACTGTTGTTTTAAAGTGCTGAATCTGCCCCAGTGACATAATTGAAAGAGCCACTGATCACACAAGAAATCCCTGGCTATTTGGTAAGGTTCTACAAAGAAAGTTTATCCTCATGAATTCCATGTATTTTTAATGCAACTTCTCTTTTGCTGAATTGATTAAGCTCTGTTGAAAATTCTTGAATGTGCAAGAAAATCAGCTGTGACTGTGGGAGGGATTGGCTGATAATTTAGTAAGCAAAAAAATAGCACATCTGAAGACTTCTGAAAAGATTTCTAGTAGCTGTAATTTTCAAAATAGGCTGTTTTTGAAGTTTGATAGTATGTTCAGAATGGAGCTCTTCCTTTGCTTTAGGCTCTTCATGGACTTTACCAGGGGTCAGGAAGTTTGCATAAAAGCAGGAGCAGTAGGTAAAACCCTTCTGAAATCATGGGTAAAACTCTCAATTAAGCAGAGTCAGGATTACAAACCATGTCGAATGCAGTAGACAGACTAATATTACCTGTGGAGAATTTGTCTATTATTAAGGTGTGGCTAGTTTTCCACACTGAAAAGAGAATTGTACTTGATTTAGTGTACTGTCATTCCCTTTTTCTTAAAAACAACGTGGTATGACAGTCTGCATTAATGTCATCAACCATTACAGTAGTGTTACTGTCATGTTCTGGCTCATTTCTTAGACTGCCATAATATTTATAGGAATTGTATATGAAGGGCTCCATCTTGCTAAGGCAAAACTGATCTGCTTATATTTATTCTCAGGAAAACTGGGAAATGTGAATGGAACTTCAAATGACTGGTGCTGTACCAGTTCTGCACACATATCTTTTGGTTTCTTTCTCCTGTGGTAATGCTTGGAGGATTTCTGTATCCACAGGCATAACAAATGAACAATTAGTCCTTGGTTTTTAAGATTACATCAGCTCTGAAGCATTGCTGCTTCAGAGAACCAGATCAGTGTGGTTGATTCCTGTTAATTGTAGCAATTGCAAAATATATCCTGTCCCTGATGTTCCCTTGGCAAATGTGTGTCAGACCTAGTGATCACTGAATGAAGGGAATTCTTTTATTCAGTGACCTATGATTATTATGTCTTTGGTATGGGTTCAGGCACTTTCTTTCCAGAGGGAATTCCATCTGGTTGAGTGGTAAGGATCTTCCAGCTTGATGATCTGGTCCATTTTCTGTGCACAGTCAAAAGAAGAATATCTGGGAATAAAGTAAGAAATATTATGTATCTGTGGCTCGCTGACTAAGCATTTGCTGGCAAATTCAATGTGTAAGCAATTTGTACATGAAATCGCGTCACTTTACAGTACTCATCTAAAGAAGTAGAAACTAACAAAATCAGATAAGAGACCAGCTGACTTGTCTTTGTCCTCACTCTGAACCAGATAGGCTAGGAAGAGAAGAGACAGTGGTGAAGGGTTGTTGACTAAGGAAATTCTCACACCAGTGTGTCAACTATTTCCTTTCCTGCTACAATTTATTTCCAGTCACTCTCATGTCACTAATGTTACTCAGTGGTTGAACCAAGTGTGTCTTTCACAAAACCCTTTCCTAATGCAAAAAGAGGAGTCTTCTCTTACCTGTACGATGACACTTGTTTGTGAACTGACCTTCAGGTATGACCTGATGTTGCCAAAGCAAATCTAAGTTGTATCTGAGGCATAGTCCAAGAGACTGCTCTGTTGTCTGGTCACAGTGCTATGGGTCAATGTTCAGGTTACAGACCCCAACTTTAAAAACTCCAGTGTATACCTATGAATACAAAGTCTGGAAGTATGGCTTATTACCGTAAAGCAGTATACAATTTACAGTGACGTCTGTGGTTCAAGACAACGTGGCACTGTGTTATTTTTTGTATGCTTGGATAGAAAAAACTGTCTGTGATTTCCAGCACTGCATCTCACATTATCCTTTACAATGACTTTGAAGTAAAACTAAAACATGTTAAGCTTGTTTGGTGTGGGGGTCGGGGATTATCCAAGGTGGCACGGGATAGACAATAGGCAACTTCAGCTGAGGAATGGCAGATTAATAAATAACGGATTCAGTTCATTTATCTGAAAGAGCATTGTTTGCTCAGAGAATTCTGAGCAAAGGAAAGAGGCAAGGATGGCTGGTAATACTCACTCATGTAAATTTCCTTCGTGCAAAATGAGCTTCAGCGGTATTTGGATGAAAGGGAGAACAAAGGTGAATTAGAAAGTGGTAATAATCATCCAGCAGAGAGTCTCCCTCTGCCCATGCTGAGCAGTATGATGTTAGAAGGTAGAGTTATTTGAGGTGATATTTAACATAGTGATCAGTACAAGAATAACGATAACTACATCTTTGCAGGTGTAGACTTCCATAAATGTGAACAGATTGAATCTGTAGATATTGGTTATAAGCCTTTAAATAGGGGTGCTGAAATTTTTTGTGGTGTCAAATACAATGCTGTATTTCAGTGGGTGATAATTCCACTTTTCTTCATTTAAAATGCATATTGTATAGATATATGTAAGTAGATGGATAGAAGTTTGTTAGGTATATGTTAGAACAAAGCAGCTACAGCTCTCTAATTCAGAATCCACATTCTGAAGTAAATAAAACTTTATTTTTCTTATGTCTTTCTGCTTAACTCGGTCCTTTCAACTGCCTTTACTTGAAACTGGCCATGAAATTGTTTTGCTTCCTACTCCCATGAAAATCTGGGACAAATTATAGCCTCTCCAGCCCTCCTCCCTGTGACAAAAATGGAAAAAGTTTTCAATATATTTTGATTTTCCTGAAGACTGTTATCTCTTGTTACCAGTGTGGCTGATAAGCTTAGGCTTGTTGTGCTTTTTAGCTGCTCGTAAGAAACCATGAGTGTGCTGTCTTTAATCTTTATAATTAACATACTTCTAATTTCCCAATTTCTCTTTTCTTTTTGCTGCATCTCAGATATGACAGTACCAAGATCTGTTTTCAGGTTCTCTAACTAGTCCTTTCAATGCTTCTTTTGGAAACAAAAGACCCCTTTTGGAATCTGGGAAAAGCACTTGCTCCAAGTCTGTCACGATCAGGTGCATTGTATCCAGATATTGCTGGATCTGTTATTTTACTTCATTTTGTACTAGCAGTAATAACAATTTGTAGCAACTATTATTGCACATAAAGTAGGTTCTTGCTATTTTCAGTGTAAAAGATGGACATACTCCATATGCAGGTGGCTTCATGGCAGTGTGCAATATAATAAAGTTTATGAAACACTGTGTGGAATACTGACATTATTGGAAGAAGCCCCTTGTACTAGGAGCTTTCTCGCACTGTTGAAGTAATTCAAGAATAGTCAAATGGTTGTGTTAGTCTGGGCTGTTAGCTACGGGTTGAAAAAGCTGTATAGTGGACATAGCTCTATAAGGCAATCATTCTGATCCTTCCTTGCTTTTTATCATAGTAGTTTATGCATGTGGCAAGTGGAGTTTCCCACACACATTGCAGACCTCCTACCTGAGGACCAAATCAGAGAAGTCAAGACTATAAAGTCCTTGGAAAGCACAAGACTGCAAAAAGGATAAATATGCTAGCTTGTGTTGAACCTTTTTGCTTAGTGATGTGAAAATAGGTGTGCATGAGTCTGTGATCTTTTGCTTGAAAATGAGGATGTGGGAGGGGCCCATGGTCTCTTGCATCTCTCACCTGGGTTCTGGAGAACAGTTAATAAGAGTATCCATGTAGGATTCCTTCCCACCTTGGGCATCTGGACAGATCAAGCAGCAATCTAGTGCTTAGTTGCTTACTCCTTTGCTCCATACCATTTTATGGAAAAATAGCTGAGTTACCCTGTCCTGTTCTCAGACTTTATGGAAATCCATCTTTCCTTTTCCTCCCCCCTTTCTTGTGTGTGTGTGTGTGTGTGTGTGTAGGTGTACACACATGCACATCGGTATTTTTGTGTGCTGGACATTACCCGCGACACTCAGTCATAAAGAATGCATGACAGCCATGACCGTAGAGCTGTGATATGGCTGTGTTGTGTGAAATGGGGCTAGGAAGGGAGGGCGGGAGACCAACGGTACACATTGAGTGTACAGTCATTCCCTCCTTTCCTTGTCTGAAAGGTTTCCAAATCTCATATATTCACAGGCAGACCCCAGCCAAAGCCCGCAGCTGTCATGCATTTTCAACAGATTCCACAGGGCCTAGATGAGGTTTGAAGACATTCCTTTGCTCTTACACATTAGCTAAAAGGAATTACCGTAACATCTGATATTGTGGAAGTGGGAAATTTGCCATCCTGACCTTGCCCAAAGCATTCCGGAACTGGGGGTCTGAGGATTTATTATCTCAGATGGCCTCTAAAGGTCGTCGAGGGCCTGTCTAGTGGTGCTCCGGCACAGCTCAGACAACCAATGTGCTATTCATTTAGAGGGGACTGTGCTGGGTTTTTTTTGCTTTTTTTTTTTTTTGTACGGCTGAAATAATGGGCAGACACATGTTACTGCTGCTCTCTGGATCTTTGTCATAGGAAAAGCATGTTCCATTGGAGCAATTCCCAGCTGTCAGTAATGTGCTGAAACACCACAGCCAATCATCAGAGAACAGGCCAAATAAACAGGATGTTCACAATGTGTATGATTGCATGAGTGTGTAACAAACTTTCTGCACATTTCACAGTCTCATAATGAGATTGACATGCATTGCTTAATCTGCATCTGTCTGTTTGGGGAAGAAACACATAAACACCATGGAGACCATGTGCAAGAAAGCTCAGTTTCTTGGCTGCGTGGCTGTTGATATGATAGGACAAAATCTGGTACTGAGTTGGAAATGAGCAGTACTTTAGAGCTATTCATTTAGCTGCTGGGAAGTGCCCTATAGTCAGCCAAGCAGAGTTTGGTGAGTGTTCGTGTAATCGAAGTGGTTATTATAGCAACAGAAGACAAAAGTGCCTGAGGATGATGCACAGGACTATTTTTTTAAGGGAATATCTGAGGCGCCATTTGTTTTCTCTTTGTTTTGATTTCAGAATTTATTTTGATTGCTTTATGTGTTTAAAAAAATCTGTACACAGAACAAACCAACAAAGGGAAGAATGTTTACAGAAATCTATAATTACATAATGGAATAGAAAAAGCCATTGTGTCTTTAATTTGAAATCAGGACAGTATAATTAGAATAGCAAATATAAAAAGGAAGTCAATGTCCTCACCCTCCAAAGCATGCATTTTTTTCAGCAGCCAGGGTTCTCATCCCCAAAAGCATGCATTTTTTGAGCAGAGTGAATGTTAATGCACGTTAACTCTCTAGCTGCACGATCATTGAGGTGCAAGACACAGAGAGTTTATCCCACAGTTGGACAATGCCAACTTCTTGCTTAATCCTGCTGCTAGGCCTTTTCATGGTTCATTGCTTTTATAAAGTCCTAAAACCCATATGCATTTTGTTCTCGTGAGATTTTTATGGGTAACATCTGATGCCTATTACTTACCTGAAAAGACAGATCTTAAAAAAACAGCACATGGTAAAGCAAAGGTGAAACATGTCTGACAACTTGCCTTATAGTAGTGGCTTCACTAGAGGCCCATCTAGAATCTGTGAAATGGTGTCTGAAAAAGCTATCACCTGCCCTGTCACTGTACTCAGCACTGTTGGTAGCTTTTCAGTCTCATGGGAGAATGTGTAAGCTATGGTTGTTATGAACACATCCACCACAACTTCAGAGAGGCTGCTTTCTGATATAAGCTCCAGGAGAAAGCTAGTGCCTGAATGTCTTTGCAATGAGCTGCTGCAGAAGACATTTCAAATGATGCCAGTGTTGAATGATAACATAGGAGGTTCCACTCAAATATGAGAAAAAACTTCTTTACAGTGAGGGTGACAGAGCCCTGGAACAGGCTGCCC
>JAOXNO010000033.1:7230586-7319788 GCA_028565335.1 Limnodromus scolopaceus
GCTTCGGCAGGGGATTTGGACTAGATGATCTCTATGGTCCCTTCCAACTCTAAAAATTCAGTGAAATTCAGTGAAATAATAGTGATGAATTTATTTACTGTTACTGGATAGACTGCAGTATAAGAATAAAAATATGCAGAGTATGTCCTGAATGATGATATTTAGACAAGCTTTATAAAACTGGTCACCTTGCATTGCATGAGACTAAGGAAAGTGGTCAAGAAATTAAAATTTTGCTTTTCAAGATACGCCATTTTAGACGTGGTATTCCCTACCCCTATCTTTCAATTTATCTTGGCATTTAGGCCATGCAGAACCCATTTTTCTCAGAAAATCTGCATAAAAATGGGCAAGTAATAGTGCAAAACACTAATCAACTATTTTCAGACTATTGATTTAGCATTTTTAGTGTTCAGGAATACTGCTTCCCAAGATGCTTATGAAGAAGAACCCCTTTACTAATAAGAAAAGTCAGAGGATGTCAAACAAATGGAGTGGCGAAGGAGTCATTTATTGGCAGTTCTAGCCTTTGAGAAGATGTAGAAAAATGATGACTTCTGCACAGATTTTTAGGGTATAACTATTCTGGAAATGTAAGTGCTGTAGCAAAAATTCAGGCAATGAGTCAACAAACAATATGAGAAAGAACAGAAAGAAATTCATGATGTATCTATCAAGGTACCCAAATTGCAAGTAAACAGATATACTCAGAAATGATTCCCAGTTCATGGGGTTGGAAGAGAGTCTAAGAAGGAGGTGGGTTGCCAACTCTGAATATGTTTGAAATAGATCTGATGCAGCTTATTTGAAGAAGCCGTTTTGTCTCAGTGGCAACCATTTCCCAGCATAATCTCTAGCCTTTGTGGATTCTACAGGAATGGAATTTATGGGAATTCTTTGTTGATGCTGACTTGTTTGTGAAATGTGGGAAATGGAGGGAGATGATAATATTGCAGGACTGATCTTGTCTGGTGGGGCATCAAGAGCTTGGAAATGGAAACCTAACAAAGTGCATAGCAGTTAGCATGAATCCCTAGCTGTTGGGCCTTTAACGTCGCCCAAACTGTTCTTTTTTTTAACTGCCTTGCTGTTTTTACATATTTTTATGACCTGCTCACATCTTCCCTGTTTAGAGTGCTATCCTAGCTCCCAAACAGTAAGAATATTAAGAATTTCTCTTCCCATTTGTGTACTGTTCCATTATGTCCAATTCTGTTTGATTTTTCTCTGTGAATTACGTTAAAGCTCCTGTTGAGTGAACACAGTCAATGCTGTATTATCTCTGCAGAGGTAGAGGTAAAAGTGTGGTAGCAGGTACCTTTCAACAAGGTCAAAAGAGCACCTTGTTGTAACAGTTCTGTACCCCAGGAAATCAACCATATAAGCTACAGCCCACTGCATGCTCAGCACACACAAGGGCACATCCATGGTCCTACTTCCTCTTTTGCTGGCAGCTTTTACCCACTACAGTGTTCTTGCCACAAAAAAACCGAGCAACTTTCTTTCCCAGCCCTTGAACAATTCCCACCAACTGTCCATCACTGGTATTACAGATCTGTTCAGGTACCCTGAAAAGGGTAGTACTTACAAGTTGTGGCTGAATATACTCCTAAATTGTATAATGAAAGCTAATGTAGCATTGCAGGGTTTTGTTCTCCTAAGTTGATTAAATTGTGAGATGTTAAATAGATGGATGTTGGTACAGGCATAAATAAATCAGAGTAAGTCTACTGCAGTGCTCTGCATTTATATGCAGATTATAAAATTAAACCATTACAATGCTCCCACCCTGATTTATTTAATTTGACGTAAGACATTTATTACCCAGGACATTCTAGATCTCTTACAAAGCCACACTCATGAGAATTAAATGTTTCCACTAAGTTAAGCTACTTCAATATTGACATTCTTACCTGGAACCTAAGAAGAGCATGGCTAGGATTTCCATAGAAAAACACTTATTTCAGTAGGTATTTTCCTTATTTAGTTTGTTGCCATTACTGCAAGCTAAATCAGACTCAATTTATTCTCTTTAGCTTCTGAAACTGTATTCAGTTGTACTTCCCAAGAGCTTGCTCTGCGATGCCAACACATTATGGAATCAATGGGGTACCGGAAGAAGACAAGCAGCAAACTGTAAGTGTCCAATGCAAATATATTTCTGTTAATTTATAATGGCTTGAGCAGATGTGATCTTTGATCTTCATCTAGGTGTATACAGTCATTAATATTTTTAGACGTTTCCTGACCAAATTGCTGCTGCTGTTGTAAGCCTTTTTTTATTTCATGTCTCCAAAATGAGTAGTGATCCTCATCCATGTAATAAATAACATATTTCTCTTTCAAAATGAACTGTATTTTTAAAAAAAGCCTTCTAAGCCCTTCTGTTTGACTGTGTAACCACGTGTATTTAGTTAGTTACCCATAATAAATTTTGGGGAATGAATTCTTGCATTTGCCTTAGTTTTAGACCTAAATAAAAAATATGACTTTATGAGATCTGAAAATTTTAAGTTATTTATCTCCTGTTGCTCAGCTTACTGACAAGTAGCGCAGAGATAAGTCCAGTTATTTGGTAAAGAGATGAGACGCAGAGAGGAATTTCTGTGGAGAAAAATACAAACTGTCTCAGATTCTCATCGTCAGTCTGTTTTCTCTATACTTGTTCAGCATCTCTTCCATACAAGCTGAAGGTCATATCCATCAACTGGAAAAGCTTTGGGAAAGGCTGGGATCAGCAGAGATTGAGAAGGAATGGCAATCACTGGCCTCTACAGCATGCATTTTCTGAGAGAAGAATTTAGGCATGTCTGATCAATTCTCTGCTGCTTCAGGAGCCTCAGGAAATAGTAGTGTATTGATATCTCCCAGATTTTAGGCCCGTGGTGTACTGTTTGGCTTCCAGAGAGCTTGATGTAGGATTCTGAAGTGAAATTCAATGGCAGGAAGTCACACTAGATGATCTAATGGTAGAAGTCATCAATAGATGAACTAACAGTACTTTCCAGGCTTAAGAAGCTATGAGTTTACCAGCAGGGTTATAACTGAACACTGTTATAATCATCATTGCTAGCAATATTTATATATGTGCGGGATGTTATGTTCTTTATTTTCATTTCATTAATGATTCTGTAGAGCCTGTTCCTGACTTCATGCATCTCTTCTCAAATGCATCTACTAAGGTCCTGTAAAATAACAGAAATTTAATAGGGGGTTAAGGAACAAAAATGAAAGAACAAATAATTTTTTAAAATATACCTACAAGTAATCTCAGTTAATTCTAAGCAACATGGGACAGGTGAGGTTTTAAGAGGGCATTAAATGATCAGTAAGGGAAAAATTATGCATATGGCCTCAGGAGCCATCTATCAGAGAAGATGCTTGAGAAACAGATAACAGAGGTGATTTGTGAATGACTGACCAGTAAATGAGATAGAACATCAGCAAAAGTGGATGGTAACACAAAGCTTGACAAGGAGAGATAGAGTCAAAAGATCCTAGCACAGAACTTGGAAACTGATGACAAGGAACTTAAGTCTGCAATTGATGATGAGAAAGGACTCTGAAAATGAAGCTTGGCATGGTCAAACTGATGAGTCAAAAAGACAAACGAAGGCTGTATTTTGTGTATTGAGGGGAAAGAAAACAGTAGCGGTCTGGACAAGAAATTTAGAAAAGGAGATGGAATAAAAATTACCAGGAAAGGGGAGGAAAAGCTTGCATGGCTTCTGGTTATACAGGCAAGCATGAGGATAAGGAAGGAGGCAAAGAACAATCTCTAGGTTGTTACGTATCAGCTATTTTCTGGTTTGTATGTTTCTACAATGTACAGATATGGAGTAAGATGTTACCATCAGTGGAGGAAATATGAGGAAAGAACAAAACTCCTTGTGCCATGGTTACGGAGAGAAACAAGTCCATTAATTAGGGAATTATCTCCTTATTCTTGGTCTCTATTTTGTTCTGATTTTGAGAATCTACTCTCTTGTACATGCATGTCTGTAGTTTGTGTGTATGTATGAAGACTGAAGCTAGGTCAGTTTTGGAGAAACTTCAGTTAGTAGTAATTAGTGAAGTATTTCTTCTCTCAAGAAAAAAACTTTAAATATAGTAAAATTCACCCTGTTGATGCAGAGACTAGAAGAAAGGATCAAAGGTTAAAGAAAGGAGAAAATATTGAGGTTTTGAAATGTTTTGGCAAGGCTGAAGGCCTCTTAGAAGGTCATATGGTGTAGCCTTACAATTTGAAGATGTTCTTCTAGTATTAATTTTTATCTTTTAGCTGTGTTTTGTACCTAATTATATCCTCATTTGCTTAATAAAATGAGTTGGGATCCTCAGGCAAAAAACTATCATTTAAAATGCAAACGGTCTTCTGTAATTATTTTATTTTTTAGGGACTTAACAAACTCTATGAATAGAAGGGCTAGACAAACCACTGTAAAATTTCTATTCCATTACTTTGGAAAATCCTCCCCTTTACCCTCCCTCTCCTAACCACAACCACACATATATCTGCTATTTTGAGGAATGCCAACATTGTTCTCGGCTGTATTTTCCTTGCAATTTTAGTGGTTATAAATTGAATTCTTCATCCTCTGCTCTGGTTCATATTTTTTAACCTAAATCAAACTCATATGTCAATCTCCAATTGACTAATGCATGCCATATAAACTTAAGCAACAAGATTGTGAGACATATACTGAGAATGACATAATACTTGATAAAGTATCAAATATTTACCAAGCAAAAGTCAGTGGAAATGGCTATCAGTGGCAGCAGCGGAATTGTGACAAGCAGGAAACATCAACTAACTTAGCTCATTTTGACAAGAAAATAATTTTTGAAGCCTAAAAATAATAGTTCTTTAGTGCTGCAAATACAAAAAGTGTGCTATTTGTTGACAATACGTTGTTAGTTAATGGCAAACAGATCTAAACCCATCAGCAATCATAAGCTGCTATAGCTCCTCTGAAATTCATATAGCTCCTCTGATTTTCATCAATTAAACCTCTCTCCCAGTATCTAACAATGAGCAATACTGGCAGTGTGAGCCAACTGATTATTTTGAAATCCGCATAGACGCATGGAGTCTCTTTTTACATGTGCCTAACTGTTGTGACATCCGCTACTTCGGTATTCCAAAAATAAGCAGGACCCTCCCCAGTGAACATGAAATGCATCTGCCAAGCTCTTTCCTTACTTAGCAGGTTGATCACGTTGCCTCCCTCTTTCATGTACCTCTACCGGCTCCTCATCTGGTGCCGCATCAGGTTTAAACAGCTTGCCACCACTTTCACAGCCTTGTGTGTAAGAACAGCTTGCCCTCCTTAGCTGTCCTCCCACAACAAACTTCCTGTTCCCAGTCCTCCCCATCTGCTCCTCCAATATTCCCAAATCCATCTGCTTCTCATATTATTACCATTTTTTTCATGCTGTCCCTACTGAACAGAACATCCTGCCTGAGTTAGTTTGTAAGACTCTTGCCTTACATGTTTATACTCGTGCCTTTTTAAGGTTACTGTTTCATTTGTGACTTGCACTTTGAAATCACCCTTTTTGTTATTCCATTTTGTCCATCTCCTCTGAAATAGATAGGCCTATAAGACAAGAATGCTGCCTTCCTCAATGTCTAGAAAACATCTGTCACCCAATGATGATAAATAAAACATCTTTATAGTGCAGGAAGAAAAGGCTGAAAATAGCCTCATAAATGTGCTGTGAGATGGTACTGGAATTGTCTTAGGAACTGTTTTAATTAAAAGCTCCTATCTTCTGTCCTTATTTACTGCTTGAAGACATGATCTTACATGGAGTTTCTCCCCTTCACTTGTGTGAGGTGGTGTTTGGATATTCCTATGATTCTAACCTGTTCAGCAGTACATCCTGCAGGTCCTTCTGGGACGTGGTATCATCTGTGGTGGGAACTAGCACAGCCATTTACCCAACTAGGAAATTCCTTTTACAGGAGACAACACAGGAACTGCCTTGAAAAGGGATCTCGTGAAGGAAAGGAAGCCACAGTTTAATCGGAGCCAATGAACCCCTATTTACAAGGCCTGCTTTTTTTTTTTTTTTTAAAATCGGTATTTGGCTTTAGTGGTTCTAGTGCCTGCCCGGTATGAGTTAAGGGAAAGCTGAAACTAAACATTACATAGAATTAAGTTCTGACATAGCAAAATGGGATACAGGGCAAAAATATTACTGAGAGGAAGGGGCAAGCCCCAAAGTCTCTGAGGAATAGCCCAGTAGGAGCTTTTCACCAGTCAGTCATTAGAAAAGGTTCCATCAATGGCAATTTGTTTACCTCTTAGTGATGGCGAGCTGAGCCAGCCTTCCGAGATTCATACCCAGTATTTCAGTCTTTTACGTATTTCCCCTGGCTCTAACTAGCCTGGAAAACACTTTGTTTTAACTCATAGGCTTATATAACTTAGTAAGAAGGAACATGAGATTATCTGCCATTAAATTCTGATTTGTTAATTCTCTTTTGAATACTATTATTTATGTTTGATAAAAGTTTACCTTCTGGAAAACTGTCAGTTTTCATTTGAAGATATATAGCGATGAAGGATCTGTTACTCATTTATCCTTTTCATCCAGGAGTAAAAAGTTGGCTTAAAATACTTAATTTAAATATGTCCAGCTTCATTTTCCAGCCATTGGATCTTGAGATACAGTTCTTTGCTAAATTTAAGAATTGTTTAGTGTCTGTATTTTCTCTTCATGAAGGTATTTACACAGCATGATTCTTCTCAAATATTCTCTGTTAAAATGATCAATATGAGATCTTTAAGTGCATCTCATCTCAATGTAAGACATTTTCTCAAGTCCTCTTTATGGCTTTTTCCACCTTAGTCATTCCAGGTTTCCAATCTTGTTTTTAGAAAGTGAATGTCAAAACTGTGATCAAGTATTCCTTAGGGGTAAAATCAGCTCTAGTCTAGAGGTTAAAGCAAGCTCCTACTCAATACTCCTCTGTTTATATATCTTAGGTTTCTCTGTTTACATTTCCCAAAGATCAAGCTCAATTTAAATTACCTGCATACTCTGATACCTTAATCTCTTTCTCTTGCTGCTTTTAAAGACATAGTCTGTCACTGTATAGGTCCATAGCGACCTGTATATGTGTCTCTCTGCAAGTCCTATGATGCTGGTTAGTAGGGATTAATATTTACAGATCGCCCATGAAAATGATGTATTGCATTGGACCTAATGTCAATTGTCAGGACCCCCGCTAGGAAACTTCCATTCAGTGACTATTCCTCATTGAGAAAATATTTTTAGCTAGATCTTAATTCATTGATATTTATCTCATTGATATCAGATAGTGCTAAACAAATCAGAAGTGCATGTCTTATAGAAATCTTCAGATTATTGCATCTGTGCAGTTGCTTCCATTAAAGAAATACATAATCTCCTCAAAAGATTGAATGGGATAGGATGCGTTTAGCAAGATTTACTTTCCATAAAAGCATACTGACTGGCAGCAATTATGTTCCTGTCCTTGAGTTCATTATCAATTCAATTCACTCTCTTATTGGTTTTCCATTATTTTGCCTAAAACCGATGTTGCACTAACCAGCCTGTAATTACCTGGGTCATCCAGCTTGCCCTTCGTGGGTACTGGCAAATCATTAGCATTCTTCCAGTCTTCTTGAATTTCCCCATTATTAAAAGATTTATTAAAAATTAACTTCATCAGGCCAGATATATAGTCAGCTCTTCTAAGAATCTGTGCCTGTTACCTTGGTAAATTGTTCTTGAAGTATTTATAGCTGGCTGATACCACTTAGCATCTTCCTTCCCCGTGAACTTCATCTAGTAATATGTGTGGGGTTCCTCCCCCCACCCTGTGAGGCTTCTGCTGTTTCTGCCTTAATATTAACGTTTTAAGCATTCCTAACCATGGTGAACCCTGATCTCATCACCAGGAGTTTTTGTTACTGATTCATTAGAAACCACTTGTTATCCTTAACAGTGCCATCATTCATTTGAAAGCTTTCTTTGACAGCTTTCTGCACTGTGCAATTCCCAATTTTTATGTATCACAGTCCGCTATTTTTCCATGAGTTATGTACTGTAATCTTTCCCCTCCATTTCTGTCTTAATTTTGATCCAGCTGGTGGTTTAATCAAGTTATTGTCTTTCTTTGGATATGGTTTTGTGGCCTTTTCCCATATGATATACTTTTTCCTAAGTAGTCTGATTAATTTGGTTTTTTACTTTGTAATTTTACTTCCCAATCGGTTTAGCTTATTTTTTTTTTCTTTGGGAAGTGGGCTGGTTTGAAGCAAGAGTGTGAATGTGTCTGAATAACCAAGTATGTTGCTCTAACCAGTCCTGCTTGCTCTGCAATATGCTATAGCCATGTAGGCTGGACCTTGTACTAGTTAGCTCAGCTTGCCACGGGTGATTCTGAATGGACTAGTAGCTCTTGCATCTGGAGATGCACAAAAGCATCTTGAGCTGATTTCTTCTCATCAACTGTGTGCTTCTCAAAATGTTTGTTTCTGGAAGTAAATAATCTTTCTCATCACATTGTCATATGGCATGAAGTAATGGGGCTAAAACAAAAGATCTGCTACCGACTTACAATGATTGTGTCAGGATTTTTTCCACAAACTTAAAATTTATCCAGACCATTGGAGTGGTAATAGTTCTTATTAAACTTTCTTTTTTAAACAGTTTAAGTCAGTGTTAGGTTGGGGCTGGTGGAAGCAGGCATATTAGTTTAAGGGTACAATAAATGGATTTTCAAAAACTGAGTCTTAAAAGTGTAATATTGTAACATTTCCTATGACTTTCAAGAGGCAGAAAAAATTGTTTTCAAGAGTACTATGTGCAGTAGCCTACGCTTTGTATCTGGATTATTTTAATGGGGTTCTTTTCAGAGATGAAGTTTTTAAAATAATAACTCTTTTTTCCTAGTACTACTGCACGTGTGTACGTGGGTGACAGTAAATCCTTATGTCTTCACCTGCCTTCAACATTAATATGAGATACAAACAAATGATTGTTTGTAATAAAAATAAATAACCCATTAGATAGCTTCCAGAGGATGTGCAGCTCTTTTGATTACTGGATTTGGTTAATGAAATAAAATTGACAAAGGAAAGCCTAGAAAAGATTTATTGTTACATAAATCTTAGGTATATATTGTACATCCTTGGAACAACAGATCTTTAGACATTAGCTTTAAATAGATTTACAGGAGTCAAAGGTCACAGTTTCTGAAAACAGAGGAAACTATGCATAGAGATTGTGTTTATTTTCAGTCTCTTAAAAAAATCAAATGAAACCATTCAGTGTATAAAGCAGAAGCACTTTGTTATGAGTAGCAGAACCAAGGGCTGCGGATATTTTCATCTCCCTGGTTACCATGTGTAACAAAAACAGATGTAGAAAAACTTGTGGCTTTTTTTCATCATTACTTGCCTTAACAGATTTTTTTTTTTTTTCATATTGCAGTTTGTTTAAATAAATACAGTAATTCTCTGGGAACATCTGCCCATAGAACGTGCACCAGAAAAACCCACAGTAGATTGGAAGAGGAGGCAATACCCAGTGGCCTCTGAGGAGGGAGTCTGGTAATACATCTGTACCACCTTCCTGAATGAGTGACAGCTTTAATTACATGGTTTTACTGCAGGATAGATGAAGATAGATTTACAGGATAGATGAAAACCCAGCACTGAGACATTTTTCCATAGCTTGAATGCCAACATTTAATTTTAGATTACCCATTTTAAAATTATAAACAGTTTAAAATGAAGATTATTTTCCTGAATTGTTGACTACAAAATGTCATCATTATTTAAAGATGAAACCCAGAATGATTCAAATCCCCTTTCTGATGATGCTGGGCATAGCACTAGCCTCCTTTGGACAGGGTGCACAGCAGAGGCTGGGTCATCATTACTTGCCTGGTGATTTCAGTATTTTTCCATAGAGGACTATCCAGGGTGATATTTATCCTTTCCATCCATTTTAACCTAAATCTTGATCTCTACAGTAAATACCATTTGTCAAGGATTTCCTAGCTTTATTTTTCAGTGTAACTAGTTTGTGGTCCTGCATTTACTATGGAGAAAAAGTTTAATGCCTCTTACAGATCTGCCCTTCATAGTGAATTATATAGCTGTTGTTCACCATGCTTATGAATCAAACTAAGTATTCCCTTCTTTTTCCTGCTACAGAACAGTGACTGGTCATGGCACTAACTAGCCATAGGATTGTCTGTGGACTTCAATCTCAGCTTCCCTAGAAAGCTCTGAACAATATAACTTTTTTATCTGAGTGACTGAGAAATTGGGTCATTTGCCTTACATTTTGATGTCAATTATTGTATCTGTGGTTCATCAGCTTGAAAGATAATGGATTCCTCCCACCAACCAGTTGCTTTTGGGGAGTGTATTGGTGCACAACCTAAGGTACTAATGTATTTATTTATTTGTGGGGCTCTTATCAGAGTAAGGGCTAGGTGCTTATTTACACAGTAAAGCTAAATTGCATCAAATTAATTGCATTGAAGTTGCTGCAACTGCTCAGTTCTGTTCTGAATACACTTGTGAGTGGAAGTATCCAGGTCCTCTGGGTGTAATGGACTTAAAGGAGGCTGAAATCCATGGAGATTGTAACAGGCAGGGGAGAAAACACAAATGGAAGGAGCACAAATATACATGGAAGGAGGAATGACCACAGTGTTTGTGATTTGTGTTCCAGTAATGGTAGGAATACACAAATCTTTCTGGTTTTAAATTGGGGATCACAGAAAGTGCAGTGGTTCATGGACAGGCCTGAAAAACAAGCCTTCTGAAAATGCTGGTGGTTGGCACTTCTGCTGCTTAGGCATCAGGAAACATGGTGCATTTTTCCTTCATGGACACAAATATGATGGAGGTCCTACCAAATAGATTGTACTTACTAGAACTTCAAGGGCAGTGTTTACAGGTTTTTTATGTGACCTGATTTTAGTCACCCAAGTCAGATGCTGATTTAGAAACTTCATTTTCCAAGTGTCCTGTGTATCCAACTGAAAGAAGGAGGTTAACATCAGTAGCAAAAAAGGCCTGTGCTTTCCTACGCTCATACCTTTCCATCTTTTCCCTAGAGTTTGCCAGTGTTTCCTTTTGGCTTCAATTAGGAGAGTCTTAATTGTGTTTGAACAATATATCAAACATGTAATGTGCAGTTGATATTTAGGATTAAAATCCTTCAGTGCAATTAGGCTTTTGAAGTACCGTATTTTGAAGCATCTTGTCCTGAATTTTCCTTTCTTTTTACTCTCTCTGTCACTCTTTCTGAAGTAATTTATGAGATAACTGACCCAAAAGCTGGCTGTAGGATCCTTTTGGACAGAGAGTTTCCTTGGAGGCATGAGCCAGTGTTGTATGTGCAACGGCTAACAATTTCACACTAGTATCTCTCCGTGTCCTCAGAGTTTTTATTATCGTGCTTGTCTGGCAAAGTTAATCTCTGGATCAGGCATTAGCCAGCCCTGCTGTCATGTAAGCAGTAGGTCTCACAGCAGCTAGTAATGCTTGTGTTATGTCATGAAGAAAAACTTTTGCTTTTGTAATATACCCAGCAGTTCCCAGTTCTCACCAATTGCTAGGAACGAGGTCTCTCAGTGCCAGAGTAAAGTTGAGGGTAGGAGGCAGATACTGGGCATTGTGGTGAGTGTTTAAAGCACCGTACAAAGCCAGATTTAACTGCTCTCAGTCAGTCTAAGCTGACCCTATAGGTATACCCAGGGCACATTCATAAAGAACAAAAGGTCAAAGTGTCAAAGACTCAGAATAATCAGCCAACTAAATGAATGGAAAAAAATACTGGTTCCTTTTTTCCCCTTCACTTGGGGATTGGATATTTGCCACCAACCTTCAGACATAATTAAAGCAGGGGCCTTGTTCACAGCAGGTACAGCAGAATACCTTCCTTCATAGCCGCTGACTACAATAATACTGTTTTTCTTCCATCAGAATGATTGTTTTGTTCAAATACTTCTCTGAGGCATAGCTCTTCCTACACTTTGTGGAGAAACCCACAATTCCAATACAGATCATCTTTCTTTTACTTTCTTCCAGGCTGTGCTTTTCTAATAGGGTAGCAGAGAAATTCCCTGATCAACAAGGAAGCTTTGGAAAGCAGTGGTTCCACAGACATAGCTATTGGCAGAGTAAATGGTAATGATGTAAAGGACTGACTTAATCAGACTACAGTTCTGCTTTTGGAAGACAGTGAAAAGTCTGTGAGGTAGAGAGGGATGGTATCTGCATTGGTGTGTCCAAACACGTCCTGTATCATTGAAACAATGAAGATGTGAATAGTTGTTCCTCTGCAGACAGATGTAATCAGTTCCTGTATATAGTGTAGCTATTGGATGTAACATTTCCACTTGAATATGTCTTGGAGAAGACCTCCAAATATGATGATGTTATGAAATAAGTAAAATACATAGACAAATATCGTAAAATCAGTCATTCTAAATGATTTTCTTTTCTCTAGTGCAGTTTGTCAGTGTGTTATGTGGGAGAGATGTGGCATCCTGAAAAGGTCTTAAGGATTTTCTGCAAAGCTCTCAGAAAACTGCTTTCCCATTATGGTTGTGGGTTAGATAGGATAGTCAGTCTGTGAGGAAGGTGATGGAAAGATCACATTTGTACTCATATTTTATGCACAGACCTTGGGTCCATTTTCTTAAAAAGCGAGCTTACAATGTGGCTATTTTGTGAATATCTCTGCTGAGTGTTAAGGAATCCACTCTGAACTTGTTCAGTTGAGCATAGTGGACTTAAGTATATTTTACTGTTTATAAATCCAGCTGGTTTCCAAATGTTCTGGGGTCTAGTCTAGCCTTCTAATATAATTATGAAAAAAAGGTCAGGCTAAATGTCAGGTGTTGACAAAGTACTGATTGTTTCCACTTTGCAGGCTTCATAAATGTCAAGAGAAAAGAACTCTGCTGTCTTGCCTTATTAGAAAAGAATTTAGTGAATGTAATGTGTCTGAAGAGTATTACTGTGGCAGCACAGCAAACGGTCTTGCTCTCCTTCCATATCAGGTAGCTCATGGAGGAATGGATGGATATGCATGTTTCTCCATTTTGACTTTATGCTCTATATCCAAAGTCACTCAGAGTAGCTGGGTATGTGACTCAAAATCTCTTTCATTCTCAATTTCCATTTCAAATTTTGGCCTTTCTGCAGAATTTACCCACTACTGTGTTTTGGTTTTGGTTTTGTTTTCTGTCATTGTAATTTTTCCTTTGATCTGCTTGAACAAGTACTCCTCTAAACTTCATGTTCAGAACTCTCTGCCAATATGGTTACAAACACCATTACCCTGCACTCAACTTTTCCTGTTTCTACTAGTTAATACCTATAGTAACAAGACACCTGATCCCAGCAAGAGTATCCTGCAATATTCTTGGTCATCCTCATCAGTCCTTAGGTTGTATCTGCCAAGCAAATCCTTGGCACCTGACTCGCAACTCGTCTGATGGTCCTAACAGGTAGTAAGAGGCACTTTGAAGAAAGTGAAATACAGTTCAGTGCAGTATGTGGTCACAGCATGACACATTTATTTAAATGCAATGGAGCATTATTTAATCATTCAAAGTCCAAGAGAGGGATAAGAGGACATTTCTTTAGAATAGTGGTCCAGCATTCTAGGCGAGCCCCAGAAAGCTACAACAGTATCATTACAACCAAATACTGTCTTCTGAGTTTTCAGGAAACTCCACTGGTAGAAAGGACAATAAAGTGAAGAAGCATACAAAGAGTTGTGGTGACATATTTTGGTCTCTATCCAGTTGCTGAGTGGTGGTATGTGAGCCGCCTTGTTCCCAAGGTATAACCTATTGGGTTGGGATATATGACATGGAGTATATGGGAGATCTGTGCTCTTATGGAGAGAAAACTTGAAGCCAGACGGGGATATTAACTGGCTTTAAATGCTTGTGTTTATACAATAGAATAAAGTACACAAGGCCTTTCTAACTGTTTCTGCTGCTTCTTGTCTGACATGCAACTATGGCCCTGCTGGTCATTCTCGAGTTGTATCTCAGCTTTGGTCATAGGGCCTCTCTTGTGGTCAAGGATTATCTTCTTACTAAACCTGGTTGAAACACCTCCTAGATTTAGCCCTATTTTGGCCTCCTCTCTCCTCTTCCTTTCTAGTTGGCTAGGTTTTAGTTGCAACAACCTGATAAAGCATTTGTCCTTAAATGGCAGTCCAGTTTCCGGTCCTTTCCATCCCATACTCACCGGCACTTTGCTTGCTCTCCGCTGAAGTATCACGGTCCATGTTCGGACCCAATAGGTCTGGTTAAGCAATCTCTATACATAGATGTGCATAAGTGTTCAATAAGTGATAACTGAGAATACTGAATACTCTTATTGAAAAGTGTATCTGATGTCTATGATAAAATTAATACAATTAGCAGGATTAGATGCAGACATTTTTTAGGTTAGAAGGTTGTAAGTAACGACTGAGCTCTGAGTGCTATCTTCATTCCTACCCTGTATGAAGACACCTGGAAATCAAGACTAATGCTGAGAATATATTTGTAAATATTTGTGAAATTCTGATTTCCACACATAGTATCAACACACAAAGACTGGGGCTGTCTCATTCAAGTCAATGGAGACTTTCAGGTGACTAACAGTATTCATACACGCTTGCAGGATAATCTTGAAAGCTATAAAAGAAAATTTTAAAAATAGTTTTTTTATAAACCAAATAGAATTGGGAGCAGATATCTTCTTAGATGCACCATTATGAATTAATTTAGAGTACCTCATTTGCCTTTTAATATATTCTGTTTAAATTTGCCTGTTTAAATCTCGGGCAGAGGCAAAGTAGGCAAAATGTTCTCTTCTGGCAGAAAGCTGTCTCTGCATTTTAAATACATACATTAAAGCTACCTACCAGCGATTACTCTTTTTATATCTGTAATAGAGTGCCAATCCTTCATGTGACACCTTTGTCTGTCACTGTGCAGAGTGGCACAAAAAGGAATGCTTAACATAGGTTGCTCTCGATCTGGGAAACTGGTGGCTGCCTAGAACATAGGAGTTTTTTTCCATGCCACTTGGGAGACTACAAAAGGCATTCATTTTAAAAGTAGACCAGGGTAATTACCACTACATTTATGTTAGAGGTTAACATTAGTGTTATTTCCTCTATTGCCTGGTTTTACAGAATGTTATGCCCCACTGCTTTTATTAGATCCAAGCAATGGATGAAATAAGTGTTATTAACCTCTAACACTTGAAAAAATTAGTCTTAAGAAAAACAGAGACAAAGCTGGGCAGTTATTTTTCCCTGCTCCTTGGGTGAGGTGCCATAAAACTTTGCAAATTTAATAGTTATTTCATAATGTATCTGCAAAAAAAAGTAGGTAGGAAACAAAATAAGAAAACAAAAGTCAGTAAAATGCTTGCAGCTTAAGTCATTGAAAATTTACATAAAATAGAATAATAGAAGATTTTTACTGAGTATGAGGTCATTTGAATTAAAGAAACATTAATGTGAGTCTCAACATAAAATGTTAACCAACTATATCTCATTGACATCATATTTGAGAGTTGAAAACATTTTAGATGCTTTACTTTGTAGTTGCACACAAGACCTCAAACCACGCTAGTTTAAACAATTCCAAGGCTCATGAGCTTAGTATAGTTAGTGACTGGTTCCAGTGTCACCAAAATAAGAGCTGAAGAGGTTCCCACAGAGTACAGATTTAGCAAGTGTGCATATCCTGTCATCGTTAGGAAGAGAAATCCCCAGAGGATAAAACTGGAAGAAATATGGCTGGATATACTGGGATATGGATTCCTGAGGTAACTTCCTAAGCTGGTCAAAAACCTTATATATTTATGGCCATGGATGCATAGTGCTCTCTTCCTGCTACTCGCCTGTACAGTTCAAATAATGGTGTTTCTTATCATACTGCTCTGAAGTTAACTTGATGAATAGTGGGAATTAGGAAAATTGAAGACTAACATACAGGCATTGTAAAAGTGCCTAAGATCTTGGACATTTTTGAGCCTGGTTGTCCTATGAGTTAAAATACAGAATTAAGTTATGAATACTATGTCAGATGTAAAATTTTCCTGAATTTAAACTTATTTTTAGGTCTTCACGTTGATTTTTAACTGCAGCTAAAAGTAAATAAAACTTTATTTTTAATATTTTTTTAATTATAATTTTATTTCTGATTTGTCTTTTTCCATTTGCCAACACAGCCTTTGCTAACCTTACATAGACTTAGGCTTTGCCAAAAATCAGTACTGTAGATTTGGATATGGTATGACTTTAAACTTCTTGTTAAATTCCACTTTCTTCCATCTGAGTTAATAGTATTCTTAAGTGCTCTTTGAAATACTGCTTTTTATCAATATATTTCTTAATTTCTTAAGAATTTTGCATACAATTACCTGGGGAACAGTGAGGAGGAATGAAAAGATTTTGAGGGTGAAAAAAAGTGTTGGTTTAAGGCCACAAGTGTTGTCAGGAAGAAGTAGAAATAAGAGAACAGATGTACCGGAGAATTTTAATTTATTAAACACACATGCATACCAACCAACTTCTAATTACTGGTGTTTTTCTAAAAGCTGATACAATCTGCCTTACAGAGCTATCCCAGTATTCAACATTTTTGGAAATTGAACTGATGATCTCATTGGTCTTTCCTGTCTCTAATTACTACAAGGTTATATTTTATTGGAACTTTTAAAAAGATTATAACTAATTGCTGGTGATAAGGGTATGTGTCATTGCTTGAAATGAAAAATTCACTGTAGATCCATGTGGAAAAAAAAGGAAAAAAAAAGAATGCTTTTAAAGGTGACATTAGAGGATTCTGTGAGTCTCTTGTAGTATAATATCTGAGGAAAGCAATCATGGCAGAGAGCACTCCCTTGAAACATGATTTCTATAAACACGTATTATTGCCCTTCTTTAATATTGCTGAAGTTCAAAAAATAAATACTGTCATTTTCAAAACATCTAAGCTATTCAGTGACCCAACTAATTTACTTTCAGAATATTCAGGTTTTACTTACTTTGTTAGCTATCTCTTCAATAGCTTAATTGAGTATTTTAAGCCAATAAATTACCCTTCAACATTTCTGTCTGGAAGCTCAGTCAGTATCCAAAACAAGCTTGTCATTAATGAACATTTTCTCAAACAAAAGAAAGGAAGGCAGCAGATCTGAATTGTGGACGTTGTTTGGTTCCCTTATTCTAAACACATTAGTACACTGTATTTCCCCACTTATATAGGCTTTTGTATGGTGAGCATGTGACTGTTTAAATGTCCCAGCAGGGCATCCAGAGACTGCAAAAAGGAAAAAAAGAGAAGAAAGAAAAAGAAAAGAAAATTGTTTGGAACAATTTGCATTAGTTCAAGGGCAATGTTAAGCATTTTACAGCTGGTTTATTGCTATTCTTGTGCTGTTTAAGCTGTCTTTCATGTCAAAAGTCCTTTCCTGCTTACAAATCATCAGGAAGAATTGCGGCCACCATGCTGTTCGCCTAAGCTCCTCCAGGGGTTCTGGCCCTTTGATCACAGATATCGTTTGCAATCGAGTTAAAAATAGGGGGCTGCTGAGATAAGCCGAGGCTCTGACAGGAGACCAGCTTTCCATTTTCTTTTGGACTTTGTTCACTCCTTCTGTAGTATGGGAACATGTAATCTTGGCACGGAAGGAGTAGTGTTATGGCTTTAGATGCGTTTGAAGGAGTTGGGGAGGTCATTAAAGAGCTCAGCCCCTTGCGAGCACAGTCCAGCTTTGCAAGATCCCTGGATTCAAAAGAAGGCTTGTAAACTAGAGCCTTAGTACATAAAATCACCAAATGCAAGCCTGCATCCGTCTTTGAGGCATATTCAACTCAATGCCAAGATTTTAGCACTTCTTAGCTCTCTTTAGTGAGGAGGAAACTATTTAAAACTGAAGATCACTTCCTCAGTAATTCCATTTAAATTGCCAGAGAATCCTGTGCTTATTCAAGTTGATCGAAAATTCTAGTTGACATTGGTGGATGTTAGATCAAATTTGAAGTAAGTGACCATGTTATGGGGGAAAATCTCCAGAATAGTGCATGTACTTCTCTGCTGTAAGGGAAGTAGGGAAATTTTTTTTTTGAACATTTTATATGTGACCCGAAGAAGAAAGGACTGCACTGTGAGTGAGGTTAATACTCCCCCTTAAAAGTAAATTAGTTTTATTTTTGTGTAATTGTCTTTTTAAGTTATACTGACACCTGCTTTTGGAAACATCCAGGATTTTGATTGAAAATTTTTGTCCTTAAAAAAATTTCCAAATAATGTCAGACATAGTCTGTACTGAGACTGCACAACCCATGGATGGACTACCTTTATTAATATTATTTATTTGTTTGACTATATTGCTTAGGAACCTGGGTCACAAACAAGAGGTTTGTTGGGCTAGATGCAAAACCAGAAAAACGAATAACGAAAAAACAGTTTCTGCAGGCTTTTTGTAACTGACAATTGAAATATAGGGAGAGGCAGACCAGCTGTCACAGCACATCAGCAACCTTTGGTTTTTAGCAATCCTCATGGCAAAAGAGTTGTTTCAGAAGGGATTTGAATGTGGATGCAGAGGTAGCTTTACAACCATTTTTTTGCAAGACTTGCAGCTTATATTTTATTGGATAGAGAAGAGGGAGACAGAAGATATATGGAAAAGTGCAGTGTTATTGCAGCTATGATGTTTAAAGGATATTGGGGAGGAAAGATTAGAAGGGAGAAGCAGATTTTATTAGTTGGATAGATTTATTTGGGGGAAAAAACCTCACAAGATCTTAAGAAGGGCTTTTGTGCCTGGAAGGTTTTTTTTCAACATGGCAATCGGTATAATAGAAGATAATACTCTCTCCAGAAACTCTATCTTATTTATAGTCGACTTACATGGCCTATGAAATAGGCTACACATATGATTGTGCTGAATTTTGGGTTCACTTCTGCACTGATCAGAAATGTGAGAGAAGCTCACTGTTTCCTGATTAAAAATAGTCACTGCATGTTCTTGTCCTTCAAAATAAGTGGGCATAGTTAAGTTTGTGGGTTTTGCTGTATGCAGTCACATAGGAACTGCAATCTGCCTAAATGAAGTAATTTCATAAGAACATGATATTTTATGAAATCAGGAAAAGGTGAAGTTGGAGAGAAAAGTAAATCAGACTTGAATTTTATGTGCAGTTGTTCAGCTGTTACAGAGCTGCCTCAGTGTATGCAAGATTAACAGGTCAGAACTTTTACTGCTGAGTTTTGCATTTGGGAGTATTTTAGTCGTATAAATACTACTGGCAGTAAAAAAAAATCACTGGAAACTTTGTGGGAAAAAGTTGGTTTTAGTGAGTTCCCCCCCCCCCTTTTTTTTTTTTTCTGGTAACATAGAAGTTTTTTCTGGATACTTTAACTGGTATATACCTTGACAAAAAAAGTATCAAATGACTCATTTATCTTTACAAAAAAAAAAAGACACATTTTTTCCCATGTGTTCCAACCATTTGCTTAAGATTTATCATCTATAAAATAAAAGGAGAGCCTTTATAATATTTTTCAAAAAAAACCCAAGAAATATCTCAGATTCAGTAGTCATTGAGAATGACAGTTCTAGAGCTCTGCCTTATTTTGTGCTCTATTACCCTGTAGACAATTGAATTGCTAGATACCCTTTACAAAGCCCATTTTCTCTATCATTTTTTGTCTTTTTAATTGGCTCACTACTATTGACCACAAAGCACACTGTGAGCCTGTGATGTCATAAGCTCGTGTATACTGAAAAAAATGCAAGTCCATGGTAATAGCTTCTGGAAATTGTCAGGAGGAAGAAATTCTGTCTTTCCAAACAAAATTTCCCAATGAAAAGAACAGAACATGCTCTGACATATGTGCAAACATCTCACCTTGTGAAACTCAGACGGGAAATTAATCTAAGACTCCAAAGAATAGAATTGAGGTAACCTACATCACAAAAGGGGACATAGGAACGTTACCTGGAAGAAAGAGAATTGTTTTCCCATGAGCAAGATATGAGATATGGCCAAAGATGACATAGCATGGTGAAGTAGGAGTCCAGGAGTGGGGTGGGATCACTTGGTTTGCTGATGTGGTTAATTGGAAAGGAAAAGGAAAAACCTGGCCAGGTGCACATCTTTGAATTTACTGTCCTCGGTCCCTTTCGTGATAAATGGGGAAATACAGGGACTTCTACTATAGGACAGCTGGTTCTATAGGGTGGCTGGTGCTAAAGTGAATGTCTAAAACACATCAAGTGAATCACATATAAAGAGTTCTTAAGAGTTAAGACAACTAGTGTAGTTATCTAACACTATGTGATGTGAACTACAGTCACCCACACCAAAGGATGGGGGTCTTGCCTCCTGCTGCAGATACAGCACAGGGAACGGGCTTACTTAAGGTTTTCTTTTGGTAGAGAACTAAGGCACCTACTTCAGTTTTCCTCTGGCTCTGTTTCCCCTGAGGACTGGAGATCCTGTCCTAGGCCTGGGGAGGGAGATAGGTCAGAAGACTGCTGTCTGCTGAGAAACTCTTGACGCCTTTATGGATCACCATTTGATGTCAAGTGGAGCTGCCTACCCAGGGGTGCTTCGACTGGCTGTTAGTAATGCAGGGAGGGAAGTGCAAAAGTGGTAGGCACATACTTCTGTAAAACACTAAGTAGCCTTCTCCTGGGCAGCTTCATGTGCTCTCTGGACTTGCCTCTCACGTACCCATTTACATAACTGATTCATTTTTATTTAGTTTAATATTGAAAGAAAAACACAGAACATATTAATATTTCTCCCACATGAAGAAAGCAAAGCATTTATTTTAAACATATGTAAAATGTATAATTAATATACAGAGAAAAATACTCATTACTGTTTAATTTAAAACATAGTACAGTAAGTGCTCATATAACAAGCCACCATGATTCTATATTGTTGACATTGTCAGAACACTTATCAGATTCAGTTGTCATATGGCTGATGATAATTACACAGCTCATTTGCTAATTAGATGTGAGTCCTTCTGTAACTTCTAAAAGTGGGGCTATTGCAATTTGTATTAGGAAGCCACCAAACTGCGTGATATTAAACAGTCATGGCTGCTTTTTCTTGAGGCAAAATTTGGGAACATATTATACTTGTCTCTGTATCTTCCGTCTTCAATCTGGGAGAAAGTCTCCTCGGTAGTCAAGAATATTGGGATATTCTTAGAAAAGAAGCATCTGTGTGTGTGTCTTTGAAAGAGATCATTTGTCACATGACCGTGATTTTAAGAAATTTGTGACTCTAAACGGAATTCTGTGACTGTGGAAGGCAGTTTCCACGATAGTCCTGTAATTACTAACTTGTAGGGTTGACTCGCCACATATGTAGCCTTTTGAAATGGGAAAAGTAACATGATTAGAGACGTTAGGTAGGTAACCCTGTTTGAGAGGAGATGTAGGCTCTACACTTAAGCCTCAAGTTTTGGTACAAGACTGGCAGAAAAAAAGATGTTTTGCTATTTGATAAAACCAGCTTTCCTCCTTCTAACCCTTTAAAAAGTGTTGCTTGAAGTTGGCCTTGCTTCTAATTTACTGGTTAGAACCAGCACCTCCAGTGAAATGGCTTAGCTCCAACATGATGCAAAATACCAATTCCTAATATATTTCCTCTCATATCTGCACGTTTCCTTGTTTGCTGTTTTTTCTTACTCAGTTTCTAGCATATTGCAAAGTTGTATGTAGTGACATCCATGGCAGAAATGACATTATTTCTTTGTATAAGGGATAGCATAAAAGCGATGTCCAGAATCATTTTAAATTTCTTTCCAACGATCTGTGCCTCAGGGAGGGAAGATAGGGGAGGCATAGGAAAAAACCTTTGAAGAGAATGGAAAATCCATTTGCACAGATGTCTGCAAAATCTGTTTCCTCCCAAGCTGTTATAAGACTTTTGAAGAAATCATTATATTACCTTTTAATCCTCTAGTGCCAGCAGTTGCCTGTGTGACCAGACATTGCCAGCAATGGTCTGTGTGTCCGACAATCTTTCCTCAGTGTCCATATGTTAATTAGATTTGCTCCTGTGGAGAAGCACATTCGTGTGCACATAAACACATACATTTTTTGCTTTCTAAATTTTGACAGAAATTATGAATTGCAGGTATTAATAGGACCTGTCAAACAGTATGGGACACAATTTACTTCCCTTTTGGCATCAAGTATATCCTGTCCATATAGTGAGAAAGTACTACTGCAAAAATGTTGGCGTCCACATCAATTGCGATAAACCATTCACCAAGAAACTGGGGTATTCAGCCTACCTTTCTTCTTTTTGAAGGACAGTATAAACCAAATATTATTCTAGTACTTTTTTTACATCTTATTCATTTCATATATCTACTTCTGCTTAAACAGGTACATTGGAAATGTCTGATGTTGTAATCCGTGGCATTACTCTTGCTTATGTCAAAGTTGGTGTGCTCTATAGTTAAATATGTATCACATGTGACATTATTAGCATTTCTACATACATAACTTCACAGTTGTCTCCTGGGAAAAAGAAACTGTGTAGTGTAGTACTGGAAAATTCGTGATGCTGGTACATGGAGGACTGGGCTACAAGGAGGTCTTCTCGGTCCATGAAGAATAGTGCTGTGTTTTGCACGCATTTTTCTGTGTTAAACTGCTGCCAATTAAAAGATTGATAGATTATTTCATGCTTTTAATACTACTATCAATTGCCTACAGCCAAATCTCCATCCTTATTTAGGCAAGTAACTGTACCAGAATTTGAGATGTTATTCACCAAAGTAACATTAAAAAAATAAAAAATTCTTATGTGTAATGATTGATTATTAAACCAGTGTAGTTACTTAATGTAGGGGTAATACTATGTAGTTAATATGATATCCTATGTAAACAATACTGTCTTTATAGTCTTTAGTACTGAATACACAAATCCATGCAACTCTTTCAGTAACAATGCTTTGTTTAATTGCTAGCAAAATCTGGAAAAGTTCTTGTTGAGGATGTGTCTTCATATAAAATGTTTTATTGGGCACCCTTGGGTAGGAAGTGGTGAGCCAGACTGATTGCTTAAGCCTCAGCCACTGAAATCATAATTGTGTGTGTTGGTGATCCTGGGATTAGGATAAGAGAAAGAAAGTCCCGCTGTTTTTGAGGTCATGTTGCTGTTAGAGGAAACTGTTTTCCAGTTGCAAAGATGACATTTCTTCCCTCCTTCTTTTTTTAAATTTTATTATCCCTGTATAAGAGTGACACAGATGCTATCTGAGCTTTTTTTTACCATGCTACAGACAAAGATAATGTCCCCAAGTCAACCAAGTAACGTCTCAAAGCCACTTAGACGTGCATTATCTCAAAGATGTGAGCAGACACATGGTAATTGGCTTTCTTGTGGTAGTAAGTAGAGTTATGTTAAATGTGGGCCTGAGGGGAACCCCTGTTTTGGGTTGTACTTTATTATTAGGTGAGGAAATTACTGGACACCTCCAGCTGCCATTAATCAGCCGTGGAGTCTGACTGGAGCCAAGTGAGAGGCCTGTGGGTAGATGCCGCTGAATGGCAGGGAAATACAACGAGACAGAGACAAATGTTTTCCAGCCTAGCAGCACTAAACTCTGCCCTTTCACAGTCCTTAACATGCATGTTCAAATTGATTTAGTCTGTTTACCCCCTCAGCCTAACCATCTATTTCCACTGAAGACTGACAGTTTTATGTGTTGCTACCATGTTATTATGTGTTGCTGTGCTGCCAGTAGCTATAGTATTTCAGAAACGCTCACTTCCAGACATAAAGGGAGAAGGGGGATGGGGAGTTTGAGTCACTTAATTCCTTTTTACAGGGTGCAAAACATGTTGAGCATGACACCAGTTCTCTCCCTCTCTCTCATTCTTTTCTTCCTTCCTTTCTTCCCTCCTGTCGCCCTTCCCCCCTTATTTACTTATTCATTTATTTATTGATTTTGGGTCAACACATGCCATGAAGGAGCCTTAAATGAACTTGCATGCTTGAGAAACACATCTGTCAGGTGATGTAAATGTCTGGCTTATTCCTCTTTCCCGTTTAATTTACAAACATGCCATTCCTTCAGGGCTCTGGTATGCTGACAGAGAGGTTGCCGGAGGTGGGTGCCGCTCAAGCAAGGAGGAGAGCAGGTAGCCAAACCGTGAGCTTCAGCTGACTGCTAAACATACTTTATGTCCGTCTCTGCTGCTCAGCTGTGAGGTCAATGTACTGAGGTTGCAAGAAAAGCTGAACTTGTTTATTGTATGCATTCACAAAATGGACATGCAGGGAAACAGAAGGGACGAGCTCTTTCTGTTCTACAGTTTTTTGAGACAGAAAACATCAGCTCATTATCTAAAAGCCTAATTTCAGAGAGTTAGATTCCATGCACA
This sequence comes from Limnodromus scolopaceus, assembly GCA_028565335.1. Classification (NCBI taxonomy): domain Eukaryota; kingdom Metazoa; phylum Chordata; class Aves; order Charadriiformes; family Scolopacidae; genus Limnodromus; species Limnodromus scolopaceus. The sequence goes on from JAOXNO010000033.1 coordinate 7,255,042, forward strand.
CTTCTTGTGCTGGTTAATGTCTTGTTCCATATTTTGGGGGCTGAAGCTCTAGTCATCAATGATAAAGGTAGAGAAGGAGAGCCACGATGTGGCTCTTTCTCTCCACAAGATGATCTGTATTTTGCCAGTTGTTTTCTATTGATTTATTTTTATTTAAAAAAAAAAAAAGATGCTTCTTGTTTGACTGGAATGCAGGAAGCTATGAAAGCCTGAAGAGAAATAAGTGGCAGACAGAAACTGGATTCTGAGTACCTTGCTGTGATCAGGCTTGTCCTCTGGGTTTCATTTAGATCTGTCTTATGAATTCCTGAGTTTAGAGTTTAAGTGCACTCAGGTGGTTTTCTCTCTTCTAGTTTTGAAGGTTTCTTGCTCCTTTTCCAACCTGTCTTCTTTCCAGATCATGTTCTGCCCTCCCTCCCACTTTGTTTTTTAATGTGTGCTTATATAAAATATATGATAGTTCTGTGGAGTAATTGCATCAAAGTTAGCCTGCAATAATAACAGCGTCCTCTGGCAGAAGATTGCCAGTCAATAAAGAGGATTGCTTGGGATTCCCCTTGCACTGCCTGACTTTGTTCCTGTTGAATCATGACATATTCTGAAACAGAAAATATAGGCAAAAATTACTTAAATACACAAAACACTGATTTCTGAGCTGAGGCTGATGGGGCACACTAGGCCCTGTGTGTGTACCTCTGAATTCTGCTTTGCATTGAAACATCTGCAGATATGCTGATACATATCTTCAAAAAAGTTTTGAATGATAAATAATTTAGTAAAATTATTTAGGTAACTAATTAGTAAACTAATGCAATAAGCAGAACAGTCGTAATCCACAGTGCTACATACACAGAGCAGATATCCCTTCTGGTAGTCCTGTCACTGTAGGAGAGAAAGGGTGTCTCAAGAGAAAGGGAGTCTCCAAAACTATCATTTACAAGCAGGTGACCTTGTCTGATATAGTCTTTGTTATCTTTAAGGGGTAATTCGACACTGAGAGCCTATGCTGGCATCCATGTAAAATTCAAATCAGGTAATATCATAGCACTTTCTAAATGAATCTTGCAAAAATTGCAAAAAAATTATGGTCTCAGAAAATAAAATCATCGCTTGTGCATTATTTAGCAGTGGCTGCCTGCTAAATTCATTTAAACCTGTTTTTTAAAAAAAGTCTTGTAATAGAGTTTGCATCATAGCATCCTATATTATATAGATAATTACATTAGAGGCCTCCTTTTTCAATATAACTAGTAATATTTTCCAGCCCTTTGCATTAGGAAAGCGAATAGTGTGATTAAGCCACCCTAAACCCTATGTTTCAAGAAATCAATCTATTTATTTTATTTTATTTTAAAAGAAAATATTTATGTATTTTAAAATTACTGTATTGTTATTTGTACCCAATTAAGGCATTAACATTAAAAAAAAACCCATTTTATCTGCAGCAATCTCCTTTTGGGGGGATAAGGGAGAAATAAAGACAGGTCCTGAAGAGGCAGGTGCTATAAAAAAATGTTTCTGTTTTGATGGATACAGATATTCTCCATACTACATTTCTGTACTCTTTTCCAAATGACATTTTAACTTTGTTCACTACTCGCATTTATGCAGGATCTGTGGTTTAAAGTCAGTTTTCCTGAATTCTCTTTGCCTTCAGTCATATTCTATCCATGGATAATGGAGTTGCTGTTTACAAAACCTGGCTGTGTGGCTCTGGCAAAGAATACTTTGGAAGGTGGTGATGTGGCCTGTGAAAGCCGCTGTCAAGACCCTAATGCCATAAACACTGACCAGTAAGATCAGGAAGAGCTCAGAGGTCAAAGGCTTGCCAGTTCCTCTCCCCATAGTGGAACCTCTGCTTTTGCAAAACCAGCTTTTCTTGGCTGCCTCTGCACATCCTCTGTTATTCTCCTTCTCCTTAATGGCTAGTTTGGGGAGATATTATTGCATACCAGGACAGCTGTCACCTCCTGGTCTTTCCCTAAGCTGGGCAGGCACAGCGACCTGTCCCTTCAAGAGATCTTTTGGGTATCTCAAACTAACCAGCTTTATTTTCTGTTTCTTTTCCCTTGCTGCCCTTTCCAGCTTCCACTCACTGATGGTTCTCATCTCTGACACTGCTGGGTTCTCTAGAGTCTGCAGGAGTTGTTTCTGAGTCTTCCCTCTGCTCGTATGTAATTTTTTTTTTATGTGCCAGTGTGAAAAAGATGTCAATATTTTTTTTCCAATTTTCAGATTGGGAACATTATGAGACCTGAAACACAATAGCTTTTCTTTTAAAAGTACATCCATTCCTCTTTTCTATGACAGCTGTGTACAAAATAACCCTGAAAAGCTGGCAGAAGGCTCAACAATGTAGGAAAAAGAAGGAAAAAAAAAAAGGCAAATGGTTATATTAGAGCATTGATCCTGCATGGCAAACTAAGTAGCTGAAGCTTGATAAGGCCAGGCTTTTTTTGTTTTTCTTTTTTAAAACAGGAATAGATTTGAACTTAGATTTTTGATGATTGTGTTTATGTTTATGTGAGACCTCTGTTAGAAAAGAGAAGGAGAAGAGAAAGCGATAGCCCTACATTTTTGAAATATTTTTAATCCTTTTATGTTTAAAATCAGAAAGGAAAATTGTTTGGGACTATTGATGAATGAGTTCTGTTAAGGCGTCTGTTTTCATGTTTTATATAGCTTGTGAGCTTCCTTCGCGATTCAGTAAGAATCACAGGGAATTCACAGGAAACTCTCAGGAATGACAGGGAAATTCATCCTAAATGATGTGCCATTCTTTGACAACAAGATGACTTTGGGCAGTAAATCTGTATGTTTATTTTTGTGTTGGATACGTTTTTGTTGGACCTTGAATATATGTAAAATTTGTAAAACCATTTGGAGCCATTAGCATCGTGATATTCTTATTTGTAGTAAAAATCGTCCTCAGACCTTCGCCAAAACACGGGTAAAGTTTCCATGATTCTGTCAATGACGTGGCATGTGGAATCCATGCCATTTTGGTGGTATGTATTTTAACTGTTTTCCAAATGCTTGATGAGGAAGTGGGATGAATCTATCAGTTGGGGAGCTATAAGTGAGTTGCAGTTGAGGATGGAGGGGCAGTAGTTGTGTGAATACGAAGCGGCTCTCACTGCTGCTTATTGAGTGAAACCTTTGTGGTGTTACTGTACGTGACAAATATGGCAAAATGGTTGTCAGAAGTCCTCCTGATGGCTTTGGTTCTAGTACAGAATTGATCTTCGACTGTGGATGAGTCAAGTATTGTACATAATTACTGTCATACTTAATATTTATAAATAAATATAAAAATGTGGCATCTTATGTCTGCTGGGGACTGGCCTCTGGTTGGCCATCATGCCACTGATCACAACCCTTTGAGCCCAGCAGTTCAGCTATTTTTCAGTCCACCTCTGTGTTACTTATAAGCTGTTCTTCACCAGTTTGTCCAAGAGGACATTGTGGGAGGCAGTGGACTTGACTTTCTGTGTTGTGAGCAAGAGCACAAAGCAGGGAAATAGGCCTCTTTCACTCACTGGTTTGATGCTTGTCATTATTACCATTTTTTAAAAATGTGCTTTCAAACATATGGCTATGCCCAATTAAAGAAATTGCCTTGAATTCATGTATACTGCATATACAGTTCTCTCTGAGCTAATCTTGTTTCATAACATTTTCCATTCCTAGTTGTGACTCACAAGTTCTTGTTTCACTAAAAGTGGAGTTCACATTGCAAATTTTAGACATTTTTTTCCTTGCACATAGTGCTGAGTAGTGCAGTCAGCGTCTTTAAAATTTTCGTTCAAAACATGAGTTGTGAAGTGAGAGCATCTGTTCAGTCTCTGCTTCCACAGAAATATTGTTATTTTAAAGTAATTCTTCAAATGAATATGTGTTGAAACTATATAAACAATTTTGTTCTTGAGGAGCATATCTAACACTAAGACTTATTGTTCATATAATTGCCTAACATCGTTACTTTTTCATCATTAAAAATAAAAAAAAAATGTAGACAAAAAGATACTTTTTAAAAAATAACATGCCTGTCTGGAGAATATATGAATATATATGATGACGATGCATGTTTTAAAGATATAAATTGGTCCTATAAACATACCAAAGAATTTATTTTAAATTGATTTCTATTCAAAAGGATATAATAATGCTTAATATCCTAGCTTTGGATCCTACAAAAACTTACCCATATGCTGAGATTTAAGCATATGAACTGAAGGCACAATGCTATAGGAGCAGCAGCATCATATTTCATTTAAAAGCTGCCTTTTCTGAAGGGGAAAAGCAAAGCAAACTGTCTCCAAGATTTTCTAGTATAACAGCAAAGGTGGAGAATATCAAACCCAATCATTATGAACATATTGCTAAATGCTCCATGCCCAGGAAGTTTAATTTGGGGGCTTTCCTTAAATCTTCCCACCTTCAGCTTGTTCCTGTAAACACCCAGGGAAATTCATGCTATAATATAAGAAATAAGTATTTCTTTATGTAACGTAAATCTAATTTTTGATGACTTACCTGTAAAATTGCCTTACCCACTGAATTTTAAACAGCTGGCCTATACATCCTTTTCACTCAGCTGTTTTTCCTTCTAGAGATACTTAAATAATATCTTGAGGGTGTTTCCTCTTAATGAGGTAATAATACCCATATCCTGGGCTAAATAAACTTGAGGCCAAAGGCCTAGGTGTTTATTAGCAGAGGATGTGGTTATTAACAAATTTAACAGGAAGCACCCTCAAGTTATTATTTTACTGACATTTCTAATGATTACGCATATGAGAAATAATTGGTTGAAAAATAATACTCTTACTTTTAAAAGGGCAGGTGAAGCAGAAGATAATTTATAGATCAGCTCATGGCAAACAAAGCTTCTATCAGTCTGGTGCCTTCTGAATCGGGTAGTGACACCGGAGGTAGGAGGATGAGAATACTTTAACTGTTGTCGCCTTGGGCACTCCAGGTCAGTGAGCCACTCTCCTTCATGCAAGAAAGCCCATGGAAGTTTTAGTTTTCAATTCAAAGCCAGTTAGACCATGCAATCTTTTAAGAGACTACAGTTATTTGTCAACAGCAGAGGTAGCAAAAGCACATGAATTTGTGAAGTTTGCATGTTGTTAGCTCTAATAAGTGACAATTGACATCCTAATCCTCTGGAGTTCTGCCCCAAAGGAGCAATAATAATGAGCTTAGCACTTAGAAAAACTGGTTCCCGTCTCTGGATCTTAATTGGTTTTGCAGAAATGGACAGAGGAGCGGAGACAAAGGGAACTTAAAGAGCGTGCCAAGTTCCCGTCATAAGTAAGCAGCAGTTTGGAGAAGACTCTGGACTCTAAGTCTGGTGTTCTAGTCATATTGCTTCCTCTGCCTTGTAATACCTCTGTCCTGCAAATATTTGTGCTGCATGAATAGATTCAGAGGTCCTGGCTCCACTTACCAGGCATCTACCAATGAGATAGAGTTTCATTTACAACACTTCTCATTTTGTATGATGCAAATTCTGGTAGAGTGCACATGAATTGATGAGAATGTGCAGACTACTCACAAACTCAAAGCTAAGCACGTATGTAGGTGTTTGCAAGACTGGAGCCTGAGAAAGATCAGATTATGCTGTTTAGTTTCACTCATATGAAATCAACAGCCATATAAAATCCCACCAGCTTTCCTTTATTGCTAGAGAACAGAAACTTACTGGATTTAAACATGAAAAGAAGGTGATTCCATGAACTGAGAAATCTGTACTGTGGTTTGTTTTGGGCAGAATTGTTGCAAACTATTTTCAGGTTGCCTAGAATCTGTGAACCGGATTTTTGCCAAGCTTGATACTCTTCATTAAAAAGACAGAAGTCATTAAATGCTATGCTGACAGCTTGCTTAAATTGAATATAGGATGCTAAGTTCCTTGTGTTAGAAATAAACAAAAATACAATGGCTAGTAGTATTTTGCCTACAATTAACAGGATAAACATCTCAATAGGCAGAGAGGACACAAACAGATGTTCTAATTGCACGTCTGTGAGAAACTGATATTTGCTAGTTCCACTGTAGTTGACCTCTGTACCTCAGGAAGTTTCAGTCCCCTAGGATTTAAATGATTTATCGATCTGGATGCAATGAATATTGCAGAAACAAGCTGTATTTCTAAGAAGTTAAATACACCCTCATTCTGTGTAGTGCTAATTAATGTTGGAAAGGAATCCACACTCTACTTTCATTGGAGTGGAGATATCAACATTGTTCACTGTATCCTTGAATAAGTGGGAGGAAAGATGGAATATGCAGAGGATCTGATATTGGGAACCTGGAGGAATGTGGCACCAAGGAAATCAGCTCCAGTAGTTACATCTTTCTCTTTAGGCTTCTAAAAAGATTTTGTGAGATGGATTAAAGAAAATCCAATGGAAAAAACCATAGTTTTTCATAAGTAGAGTTAAGATTTATATTGACAGATTTCCATTACAAGTTTCAAAAATAGCAAATAATGAATATCAAGTGACATATCAACTGAAACAAAGAAAACTGCAAAATAATAACCTTACCTCTACACTGGAAAATTGGCCCATAGAGGACTTGTATTAATATTTTTTTATTATTTTTTTTTTTTTTTTGTAGAATGTTTGCTTGCATTGTTTTTGGTAATTATGCCTTTGACACAGCCAATACTCACTAGTGTGTGTAGCTTTGAGTATCTTCAGGAGTTCCACTTAAGTTAACACCTAAGTCAAATGTGGGAAGACTCCAGTCCCAACCCAGTGCTGGTTGTTAGGGCTAAGTTATCTCCCTAGCTACCTATGTCTTCCTGCCAACTACAGTCATGCTGTGTTGAACTGAAGTATAGCAAATCTCTCTGGTTTTAACTGCACTAATTTTTATATGCATCTGTCTGAAATCAGTGCAGGCGAATAAAGAAATTGCATGCAGCTTGATTTGTCCAACCTGCTAGAGATCACTGGAGGGTTTTTTGGTGGGTTTTGTTGGTTTTGGCTTTTTTTCATAATTGTCAAACAAACCTGAAGTTAATTTTTCTAAGGGAAAGTGATATTGAGGGAAGTAACAAATACATTGCTATAGAGGAACGGCTAGATCTTTCCAGCTCGGAACAAGACGTCTGCAATCAATATGGGAACACCCAGAGCACATGTTCCCCTTCTTCAGCTCAGCTCTGGCCAGCTGTGTGATGGCATCCTTGTTTCTGTGCTCTCACAGGTGCAGTCTGGCAGCATGTTAGGAAAGTGAATTGAGAAGAAAGACCAGGGGGAAGATAGCAAGGAAGCGGGGAGGAGACTAGAGAGGTAAGAAGTGAAAGGGTGGAGTAACTCACTGAATGACCCAACAGGGAAGGAGGATGTTCCTCCTCATTGGTATTGGGGTCTCCTGCTGATGGTCTCACTGGCTTGTTTTGCTGGGATCTCAATGATGATGACCAGGGAAAGGAGTTGCCTCTTCTTGTCATAGCATTAGCTTTCTGTGGTGTTTTGGAGATTGCTAAGAGGTGGGAAAACAGAAAGGAGTGATCATCTGAAGTATACAGAGGACTTGGTGCATTACTGATGGCTAGATCTTTAGCCAGGTCTGAGCAATTCCGCTTGGCAAGCTGAGAGACTAATGTTTGTTTCATGGAAGACGGCTTTCTTCAACAGAAAGTTATAATCCCTTTTCTAGGCTTTAAAGCCAATTAACTTCTAAGGACATCCCTAGTTAGTATTAGAAGAGATTACTGTAATATATCTAAAATACAAAGAAAACTCACAAAATCAATATGAAAACACACACATGCATTTGTACATATATAATGTGTGTAAATCTCCATCCAAAGGATGACTCCATTAATGACAGCAGTATTACATAGCAAGCATTAGCACAGTATTTCCTAATTTTTGTTCTATTCATATCATTTTCATGCCTCCTTTTTTATGTCAGCATTTTTCTCATTTGATTTTTTTGGCGGGGTGCATGCTTTTTGTTTTGTTTGGGCTTTTTTTTTTTTCTCAGAAGTGCTCTGCCTTGCAGTTTTCACATTATTTCTATGGTGCTTTACGGGTTCTGAAATACTTTATGTGCCACACAGAAATGTTTAAATTAGAAGGCAAATCATTCTTTGATATGTGTTTGAGGAGTTAGTATATGGCTTCTAAATTTCTACTTATCTTTTATTAAGGCTGGTATGAGGGCATCTTCCAGGTGTTTTCAGTTACCTATTTGGTGTACTGCAAACACATTCATACATGTTGTGTATTGTGTCTATGTACTATCTGGAGCTATTGTAAGACAGTATTTACTGAGGAAATAATTGAAAAGTTCATATATATGATTTTAAAGGCACAACTTCCATTTGCCTAGAGGTGATTTATATATATATGTCAAATTTAAAATATATGACTCCCAAAAAGGCAGCCACAAAACACAAGGCTGTGGTCATGTAACACAACTCCAGTGTCAAAGAAAGCCTGTATTTTAAGACTTTGACACCATTGTAATGAAATATGGCTTAATATAAAACTAACTGAAAGTCAAATGTTATTTTGCAAGAGAAAGGGACACTAACTTGCTGTTCTTAAAGTTCCTGTGGTAATGGGTAGTGTTACGTGCAAACCTGGTGATAAGGCACTGCTAAGGCTAAAAAGTGACAATTAAGAAATTTAAAAAAGATCATGCAGATATTCAATTCCAAGGCAAATCTAGCTGTGAACTGAAAGCCTTTGTTTAACTTTGTTAGTATGTGAATGACTGTCAATCTGGAGAATCAAAGTCCACTTGTCCTACAGCATATTCATAACGAGAAGGGGACAGGCATGTCTCTCCTTTTCTGTCCTTACAGAAAGCTCCCATGGCAGCAGAGTTGACAAACTTCTGCTTTTCGTTGTTCCCAGCGCACCAATGCACTTGTGCCCCTTCAGATGCAATGACTACTGGGCTCAAATAACAACTTAGTCCAGTATTTCTTCATGTTCAAGCTAGTCTATTGACAACAGGTTTAGTATTATTGAATCACTGTGTATAGATTTGTGGACAAAGCAGACTTAAAACGTTGTTATTTTTTAAAAATGAACTTGATTTCAGTAAGAGCAGGTTCAGGATTACTCAAAATAATTGTCTTTTCAGGGTACATCAGTCTATCAGGGCAACAGCTTTTTTATACACAGTTTATTATTAGATATGAGCAATAAGATATTTTGTCCGTAGCTGTGAAGAAAAACAAATAATTATTCTAAGTTTGTACGATAGAAATGATGCACATACTGAGTTTCACCTTAGGAGGCTATTGATAGTGTGAGGAGCTTGCTGTAAATTCAGTGCAAGTCTTATATTGCTCTGTATTCTTAATGACAATCTTTACAATCTATCAAGAACCAGGATATTTACTGAAATCTGTGCTAATGAAATGATGGAAAACAGTTGCAGTGAAAATCAAACCTCTTGATTACTGTGGTCAATGAGAGTCTATAACTGGTCATTATGTGAAAATTCTTAAGATCCTCAAAAAAGAATAGTAGAGTTGATCTTGCAGTAAAAGATATAAGCCAGCATATAAGGACCTTAAAAAAAAATAAATCTTCAATTTATGTAGTCTGGAAAATGCACAGAGATAATGTCAACTTTAATTACTGTTTTCTTCTGAACACAGGGAATAGGCCAAAGGGCATGAATGGAAATTAAAAAAAAATGGAAAACAGATGGTAGGAAGCATGCTACAGGAACTGGAATACAGGCAGCACTGTACATAATTTACCAAAAAGAAAAGGGGCCTTATGAGTTATTTTGTCCTATTTTAAACAACATCATCTTTTGGTCTGTTTCACAACAACATTATTAGTAAATCAAGTCCCCATTGATAGCAGCTGCTGTATTGTTGCCAGAATTTAAAATTCTTCTTTCTCCAGACATCTTTGAAATATAGGTCAAGCCAAATTGGAAACTGAAAGATAGCCACGTAAATGAATAGCCTGACATTCAAAAGTGCTGGTCACCAAAGTCACCATATATTTCGGGGGGTACTGGTTGAATACTTGCCATTTTGGAAAAGGTTGACATTGATTTAAATGCTTTAGTGTGGGATTAGGAGCCTAATTTCAATAAACATTTTAAAATAAATCACATCAATATTTATGATGATGTATTGCAAAGTGCTGTTGCTTTGTTTTAGAGGCTTTCATCTGGGTAGGATATAGCAGATTTTATAGCAGATTTCTTGAAGTTGAAGGAGCTGATTAGGGAATGGCCCTGATGTGCGGTGGGGAAGGTTTGAAGTCTGAAATCAGAAAGACTTTAAGTCACACTAAGCCATAGACTGGTAAAACATGAAAACCAAATGGTAGCCCTTGCAATTAATCCTAAAATTCATGCCTCTTTTTGAAATTAATTTTTTTCTTCTCTCTTCCAAATCCTGCCCCATGAAAGGCAGGGCGACAAGGCAGGATAGGCAACAGGGCTGACCAACTCTCAGTGTATTGCTGAACATCGCACGGGCTGCCCCTATGATCGTTCCTCCTCATTCTCCCAATGTTTTGGCCACCTTGGGCTGGTGAGGAGAAAGGGGTAATCTGCAAGCTGGCCTTCTGTCAGGAGTTCACCACTTTTCTGGCCCTGTGGCTGCAAGCTCATCTCCCTGGAGCTGCTATAGCTTTCATTTTGGTCAACTTCTCCTTCCAGGTAGAGCCCTGGGGCTGTACCTTTGACTCTATACTGGGACTGTCACTGATATTATGCAGGTCAGTAGTAGCTTTAGTAGCAGACATCTCTCCTTCTGGCTACACCATATAATGTTTATGAGGAGCCAGGTCTACAGTTTTCATGGGAAACTTCTAATTTGTTGTCTAGGATGAAGCAGAATCGTGTTGAAATTGCATATGGAACATCACGGCCGTTCTCTGAACAGCCTTCATCAGAAGTGCTGTTTCAAAGGAGAGGAAAAAAAGGCTGAATGGTTCCTTGCAAACATGTTAACATAAGCTCAGTCATCCCTAAGCTTCCAGCACCGTGATGGGAGAAGGTAATGGGGTCACGGGTTGTTTTTTTAGGTTCTGAAGACTGACTTTGAGAACTGAGGAAAAGTAAATAAAGGATTATTTATTAAATGAAGAAAGGATTATCCATTACAGGATAAATCTTGCTTGCTGTATGTGTACAAATAGTTCCCATTGACTATGAACAAGTCAAATACTTACATAAGACATTTATAACTTTTTATGTAACCCTATAAAACTGTATATATTCTTCTATGTCCTGGGGTTGAGAAGCAAGCAGAAGTTAGCCAGTTAGGTGTGTAATGAAGCAAAGTAACCTCATTTTTATTACAGATATCTTCAAACATGGGTTTAGACAAGAAAACCTCTTATCTATTTAACCGTGAGACAAATTTATCTAGAAAAATATCCAGATAGCTAAGCAAGGTTCACTGGTGAGCCTCAATTGCTGTGAGAACAGAGTGTCTGCGAAAAGGAAAGCAGGATCATGCAAAGCATGAAAATATTTGGAAGGTATTTAAATGGAAAGTTTCTCCTCCTCCTGTGCATTCCTCAGAGTCTCTCAGAACATGGGGCAGGGCTGGCCTGGGGATGCTCCTTGCTGGATAACGGTAACCTTTATTGTAAGACACTAAAAATTATTTTCAAAATAATTTTCTTCCAGCCCACTAGCTGTAGTTACTCAAGGCAGATTAACCAGAACGTGGTTGGTTTCAGCCCCTATACAACAGCATGACCTAAATACCACAATTACAGAGGATGCCAACAGAGATAATGTTAACAGTTTAGCTTAGTGATACTCCTAGCTAGTCCCAACTGTCCCATCTCTGGCCTGAGTTTCTCCAAGGCACAAGTGCAATGTCACTGAGGAGTCCGGAGGACTGAGGTGCTTCTGTCACCCCCTGTATGGGTGATGCATGGATTCATACCCACAAGATGTTCCATGGCATATGGGTGCCCTGCTCCTTCCCCAACTTCTCTGTCAGCTGTACATGACACATTTGTACTCAGTGACTGTTTGTGCCTCAAGTGTGTCTGGTGTTAAGTCACTTGGCAGTTTGCGCAGCTTTTAACTGATGTTATTCTCCGTATGCTAGATACAAAAACTGTTCTCATCATCTTTCATCCTTATTGATTCAGTTAGAAATCACCCTGCTTTATGCTTCCCATAGTTCATCTCAGGAATGTGTAGATAATGGCTTTCATTCAAAGAGAAGGAAACATTCAGCCTCCGATTTTAATTTTATTCAGAGGAACAGCTGAATCCAAAAGGAAGATTTGGATGTGTTCCCCTCTTTCTTTGAAAAGTCAGCTATAGAAATTGAGGAGAGCAGACTTGAATTGCCACTAGACAAGTGTATTCAGTGCTGCTCTGGAGTAACTCACAGGCATTCGTTTCCCTGTGCTGAAATATTTTGAAATCCCTCATTTTTGTCTGAATGGCAAATGCCAAAACCTCAGTGTTTTTCATGAAGAGGAATTCTTGTCTTCTGGCCAGCTCACTTAGCTTCACAGCAAGAACTAAGAAGTTAAGGTTATGGCAAAGGGAGGATTTCCACATTCATATGGAAATAGACAGCAGTTGCTTTCAGTCCTTGACCTCCTGTAGCACTGAGATATCAAGCATTAGAATCATGACACTGTACAGAAAGTTATCGGATCAACTAATTCCTCCAGGCTTTGACCATTATCTCTGTCTATAATTTTTCTCTGAAGATGGTTTAGTTAAGCTTAGACATTTATCATGCAACCAAAGATCATGCCAGGGAATTTTCACAGCAGCTAGCAAGTACGCCGTGCTAACTATTTCAAAAAAGGGAAAGAAAAAAAAAAGGTAAAATTATGCATTCTCTCAATTCCATGCTGGAGTGTATTTCCCTTCTTGATCACCGTACACATTGCCATGGTCTAACCTGTCACCTGTAATCTGAGTTCAGTCTTCAGCTTGACCTATGCTTGCGCTGTAACTTTTGCAGATTCTGTTTTACATTAACTCAATGATAAGGCAGTTTTTAATCCAGTTAAAATATTTGACTAGGCTTTTCCTTCCGTCTTTTCTGTGACGACCACAGTCCTCCCTTGTGCAGCTCCCCCAGAGTGTGGTTGCCAAGATCACACTCCTAGAACATAGTTTTGAGTACGTCCTCCTTCCCTCAGTGTCCATTCACTATCTGGTTGTCCTTGGTCTGAAGGGCCCTCCCTTACCCCTCTGCTAGTCGGTATCGGGGTGTTTCTATCCAGTCTATAACACCAGGCCTCATTGCCAACCTTTTGTTTTGTCCAACAAGCTCATCTTAACTATGTGTGGACATGGCAATCTCTAAGCACACAGGAAGTGACTTTAATGCTGTCCTTCAAACTCCTCTTCATTAGTGTGTTACCAGTCCATCCCCTGGGGAAGGGTGACATTACACATGTGATTGTGGGATTGTTTCACCATTTTTTTGTGCTTTCCTGCTTGTCCACAGTTACTGCTTTTCTCCCACTGCTTATGGTTTGGCCTTTCTCTTTCTCCGCGTCTGCGTGCCTTCCAGCATGGTGACTTGGGGGTTGGTGAGCAGGGCTATCTTTTGGAGCACCCTCAGGAGGCTGTGGCTGAACATCAACACACCTCTGCTTCCCAAGAGTCTCGTTAGTTACCTTTGGCTCTTCAGTCATTTCTGCTTATTAGTGCATGGGCTTGTAAGCATGACCCACAAAGTCATCCAGACTCCAATTCTCACATAGTTTGCTGTGTCCCAATGCGACTTCATAGGCGGCAGTCCTGGAAACACTGTTGTGGGTTTTTTTTCTGAGAGGGAGAGAGAAACCATGTGCCCAGCTTTTTGCCTTTGCATAATTTTTCTCTAAAGTTGGTCACCACCTTCAGTTGACTGAGTCTATCAGGTGCTTTCTTCACTGGCTGAAATGAAAATGTGTTAGCAGGGAAAATATGTGTTACGTATAGTGTAAAATGAATCAGCCAAGGGGTTCTATCCTAAAATGGATGCATTGCAATTAGCAAAACCTAATTAGCATATAATTTCTGTACAATCGTGGAAACACTATTCATGTTCACATGTTCTCTCGGAAGTCTCCCAGCCCTCCCAAAAGCTAGAAACAAGAATGCAAAGTTAAGGACAGCAGTTGTTATATTGCTACTTCCAGTTCTGTCTCTCTCTAGTAAGTACTTTCATTTCTGTAGGGTTGAAGTGTTTGCTTTTAAAATTAATTACAACAGGAATTAAGGGTTTTACAATGGTTTTGTGGTAATGCAGTTTTAAATAGAGGTATATCTGTGAACCACTGCAATCTGATATAATGGTGTTTCTTTGGAATAATCACTAAATTTATCGTTGATGTAAAAAAAGTAATTTAAAAAGCAAAAGTTTTGAAAGGTTACGTCTGCATCTGATCTTATTAGCTGATTTGGCATGTTAAATTTGCATTGTTACCTAGCAGTTTATTGTATGTTGAGCTCTGTGAACACAACATGCCATTTTCTAGTGCTAACAACAATTATGTAGTGCTAATAAAGTGCATGTTGACCTGCACAGTGCTATATAGAGCCCTGTCAATCAAAACTGTCTTCTGGGAGAAGGTGGAAAAAGATCCATGGTTTATTACACCCCACTAAGCTCCCTGACCAGTTACAGTAGTTAATTCCAGGGATTTTTAACCTAAAATTAACCTCATTCAACCTATTCCTTTTTTCACGTGTTAGAGTATTGTTGCTGTTGTTACTGGACACCACTTGTGACATGTCTGTCCCTAGAGTCTGTAATCTTCCAGTGGGAAGATTAGAAGAGCAGAAAAAAACCAGTTAGATGGACAGTTTAAGCTATTTTCAAAGCTAAAGCATTAGAAATGAATGATGGAGCATTTGTCTTTAGAAAAATCTGGATCCTTCTGGACATGGTTTTCAAGCCACTGGGGAATAGATAAGGGAAACACAGTAGGTGCAAAGCTAGAGATAAAGGCCTGAAAAGGATCAGCAGCACTCTGGAAAATCTTTTAGATGTGAAACTGGAAGTTTGAGCCATTTGTGAGAGACGAAACTCGTGATGGTATAAGTTGTTTACATGTGTTTGGCTCCTAGGACTGACTTCCAGCATCAGCGCCGCTTGGCTGTGACATCTATCTTGACTTCAGCAAGGCTTTTGACACTGTCTCCCATAACGTCCTCATTAGAAAATTAAGGAAGTATGGACTAGATGAGGGGGCAGTGAGGTGGATTGAGTCCTGGCTGTGTGACAGAACTCAGAGGGTTCTAATTAATGGAGCAGGGTCAAGTTGGAGGCCTGTAACCAGTGGCGTCCCCCAGGGGTCAATACTCAGCCCAGTCCTTTTCAATATATTCATCAATGACCTGGATGAGGGGACAGAGTGTATCCTCAGCAAGTTCACTGATGATATCAAACTGGGAAGGCTGGCTGACACTCCAGAGGGCTGTGCCGCCATCCAGCGTGATCTGAACAGGCTGGAGAGCTGGGCAGAGAAGAACGTAATGGGGTTCAGCAAGGGCAAATGTAAGGTCCTGCACCTGGGGAGGAAGAACCCCAAGCACCAATATAGGTTAGGGGTGGATCTTCTGGAAAGCACTGCTGAGGAAAAGGATCTGGGAGCCCTGGTGGATAGCAAACTTTCCATGAGCCAGCAGTGCCCTTGTTGCCAAGAGGGCCAATGGAATCCTGGGCTGCATAGGGAGAAGTGTGGCCAGTAGGTAGAGGAAGGTCATTCTCCCCCTCTACTCTGCACTGGTGAGGCCACAACTGGAATACTGCGTCCAGTTCTGGGCTCCCCAGTTCAAGAGAGACAGGGAACTACTGGAGAGAGTCCAATGTAGGGCAAATAAGATGATTAAGGGGTTAGAGCACCTCCCTTACGAGGAAAGGCTCAAAGAGCTGGAGAAGAGAAGACTGAGGGGAGACCTTATCTGTGTCTACAAGTACCTAAAGGGTGGGTTGAAGGATGATGGAGCTGGACTCTCTTCAGTGGTTTCCAGTGAGAGGATGAGGGGCAACAGGCACAAGCTGGAACACAGAAAGTTCCACTCAAATATGAGGAAGAACTTCTTTACGGTGAGGGTGACAGAGCCCTGGAACAGGCTGCCCAGGGAGGTCGTGGAGTCCCCTTCTCTGGAGATTTTCAAGACCCGCCTTGATGCAGTCCTGAGTAATGTGCTCTGGGCAATCCTGCTTTAGCAGGGGAGTTGGACTAGGTAATCTCTAGAGGTCCCTTCCAACTCTGACAATTCTGTGATTCTGTGACATCTACATGATCAGCACCAAAGTCCAGGTGTTTTTTTTTAACCTTCACACAGTTTCATGTTGTGTAACATATCTCGTGCCCCACGTCTGTGCTACATTCCCAGTTAACCGAAATTCAGGCTCTGAAAGTCAGTCAGCTGAACTAGAAACTTTTCAGGGTGGACACAAAGCCCTGCAAGGCACTGTGTAGAAGCTGGGAGGGAGTTAAGCTCTTTGCCATAACCATATCAATTGAACACGACTAGAGCAGCTGCTCAGAATTAGGTCTCTCTTATCAAGACAGAAGCTTTCCTGGAGTCATGAAATACTCTGTGGAAACAAATTAGTCCCAAGAAAAGTGGTTTTTACTTTTGAACTTATTATAGACTGTAAGGGCTGGATATTCAGCTTGGTACTTCAGGCTATGCAGATCTGAGTCTCAAGCAGTGTCATTTATTTGACACGGCGTAAAGCCACAACTCTTGCTGCAATTCAGAACATGAAAAATAGTTTCCACTGGATTCCTGTAGTTTCGACTTCATCACTTGAGTTACAATGATTTCTTGTTGTGCCTGAGCAGAGTCCACAAACTCTGCAATTTACTGCTTCCTGCAACAGTCTGACACGGTCCCCTGTGGGAGAAAAATACGTTAAACAGAGAACTTTTTCCTCTTAAGGAATTATATTGATCTTGCAGATGCTGAGTTGACTTACTGTGTTTTTCCTTAGAGTACTTGGCTGCAGATTCACTTAAGAGTAAATATAAGAGCCCTATCATCTCATTTCCACTTAAGCCTAAGCATTAAAATCTCTGCCAGTCACTGACATGCAGTTTCTCTTTTAAAGATGAGATTTCATAGTATGAAACAGCTCTTCAACATTTGCTAGATTCTGTGTCATTTTTTCCCAACTATAACTATTTCATTTCTCTCAAAAATGTGTGGTTTATGTGAAGCCTGAATTTCAAGGCAATATATAGAAAATATAAATATTTAAATTTGAGGTATGGCGTACATGGTTCTTTACTGGAGTGTTTCTTCTTGTTTCAAAAACCACAAGAGCATAGCTTAAGTAGTCTGCTTGAGAGAGCAAATTCATAATGTGTCTACTCAGGGCTCTCTTTTTGTTTAAGGGCTACCTAGACTGTGGTAAACAATCCACAGACCTTAACAGGAGGCAATGCTGACTCACATTCCTTCTGGAAGAGCACCAGCTTGCATTTTTTGGTATCCTCCTTCTTCTTTCTTTTATCACTTTTCTGCCTCGTTTTCTCTGAGATGTGAATGAAGAGGTTATTCCATCTCTGGAGACTTCTGTGATGCTTATTTGACATAGATCTTTATAGGGTTTTTTTAGCTTGACCAGGCTCCTCGAAGACAGTTTCCATATTCTGCAGCTAGCTACAGGACGTTCTTCCCTGCAGGTTGTAACCTGTGTTTCCAAAATGAGGATGACTCTTGGCATGTGCCTGTAGACCCTGAGTTCTTACACAGCATGAATCTGTCACCTTTATATCTTCATACGAGATGAGGAACCGCCTCATAGGCTTTTCTACCTGTGAAACTTTTTCCACATTCACCCTCAAGCGTGTGTACACGCGTCGGGATGTACAAAGAAATATATATATGTATGTGTATAAAGATATGTAAAGGATATACAAAGAGCATGTGACCATTGGTTTGACCTCAACCAGGCAGTATGCAGCAATTTTTCTGTCTTGAGACAATTTGTGGACATTATCAGATGAGCTGTGATACAGCAACACCATGTCAATACCACAATATGATTCTATTTTGATTTAATGTTTGAGAATTGATCTTTTGTGTTAGGTAATGTGAACATGAAATAAAAGAGGCAGTTTTGGTCCCAAAGGCTTGCCATTTTAGTGTATGAATCGAATGTACTAATCTCTTATCTGTTGTTGAGTAGTTGACGTGTGCAGAATGTGTAGCTCGAAGGGAAAATACACCACAGTGGCACTTGCTTTAAAGCTGGGTGTGTGGCTCACCATCCAGGGTTTCTCTTGCAATCTTCCAATTGTTTGCTTTATTCCAAGTTGTTTGTGTACCAGTGCTAAGGTGATTTTATGCTATTATGTTTTGCCTTAATTCAGCAAAACAAATAACCTTTGCTTTCATTCTGCAGAGCTCGCATGGCTGACAGAAAATGACCCTGACGTGCAACTTACATTTCCACAATGAAAGAGACTGTTTAGAGCAAAAGATTTTAACTTCCCTTAGTAAATAAAGGGGAAAAATATTAATCTCTGACACTGTGTTTTACAGGTAATTGATTTTAAAAAATGACTTTGCTTCCTCATTTCTGGCTAGGAAGCAATAAAACCACCCCTCATTCAATTCAGAAATTCACCACAGAGATGTCACAAGCAGAGAGAGCCAGGAAAAGAGAGAGTGTAAAATACTGTTTAAACCAGACTCCACATTTCTCTATAATGGTGGATTACCGCAATCATTTTCCCTTCCTTCACAGAGCACAAGGGATGTAATACTCATGAGAATTATGTCTCATCCCTTCAAATGCTAATAACTACATTATACAGTTTAATCAGAGATGATATTTTTTGGAATGAGCAAGCTGCAGAGAGCCACTGGGCATTACTGTGGAATGCAGGAGGGAAGGGAAAGTCCTGCTTCCTATTTGGCTTTAAAAATTGGACAACCTACAGGCTGTAAGGTGCCTGGCTCAGGCTGTGGTGCCATGGAAGTTCATATAGCTGTCCCTTCTCATGTGCTACTGTGTTGAGATTGGGCACAGACGCAGACCCTGCCTTCCCCCCTCCCCGCCTTTCTTCCCCATTCTTGTATGGAGTCTTGCATGGTCTCTGAGGATTGCCAGGACAACTGTGGTGGCACAAGGAGATGTCTGTCCCAGAGCAGTGCACTGCCTTTTTTTTGCTGGGAAAGACTGGGGAGAGGGAAAGGGCTAAACCTTTCCCAATTTAAGCAAAGAAGCACAATCCCGTATTTAATGCAAAATCTGGGATAGCACTTCTAAGCTTTCATTTCAGTGCAGGCGTGTTTAAGGTCTCAATGACTCTTCTCTTCTGCTTTGGCAAAGGCTCATTACTGATGCTTTTAAGTGTACTTGTGCACAGAAAGTTACATTCTGGCTTTTCTCTAGAGGTTTTAAATATGAGCTAAAGATCACCCAATGCCTTTTGGAAAGAGGAAGGAACATCTGAGTACAGTTCTCATGAAGAATAGTTCTCAAAACAAGTCTAATAGGTTGATGCAATCTTGTGAGGAAGACTGGAGGCTTTTTTTCCTTTTAATCTACTAGAGCTAATCAGAGGTGAAGTGTTGAGTAATGGGCGAGCTTATGAGGGGAAGAGGAGTCAATGATACGCATTTTCATCTCAAATTACAAAATGAGCATTTTGAAGAATTTTCACAAGCAGGAACAACTTATAGGGCAGGGAAATGTCAAACAGTTTCCTAAGTCTATCCCATGTGTCTTGTGAATGCTACTAAAAATCACAATGTGTTTTCCTATGGCTTTTAGTGGCTGCAGATGCTTATGGGGTACTGCAATTGGGGTAGTTGCAATTTCTTTTTGAGATCCAGGTGGGAAGAAAGCATATACTTCTACTTTGGCTGCTTCTACTCTTTCCGTTTGTAGCCATAATGAGCCCTTTAAATATTTTTAAATTTTTTTTCAGTTTTACCTCTGCTGATTTCCTAAAAGAATAGCAAATAGTTTAAGTGAATTAGGGTAGTAGTTTCTCATACGCACGAGCCCAGGCAACTCCCTGAATTATGTGTGAAAAGTGCTTTTTGAGAAATTGTCACTCAGAAGATAGATATTTTGTAACAGTAGAAAGCATAAAAGGCAAAGTGTAGTTGAGACCTGTGGTATTCTTCAGATTGTGTTCCTTTTAGAAGGAGTCTATTGCTGGTTAGAAAAACTGCTTGGTGCTTGCACAACAACAGTTTTTCAGTTTTCTCTTTGACAGCTTATCCAAGTTACGGTGACAACTGTGGCCTTAGAGTTGTCTAAGTTACGGATGGGCAAACAATGTGATCATTAAAGATGCATTCTGAGGTCAGAGGTTGGCTGATGTTTGTTTAATTGAGTCCTATGGCAGCAGCTGGAAAATCCTCAGCAGGAAAGGTTGTTATCTGGGGCACATAAGAATACTGAAATAGGTCAAATAATTTGAGTCTGACCTTCCTGCATCTGGTAGAGCTTTAGGGTTTAGTGCACAATGACTTTAAACCACTTTTGCAATTTCTGATCCTAAACATGCTAAATCTATTTCTGTGCAATAATGTAACAGAAACTCAAGGTCCTAGATTACAAAATAGATTATACAGTGCTTTAGCATTATACTTTGCATTCAGTTAATGGAGAAAAAAAAAAAAGGAAAAAAAAAAAAAGGTGGTAAATCATGAAAGAGGACGAAGTCCCCCTAGTTTACAAGAAAACAATTCTGTGCTGGAACAAGATGGCTGGCACAAATCATTGATGGACGTGAACCCAGAACGGTGTGCCACTGCTGCTGATTTTGCAGTGCAAGCTGAAAAGGAAACAGATATTCCTGGTTAAAGAGACGGGAATTTCCTGGTGTGCACAAAATGCCAGTGGGTGCCAGGAACAGCAGATCTTTAATGCACAGAAGGGGTTTAATGACTTAATGAACCTGCTGTACTGAATCAGTCAAAAACCAGCAAGTAGAGGTTTTAGAAAAACATGCTGACTTCTGGCAAGAACTGCTTATTTACCGGACTTCACTTATTTTATGGGCTATGATAGATCATTACTTTCAGATTATATATAAGGATAATTACCGGAATTTCAGTAAAGTAGCCATCTCCTTATTTTCTGGGAAAAATTAATGTATATGTAGAAAAAAATGCTCATTTCTTTATGTGATTTCCTACAAAAATACCCAAAAGCCTAAGGATGTACCCAAGTGTACTCTCTCTTGTAATTTAGTTTCCCTAACATATAAACGTACTGTGGGCTATACCATCCAGGAGAAGATTAATAATGATAATTGTGAGAAAAAAAATATTTATTTGCACTCAGACTGTAGGGATACAGCCTATTTATTGTCTGGGACAGAGACGTGACATGCTTGGATTATATTACTTTACCATTACTCACTCACTGTGTTAAAGAAGTGCAAAATATTATTTTTGTTTTTCATGTGTCATGTATGTTGAGGGCTTCGCATTGAAGGAGAAGTGAGTGTACTGGAGACTCTCAGATAAACCTGGGGATGGTAATGGAAATGGTGGGTGTCTGAAGACAAAATTAGGCAGCTTAGAGTATGCTTATAGAGGTGAAAATGTTGGCTTAGGTACTTAGACTATGATGTTACCCTGCAGCGTAAACAATATATTTACAAGACAGTAATGTGTAATGTTTGATATCCATAGCATAGGAACCCATGTGCATTCTTCTAGTTATCTTTATGGTGAAGACTGAATACAGAACTCTTTGCAAAGTAAGGCAAAACTTTTTTAATATATCATAAAGGTCAGACTCAACTCATCTCCAACGACTTAGCATAAGTAAAGCTGCATATAAAAAAGGGTTTGAAATTTTGCACTTATGGTCACATCCTCCCCTTGCGTAAGGCAGAATAGATTCCTTATGTCCAGTTGGGCTGCGACAATTTATGGCATCTGGCAGCTCAGCTATATGCATTTTAAGTATATAGATTCAGAGGGGAATATTATTTTAAAAATATGCAAAACATTGTTTTCAGAGAAAAGGAAACAAAAGTTATGTATTACAAAAAACTTAGACATGCTTCGGTTTCATTTTTAGTGTGAGCCTTAGAAACCTGGCCTATGTCCCTTAAGTGGTTTGCAACCACAGGCCAACTTTCAAGGGGAACACCCTGCTCCCCATGGGGAAGGATTTATGATTTTATTCAGGATGTATGAAACGCGATGATTTTGGCTGGATTTCAGGAAACAAAAGAGGGGGGCAGTGTCTACATTCATTTACACCCCTTTCAGTCTGCTTGCTGTCAATGATGTTTTAATGACAATGAACAAAGGCAGAATGTGGACTACAGAATGGGAACCGTGTGCTTTGTAGACTGGCCAAAAAAAAAAAAAAAAAAAAATTAAATTGCTGATTCTTTTGTGAGCAGAAGCTGCTGATGCTGGCAGAGCTCTGAAAAACAAGGCTGCAGCAACAAACAACAACAGCAGATTCAGAGAGCCCCCATTAGGGACCTTTCTTCTAGATCCTGAGTTCTTGTTCCCTCTGACCTACTGAAATGATCTGTTATAATACAGTGTGAACGCAATATTTGGAAATAATGAAATCAGTTGTGTTTCCAAAATTCATGTATGCGCAGACAAGTAACTGTATTCCTGGAATATGCAGGGACTTTTCATCCCCTGAGTTGCACGAATGGACTTTTATGCATTTTGAGGGAAGCTGTTTGAAATGGAATTTTCAAAACCTAAGAAAAGTGCATGGAATTTAGTCAGTGGAAGGAAATTCTTCCCACTGTTCCTCCTCGCTGGTAGTTTAATGTTATCTAACACATGGCAATTTTCATTTAATGAAAGCGGTGTGTGCGGGGAGAATCGCTATCTAAAAGAAGCCGTTTCTGAGCCAGATCCCTGGCTTGCATCCATTGCCTCTGCACCACTGGTGCACGAGGGAATTCCTCGGTACCACTGAGCCACGGGAGCCTGGCCCCCTCAGCACTCTCTCACTCTGCCTTTCACGGGGAGGGGGGGGAGCATGCCTGGGATGTAGTTGAGGCTAGGCAGGAGGGATATTTAAACCATTCGTGAACTCTGGCAAGCCCCAGCTGCTGAAACCACCCTTGGGAGGATGTTGCAGCTGAACGCAATTTTGAAGAGTCTGCAGCAGCTCAGTGCTGCTGAGCGAGGTCCCAGCAGGCCCCCATGTGGGATGGATATTCTTGTTGCTGCACTTGGATCTTGCTGCAGGATGTGATGACCAAGTACCTGCACCCAAATATGCTATCAGTAGCTTCAAAAAAGAGAGACAGGCTTTGCTGGATGAGAGTAAAGACCCCTGCCTATCATTTAAGCATATCTGCATTTTGTAAGCAAAGTAATAACTTATTAATACACTGGAAGGAACAGGTATTGCCTTGGAGGCTGTGAGAACTGAAGTAGTGAGCTGTATTCCACCTGGGACCTGCGAGAGCCTTGAGGTCATTGACAAAGATGTCTTGACTTGAAACTGTAAACTTTCTTTGGGATATGCTCTGCACTTGAATAATCAAGTATGGAATGATTTATTGACATTTTATGCAGATAGAAGAATCAGTCTAAAGGGAGATAAATATGCTATTGAAATGGGTTTCTTTTTGATAGAAATAAAAATAAAATGCTTGGCCTGTTTCATATCATGATGTAGCTTGCAACCTTCTACATGTCCTTAGAGAGAGAGGGTTCATGCCTACTACAGGTGTATGATGTTAGCTATCATTAAATTTTTCATGTAGTGTCCAACACATGCACATTGTGGACCTCATTACTCCTCAACAAAAAGCTTGCAGAGTCTCAAATTAATTAAAAAACAGCAGCAATGCAGCAGCATGGCCCCATGAAACAAGAAAACACCTCCAGAAATGTTAGCCACAGCAAATTAAAAGTCTGACAGTCTCATTACACTAAGATGATCATGTCTTTCTTCCTTCTCGTGTACTAATATTCCTAAATATGTGGTAAAATATTAGAACGCAATTACACAGTAGATGTTTGACTGGAAAACTTTCCCTCACCTGTAATATACATATAGCTGCTTTGTTAATATTGCCATTCAGGTACAATTTAAAATCAAGAGAGAAAGTTATTCCAGAACGTGCACAAGAAGGTCACAAACTCCCTTTGAAAGCACTGATACTTCCTTTTGTTCACTTTTCTGTATCTGATTACAAATTACTAAATCCTACTGCTATTTGAGAACTTTTAGATTCTAATCAGTACTTTGATGAATGTACAGCACAATAATGCAGATGAGTGATGTCACCCTTTATGCATACAGCAGCATGCATGGACGAAAATGTGGAGGAACCGTTCAAAAGCACTGGGACCTTTGTGGTCTGGGAGCTTCCTTTGTCA
The DNA here is from genome assembly GCA_028565335.1 of Limnodromus scolopaceus. Taxonomy (NCBI): domain Eukaryota; kingdom Metazoa; phylum Chordata; class Aves; order Charadriiformes; family Scolopacidae; genus Limnodromus; species Limnodromus scolopaceus. Next base: position 7,279,339 of record JAOXNO010000033.1, read on the forward strand.
TCAATCATGACTGTAAATTGTTGCCTAATAACAAGACATTGTTAAAATGTCTAATTAAACATTTTAAAAAATCACATAGATACAAAATGTTCTGCTTACAATGTGAAGGGTTGCTTTCATGTTGATAAAATAGAATGAAAATCTGGAACTAGGAAACGTTACAGAAATTGACTTGAATAAATAAGAAGGAAACATGAGTAAGTTTCAGGAATGTCAGCAAATTAAAGATCTTTTCTTTAGCATTTAGCAATTAGGTAACTTCCTAACACTTTGTGCAACAGTAAAGGAGACTTTTTATTAAATTAAGTAGAGATAAACATCATAGTTTTTTTTCATGTAATGAAATGTAATGTAATGAAACAATGTAGTCAGGTGTTAATAAATAAGCAAAAAAACCTTAAAATGTAAGGTGTTTTTGTAAAATATAACAAAGCCAAATCATTGAAGTAAACATCATAATATTAGTATGAACATCATGCCGTGTCTTTTTTTTTTTTACTGCAGATGGCATGGTCTTGACATGTTCTTTAAGTTGTTTAACACACTTACATTCAGTATTTTCATTGGGTATGAAAACTCTGTAGGACTATTCTTTAAACTAAAAACTGCACTGAAGGGATGTGAGGACCCTGCTATGAATTTACAAGGGGGAAGGACACTGAAGGGTTGTGAGGATGGTGCTGTGAATTTACGAAGGGGAAGGAATGCAGAGATCTGCCACTCCAATACCTGTTCAACACCAGCTGATGTCCCAGCAGGGATAATGCCTGTCCGTTCGTATGTAGTCTTTATATTTCTTTGCCTGTGTGGTTTTGTATTATAATGTCAATATTCTTTTAATGTGGATTATGAAGGAGTGACCTTGGCTTATTTTAAAGCACACACCATTAAACTGGGATAATTTGGGAATTTCCTGTCAAGTGGATTCTCCTGCCCTCTCACACTTCATGGGTAGTTGTGTGTGTTGTTCTTCTGAGGCTATCCATGAAAATGATAACAAGAGAAGGAAATGTAACCAAAGCATACATTCCTAAATGCTACATAGAGCAAAGGAAAGGGTTCTCTGTAGAGGTGCTGCAAACTGAAAGCAACTACCTTTTAGTAACCTTCCTCCTTTCCTCTGCCAGGGATGCTGGCACTCCCAGCTCTTTGATCTGGTGCATCTGAGGTACAGGAAGAAGACTTGTCCTGTGTAGGTTGTTTGAATACCTTTGATATACCTCCTCCCTCTTAGGGAATCAATGCTGCTTATTGGTCATAAATGTGATTAAGCAATCTGTTGTGCCTATATCAAACTGGCGATTGAAATAGCATAAAAATACTAAACCACTTATAAGTTTGTTACCAGAACGGAACAGATATTCTGTGGTACTAGCTGTGATCATAAATATACAGTGTAGTATATTTAGTGTGTATGTTCAATGTAGTTTGTTTTCAGTTCAAGAACTAGAAACTAACTTCTGCAGTCTTTTAAATTTAACCTATATACCTTTATTTTTCTATCCCGTTCTTTCTGAGTGCATAGATATCTATTTATACAGCTCCAATTATCTATGCTGTTTCATCTGGGAAGACCATTATACAAACCTGATGCTTTTCCCAGCTGCAAATAGGTTCTCTTTGCAGTGTGTCACTTTTCATTATTATGGGATGCTGTCTTTTCAACACTTAAGCATGTCATGTCACCATGTGATTAACATTTAAAGTTTAGCAGTGAAAGTCAGTATTACTTACCTACTTGGTTCCCTTGTTGATCACAGTATGGAAAGTCACTATCCTCTAACTGAACAAATTTCTTTCAAGTGAGCTTGAAATAAACATGGGTAGTAAACACAGTATCAATTAATTTAATTCCCCCTCCTTCCTCTTCTTCCATCATACCTAATACACCAGATGCGCTTTAAAAGATCTTGGGCATAAGATAAGCTGTAAGAAGTGTCCAGTAATTTCTAAAGAGATCAGGGAGTCAGAAACATTGGAAGGAGTCACCTTGAATTTCTGTAAGTATGAAAAAGTCAGGCATGCTAACCCAGTTGGTCTGTTGTACTTTTTATGCTATAAAGAGGGGCATTACTGTTGCTTGGAAGGAAGAGGTTTTATGATCAAGAGCAGAAGAAAAGGATTTAGAATTGTTAATATACTGCTTGAGTGCTTAGCCATTTATATTTACAGTAATTGCTTCTGGAAAAAAAAAAAAAAAGTCCCTTTCCTGCCAAGATGTAGGAAAAATAAAGGCTGATTGAATTAAGTCTGGGAACCAGTTTGATTAGAAATTGAAACAAATCTCCCAGGACTCTAGGAACCTGATTCATTTGTGGCATTCCTTCCATACTCTAATGGGCTCTAATGCTTGATACTAAATGATAAGAAATGCTCATTTCTGAAAACAGCTGTTGTGGGTTTGGTAGTTTGGAACCACATTTTGAGAGCTGAATGTAAACCATAAATATGTGGAAATGCAGGCAAGTCAGATTGTTCCTCCAGACATGATTTGGACCAATGGCTGTTATTTCAAAAATGTTCACAAAAAAGCACTAGATTTACACCTTTCACTTTTGGGAAGACAATCAAGACCACCATTATTCCAGAGAGTGATACTGTATGAAATGTCTGTAATGTGTAACAGCATGTGCACACTATGTGGCTTTTCATAGGCACTAGGAGGTACTACGTATCAGCATTTTGGTATTTTCTGTTTACTGAGCGGTAGCCCAGTGCCATTTTGCTGGGATGGTGCAAGTATTGGTTCAGAATCTGATTTAAAGAAAAATGATTGTGTTCTATGCTCTTGTTATCATAACTTAGGCCTTCAAATACCTGAGAACCCATGACCCCACTTTCTAACTTTTCCATCACTCGTTAAAACTTGTAGGGGATGTTTGGCTATTAGTGCCTTGTAGGGCTTGCAGCCCTTCGCCTCTAGCATCGTTCCCAGTGCAAACTTGAAAATGAGTTTCTTGAGGCACTTGTGGTCTGAGAGCAACAAATCCTTTGGCTGCTAGACGTAGCCCTTCCCCATTTTCTTGTTTCTGTTACTTCCACTCATCACAGTTAAATTAGGTCAAAACTCCTTGGGCCGTCCCTGACGTAACCGCAGCTCAAAGACTTGTGTGTTGCAATCACAGAACGGAGGCTGTGAGGATGGAGGTAAACGTTTCCCAACCCACAGCACTATTATCATTCCTAGGCCATGTGAAACCCTACACAGAGGCAGAAAACCTGCTCAAGGACAATAGGTCTAAATAGCTACCTAAGATTACAGATTTCTGGTGGTTTTGCCCATTTTGCAAGTCATGGACAAAACAAAAAAAGTCATATGTGGAATCACTGCATTAAATGGTAGTGGAAGTATACAAATACTGAAACAAAGAAGGATATTTATGGTGCATTTATGAAAGACAGCATAGGACAGGAGTTTCTCCTCCACCAGTCTTGGAAATGAACCCTGAGTTTTTGCATATTTTTAAATAGAAAAATGAAAATTTCCATATATTGGTGACTGTAGAGATAGTCTTTTTAAAAAGAAGATGTGTTATAACAAATACATTTCATAGGTAGCTCTGTTTTGCAGGTAGCTCTTTGAAAATTACAAATTAACAATGATTATACTTCTATATAATGTATAATTATCTATTATTTACAGAATAAAGAGTGGATAGGGAAAGCAGAGGTCATGCCGTAACATGCAGTACATGAAGCGCTAGGGAAGAATACTTTTTTATGTGGCCACTTCTTTCATCATTCGGAAATTGTGGGAAAATGTTTCTAAAATACAACCTTGATAGGCATTGTATTTCAAACTTAATTTCCTGAAGAAGACAGCACAACAGCTAGTTAACAGCCTGGAACTGTAATGCATTGAAAGTATATGTATAGTTCTGAAAAAACTTTCTGTGACCTGACTTCCTTAGAGCAAATGAATCCTATTATATCAGGATGATATACTGAAGATGGATCTATCTTCTGCCTTAGCAAAACAAAACTTCTACAAAAAAAGAGGTAATCTGAAGCATTTGAATTATAAATGTTTACAAATCATTGAACTTAAAAATATAAAATTTATTAATTATATTCAAGAAGCAAATGTAATAAAAAGTTGATGAGTTAGCAGGTTCAGATGAAGGTTTTATGACATTTACCAAACATTTTTTTACCCAAATCTGTGGACCAGATGAGAGGGAAAGGGGGAAGACAGTGATGCAGAGCTGATGTTTCAATATGTTCTTGTACATTTTCTGTGGTTTCTGTTCAATTTGGTTGCGTGTTTGATTAGATCTGCTAGATGGCTCCACGCTCACTTGGACACTGTGTCCAGTGCATTCCTGTGTGTGCTTGATGATATTATGGTTGTTGGTCAGAACCTGTAGAACACCCCAGCTACCTAAAAGAGCCCTAATCATTTTCAAAGGGTTTTGTGGACACAATTTCAGTGTCAGGCTTAGGAAAAAGAAAGGATTCATTTATCACTGGAAACTGAGGAGGAAAGAAAGAAGCTGGGAAAGGGAAGGACAAGAGGGTAGTGGAAAGGTAGGTAAGAGAAAGTGAGAGAAAGAATCAGGCATAGAAGTATGAAAGAATGAGATGAGTATAAATGGAGCAAAAAAACGTAGTTATATTGTTTTTCTTTGCTTTAAATGCCCTGTAAGCAGAGCAGTCAACAGGCAGACAATTATACCACCAGTCACTTCAGATTACATTAGGGTGCAAGGCAAGCTTTGCTCTCCATGTTTTATGGTATCATTTGAACCCTGTGAAAGAATAGATGATATAATTTGTGATGTGACTCATACAGGAAAGCAGATAATCAGTGGTGTGCCGTAATACAAGTGAGAAAAAGACAAAATAACAGTCAAGGAGCAGTTACAGTAGACATTGTGCTCCTTCTATCTTCTGATATTGTTTATCATATTAGTATTATCATTATTGTTTGCTAATGTTATTGTATCACCTAGTGACAAAAATTCAAGGCTCGGAGCCAGGATCCTAGTCAAAACAGCCTAATGCTTATGGCAGTTTCTTCCTTTGTTGGTTATTAAATTGTTTCTGTGAATGAAAATAATGATAACAATAAGGAGAAATGTACACCATGCTGTGACCAATTTCCTGCCACACCATGAGTGATGCACATAACTGCCTTCTGCAGCTGTAATGATGCTCTTAGATGGAGGGAGACTGAGTGCAGGCCTTAAGAGTGGGGCTAGAGTGACCTGCTGACTGCTGAATTGCACTGTTAACACTCAGACGACAGATGCCCAATTTAGTTCTTCAGACGGCACAGCTTCCTGCACACTGAAAAACGAAAATACAAGAAAATAGGTCTGACAGGACTGGTTGGCATTCAGACTGAGGTTTCAGTATTGATTTGCTATGAGGATATCAGTTTTACGGTGAAGTTATAAACTTCCTAGCTTACCATTTGTATCTGCATTTTGCTGCCTTTTCTCTTCCTGTGTTTTTATTTATTAAATTACACTAAAGGGCAGCAGAGCAAACCCCCGATGAAAATGAAGTGCCCTTTTTTTTTCCAATGAATGAATGATAATTTAAAGAAAGGCTACCATCTGCAGTTTTATGCAGAGCCTTGAACTATACTATGTGTCATATTTTTCTAAAACCCTTTTCTTAATACTTGTGTAGGCAGACTTGAGAACTCCAAGAATTAGCTAATGTTACACCAGTAAACATGTTTCTTGAAAAAGACAGATATAAGGAACATTTCTACTGGGGATTACATTTGGTCGTATTTTTTCCATTAGTTCATGCTTTTGTGGAGTTCCTAGACTCTCACTAGAAGATCTTGCTGGCCCTTGGACTGTGATGCAGAATGTCCCTTACGTTCATTAGTAGCTTATATTGGAAGCAGAGAGAGCTTCTGAGCTTTTCAGCTTTAATTCAACAACATTAGTCTTAGGCAGGAAAGTGAAAATTTATTTACTGAAATGAAAATATTTGTTTTGGACAGAATGCATTTTTTGGCACTAGTACTGACGTGGTTTAGGTCAAATTTTGGTAGTAGGCTATTAAGCCTGAGATTACAAACACAGGCGAATTCAATAAAAGTTCAGTCCGATCTCATTCCTCTTGGTGTAAATCCAGAGTATTTTGCTGAAATTTACTGCCATCTGACTAAACTTTCTGTTTCTAGGGTCTGCCAGTGTACACACTATTTGGTGTTATTAGCCGAGAGCACATGTATGTTTAGATTTTCTCATTATAATAGAAAGCAAGAAGAAACAGCCACGCCACTTTATAATTAACGATGAGTGTAATGACAACCTAGCAATTTTAAGCTGGTGACATAGACTTATGTTACTGATGTGACAACTATCTGGTTTATTAATAATGATTAATTGCAACAGCAACAATAATAATGCAAAAATGACCTGCTGAGGAAAGTGAGTATTACCATCCTATTTATGTTGACAAACTCAATGCTAGAGCTTAAACAGCCTGTCTAACACTTCCACGTAAGATGGAAATGAAACGTGTAGACAAATGATGAATTATGCCACGTGCATAACGTTACTTGTGACTTTTAGATCAAACTTTGCTATATTTATACTTTAAAGCTTGTGGAAGTAATCAAACCAAGAATGAGTACTTCCTTTCCCTACCAGATGAAATTCCTCTATATGCTACACAGGAGATTAGTTTAGTAAGGAACCTTTGCTTCATTGCACTCAAAATAATATTTTCTGCTCGTATGTAATGGGATGTCTTTTTCCTTTGTTTTCTAGTTGTCACCTCTTTCATGCTTCCTTTTCCAAGAGGACAGCTGTTAGCAGGAGCCATGTCCTTATATCTGGCCTTTGACAGCTCAGAGAAGAGAGTAATCATAAGTTTGGAGTCCCTTAGAGTTAGTCTCCATGTTTTCCAGGAAGCTGTGTAGGCAGTAAATGCTGGTATTTCATGCAGTAGTCACCTGCTGGAGAGGTGTGACTACCTGGGGATGCTGGACCATGCAGAGCCCTTGTCACTCTGCAGGACTGGTGCTCTCATTCAGAGAATTAATGCAGATTTTACTTGCTCCAGAGTTTCACCTCTCTTTTGAGTGTCCCAGCCCTTGGACCAGAATTTCCAATTTTGATTCCCTAAATCGAAAAACATTAGAAACAGGACCTAGGTACCTAATATTAATAGAATAAGCTTGCTGTGGAGGCTCTTAGCATGCTGCACTGAAGATGTCAAGCACCCTAATGCAGATACCTCAAGCTTAGTGGTAGGTATCTAGATTTAGCAGCTAAGCCTAAGAGTTCTGGTTTACACTTTTAGATCTGGCCTATGTGTTTAGATGTCAGAAATTATTTAAGCAGCTGTTAGGCCTGCAACAAATTGCAGTGGAAAGATCAACAGAGCATGGAGAAGCTCTGTTTACAAGGTACCAGGGACCACTTGCATAACAGACCTGTCAATGATTTATAAAGTGTACAGACTCAGTACCACAGGAAGTCTCACTCAAAACAATCGGTTACTCATTACCACATTGTTTCAGTGATCTTCTCATCTTACTGGATGTGCTGGACAGCAGGAAGGCCTGTCCATCTCTTTAGCACCTGATGATCCTTGAACAACATCGTTGCCCTCTCTGTAGATTAATGTCAGTTTTCCTACAGGAGTATAGAACTTCCTACGGAAGTACAATGCTCGTTTTATTTGAATGTTCTTTGGGAAACAGTTTAGAGAGCATCCATATCAAACAATTTCTGCAGTGCAGTATTTGTACCTCGAAGAGTTAGGTCAAGGGTTTTGGATCAAAGCCTAGCTGAGACTGCATTCATCATGGGGCCCAGGGAGAAAAGCATTAAATTTCTTGCTTAAAATTGGCTGTTAAATGCAAATGCATCATCCTTTGTGTTATATAAAATCCAAGCTGAGTGTTCTGTATTTTCTTGAGGCAGCAAACTATTGAACAGACTCCCCTTCATTTCAAGGTCTTTCGATCAGGCTCTTGATGAATTCATTAAACTATATATTCATTACAGGTGATGAAAAGTATATAACCTTTCCAGGAGGGAAGTGGTCTGCTCTGTAAATAAATCTAACCCTGTAAATTAAAGATGTGTTAGAATGAAATACCTGGATCCAACAGTGCAGTAACTTGAGCAAGGCAAGCATTTGTAATGGTAGCTTTGGGAAGGAGGCTGCTCACAGTGGAATGGATGAACCTAACAAAGTGCCCTGATGGTCTGAAAATCCAGGCTGCACTGGATCAGGGAAAGAAGTAAATTCCAGAATCAAGGTCCCTCAGGGAGGAAGCCCTGCCAGAGTTTCTCTTTCGTTGTATATTGAGCTCCTGTCTGAGCATGACCTCAGATCAAAAGCACTGCAGTACTACACTAACAGGGAGGCCTAACAGGTAGGAAAGTTTTGGATTATATTCTTAGAGGTCTTCTCTTATGATCTGTGTCCTTTAGGTGATTGGAAGACAGGTACTCATGGAAGTCTCCCTTGTTACTTGCTCTATTTAATATTGAGTCCATTGTTTTCGATACTGTTTGCAGTTCCTCATGACTATGAAAACTGGTTCCAGCATTGAAAGCACTGTAGTAGTCCAAGGAAGAATTAATGAGTCGATGAGTTCCACATATCCATGTTGACCAGAAACATATAAAAGTGTATGGTCTTTCTCACTGTTGTTTTCAGGCCAACTATCAGGTGGCAACTAAGTACTTAACCAGATCCATATATCCAGTAATGTCAGGTGAGAAATAGCAGATGTACTCCTATGTAGAAGGCCAGAGATAGATTTTGCTGTATCCTGCTAGTGATTTTTCTAACATGCCAGTACAACTTTGGCTTTCTGTAGGTTATAATTCATGTGTAAAAGCAAAACATCAGTCAGCCCCTAACTTAACTGGAGATTTCATAAAAACCCCAATTCTCAACTTGTGTTATCAAGACTTCAACACTTCAGCGTTGGGGTTTTTTTTAGGTTCTTTTTTTGTTGTTGTTGTTTCCCCACGTTCAAAGGAACTGTGAAGTTTTACATATTTTGGTTCTAAATGCAAGCAGACATCAATTCAAGGCACTATTTTCTGACCTTTTTCTCTGTTGCAGCTTGTTCATAGTATCATTGTCAAATTTGTTGGCAGAGGGAACCGGCCACAATTGGTATACTCCACAGCATTTGCTATAGTGGTTGGATGCCAATGAAGATCATTTCATAGCAATGGCAGTGTTATAGCATCTCAGTGGTTTTTCTTAATGATTGAACACAATCCAGTCACAAACATCTTAGGATACAAATGTAATCTGTGTTCGTGGAAAAATAAACATTCCAGCTAAGACCTAAGTAAATCCTTCTTAGTACTGACAGTGACCAAGGTATAAGCCAGATCAAGTACGGAGTATGAAAGCTCTACTGTATTAAATCTGTAGTTGTTTTACATTTGAGTACCAATTCATGATACAGCCAAATTAACCTATTAATTGCTACCTTAATTTTTTTAAAATTGGGACTCTCCCTCCCCACTGTCTCCCAGTAATTGAATTTGAGTGGAAACAATTCTGCTCTCAATAAAGCTCTCAGAAGCCCTGCAAAGCTACCGTAGACAAAGGGGCTATAGTCGGTCACTTAGCAGACACAATACACTTTTTTTCACAGTTTAATGCAGACTCAAAATAAGAGCCACATTTTTTAATTTTAGCATGACAAGTCATGTGCACCCACAAATCATGCTGTTGTCATCAGGGTCTTAAAAAACCATACTTTTTGGAGAAGAAGGAGACTAATGCAGTTAAACAAAGTACATTACAGGAGAAGGAGAGGAAAATCTACAGAGGTGGAAGGGGAAATTAGCATACTGCTTGTAAGTACCTTTTAAAATCTCTCCTCTGTGCCTGAAATATTAAATAGTGGGCTGGAAAAATGTAGTCTTCCTGCAAGAATGTATTGCTTCCTTCAGCATAAATATCAGTGTCTTAAAATGAAAGTTTGACAGTGCGTGAATTGTACTTTTATTGTGGTGCAAGCCAATGCTTCATGCTGTTGAAGGAGTTTTCCTTAATAAAATGCAGAGGCTAGAATGGTAAATCTTTTGAAGTTGCTCCTAAACATGTAATATTTAGCTTGAGAAGCAATAGTGAGGAAATAAACATGATAAGAACTCATTCAGTAACAGCCCTAAATTGATTATTTCCTTCCTTATGTAAACTTATCAGTGAGCCCTTTGGGCTCACTTCCGAATACCAGCTCAGCACAAGACTCTTATCACAAGGAAATGGAATGTAAAAGCTCTGACAATTTTGATAAGGCACGTACTTTGGTTATGATCCTATCTCTCCCCTCCTCCCTTTTAAATAATTCATCTGCACTAAAAGGGGAGATGCCCCCCCTCTAACATTTGTATAAATATAAATTGATGTTGTTATATTCAGAATAAGCCCTGGTTTATCAGAATATTCTTAGGTAAAGACACTAGAAGATATATTGAAAACTATAAGCAGCATTGGAATGGAGTCATGTAGTGCTCTGAATGGATTATTTCTGAGTTTTTAGAGACACTTGCATGTGTTTTAGACACAATCTAAGGGTTCTCAGTAGAGCAGAGACCGTAGGAAACTTAAGACTGTTTTCATTTGCCACCTACACTCCTTTAGCCTATTCATGATGTTATGGGTCTCTCATTTCCATGTCTTGGCAGAACCCAGACTGAATCAGGATCCAACAGCTTACAGTAAAAAGCCAAACAAGCAACTGAAAAACTCCCCTACCACACAAACAACAAACTACACACACAAATGGACAGACGCTGAAAGAAATCTGACAAGCAAGCTCTACCCGCCAGCCACCACAGCCTAAAACTTCACAGTTCTAAGAGCCAGAAAAACAGCAAAGCAGCCCAAAATACAAATTCAACTTCATTCACTTCTCCCAGTAAAGTCATAATTTAAAAGTGTACATAACAAGTTTTGTGGTTCATTGGATGCCAGGACAGCAAAGCCTGATAAAAGTGCTCAAATGACAGTACTGTTTTTGTTTGAGATGTGATGACATGCTCCTTAAGAAAATGTTATAGGCAGCAAATCCATGACCCAGTAAAATACACTCCAGACCATCAAAGTAGTTCTACAGCTTGATGAAATCCACTCATCTCTAGCAAGAATGACCTAAACTCTTTAGAGGGGAAAAAAAAGTGTGGTGGAATTCAGAAAGAATGTTTTTTAAGCAAACAGTGACATACCAAAGTTGAGTGTAACTTTTCCAGTGAAACCTAAAACTAAGCCAAACTTACCTGATTTATTTTTTCTGCAGAAACTCAAATCTTGAGTTGTTTTATGCAAATTAGGGAAAAGTGTGACTTAAGCTGGACTAACATATGATTTTGATTGGCTACTTAGCAAAATCTCCTCTCAGGAATACTCATCATCAAAGCAACATTATAAATCAAGACAGAGCTTGATCGTGACGGTGTTGAAGTTCATGGCAAAGGTACCGTTAATTTTAATACAGCTCAAATTTCTCCAAAATTTTCATGATGCTTTGCATGAGGAAGCCCCTAGACTTCTTCATGAGATGTGCTAAATGCTTATTGTTGAAGAAAAGGTCTGTGGCGATGGCAAGTGTATTTGGTGAAGCAGTGTGATTGTGACAGAACCAAAACAGGAAAAAGGTCATGGAGCAAATCCAAAAGGTACCTCTGTGCACATGAGCACCCAGAGGAAAAGAAGGCTTTCTGATGGAAGTCTTGGAGTCAGAGTCGATGAATCTATGTTGCCTTTGCTCTGTCTTTGTGCACAATATGAACTTTCATAACTCTGTCTTTTCTACACCGTACTGATACCACCACCTGTAACAAACTGTTTGTACCAGTAGGAAAATCTTGTTAACGTTTTGGAAGAAAAAAGATCATAATTAAAAGGGATAAGGAAAAACTATAAATTTGCAAAGTGAATGCTAGGTAGCAAAATAAAAGAGCTTGTAACTGCCTGCCATTTATTTTTTGGGCCTACAGCAGCAAAGTCCTCAGGGAAAGGAATTACGGTAGGAGATATTATCTTATTTTAGTGCTGTATTTCCTATCTTAAGTTAATAGCATATAGGATTTTCATTATAATTGATATAATCATTCATGAGTCAATTTTGTTATACAAGCGAGTAAAGAGCACTTTGTTGCTCCATGAAGCCTGGCTTGTTTTATGGAGTTTAAATTAAGGCCTTCAAGATATTAGTAAGGTGGACAAATACTATTGCTGAAATTCTCAATCCAACAGCCAAACTGGTGTTCAAAGCAGAGAGCAGATGGAAGGGCTGGGACTTTGCACCCATTTCTGTAAATGCTGATGTTTCTGTTTAACTCCATAGGGAAAAAAAAATAATATTGTATTCTGATATTCTACAGCAACTGCCTGTAGCGTGCATGGGTTTTGCTTTGTGACATGGAGCTCAAGCACTGGAGAAGTGCAGAGCAAATGATTGGTCTGTAACACAGCACAACCTCAGTTCATAATAGGCTTTATTGCTAGTGGTAAAAGTGAGGGTGGCATTCTACTATTCTGTCATTGACTGTTTGAAGGTAGAGAACAGGGTAAATTTAGAGAGAGCTTTCAGAGAGGGTTCCAAGCAGACCTCAGTCATCCATCTGTAGTATGCGTGGCTGAGCCTCTTCGGCTTGGATTCTGCCACCTTTACTGAATGTACTACTATCCTAGGAGAAGAGGCACATCAGAAATTTTTTGTGGTCTGCGTAAAGGTGGGTATTTATTGGGTCAAATTTATTTAGGTCAAATAGACTGAAGTACTTGGAGACCTGGGCAGCTGATGTAATGCAGTGGCTGAGTGAGCATGGTATGAAGGAGCTACATACGGCATGGCTGAGGAGAGGCACAGACGGAATAACTGCTCGCTCTCCGAGTAGGTGTCTGCCGACGTTTCATGGTGGTCTGGAGACAATTGTGTGGCCAGAGACTTTCTAATAAAATGATCTGCAGACTGCTAATGAAAAAAACCTCACACAGATCAAACCAGAAGATGAAAAAGATTTTCATACGTTGTGCTTATTAATCATGAGGTTTTGGAAACACATGAAGATCACCTACTGCCCAGGCCAGCCTTCAGGCTTCTGTAGTACTTTGAAAGAGTTTGGGCTGAATTCAGGTCTCAGATATTTTAAAAGATAAAACAGTACATTTTATTGTCTTGCAGGAACTGCTTTAAGAAGTTCAGCTTTTCTATTTGGGTTAAGTAGAAGGACATACAGTCAGGCTGGTTTATTAACTAACAATAAATATGTTTCCTTTCCTAAACAGGTACACGTTGTATGAAAACAATACATGTGCAAGGATTCCATCAGGTAACTATATGTTTTATAGCCAAAATTAATTGCAAGATAGTTTTCTCGTACCTGAATTCAGCTTTTGAAAAAACGTTTCCATTATTTCTATTTGTCCTTTTTTACAAGCTACACTTTGTTCACCAATTAAATATAATTCCTGCTAATAGATGACACATTTTTTGCAATGTTGTCAGTCCTGAATAGTTGCTGTAAAAGATTCACGTCTTGAATCAATGTGTTTATTGTATGCTGTAGCTCTAGTGCTATTTATGTATTTATTAGATATGTGAAGCTGCATCAGACGTCACCTGCATTTCCAACAAGGAAATAAGAGGTCAGGTGAGCAATATACGTTTACTTTGTGGGCTATCACAACATTCAAGGGAATGGTGTAACTTGGGAGCCTCTCTGCCAGGTGGTGTGATAAGCCGTGAGGTGACGTACAGGTAGTGCTCTGTGCCAGACTCCAGTGCTGAGGAACAGTGCAAAGGTTGTGTAACAAGGCGGGCAGCCTATAGCTGCTTCAGTGAGAAAGTTCCCGGGGAAGGGTTGTGGCCTGTCTTACCCTCATACTTCACATGGCAACATCATGCTGTGGAAGCAAAATAGGAAGGCCCCTCACTTCCTAGGGCCATCTTCTTAGTGTTTTCTCATGCTCTGTGACTGGAAGGCTTATTGTCAGATCAGGTGCAGGCTGTCCTTTGTAGGAAAGGCCTTCTGCTTGCTTGAGCGCCAGCTGTTTGCAGTCAGCCTAGGGGTATATAGCTTGTATTTTTGTTTCTGTGAACATGTAATACAGGTGAGACAATCAAGATCTGAATCACTGCCAAAATAAGTGGTAAAAATAGCCTGGTGCAAACCAGATTCTTATCCATTTCGGATGCATTATGTGATAAGCCAAAGATATGATCTTCAAAACTAAGCTGGAGATAGCCATTAACTTGACCTCTGCCTTAATATGGTTGTTCAGTGTGGGTTTTTTCATGACCCTGGGAGTGGCATAACAGGAACATTGCACACCAATCTGTTGCTGTTTTTTAAATCTATGTTAAATTCTCCACTCTGTAGAAGCTGTACCATGGAGCAGACACATTTTCCTCTTTTGGAGAGTTAATCTCATAAATTAGCATTACAACAAAGCCTGAAGAAGCTACCTCCCCTTCCATTTCCTTTTCTTTTGTGGTAGATCAGTTATTCACAGGACATTCTTAGTTTCTGGAATCAACTCTTTGTTTTGCAAAACCTTGTTCCACCCCTGCTGTCTAGTAGAGACCTGTTCCAAGCTGTGTTCCACCAGCTGGGAACACGCACAGGCAACAGAAATGCTTTTCTTAGAAAAGTCTTTGTAAGCATTGTATCTGCTCCCCGCCCTAAAGAAGAAAGACTTTGTTGAGAACAAGTAGACCTGTATGCATTTGTCTTGGGAAATTCTCTTTAGTGCCCTCAAAAACTGTTACTGAAAATCTACGTTTGAGGAAATGACTTATACATCAAAACAGGCAAAGAGATTTTTTAGACATCTTCTGTCATGTTCTGTGACACTTCAGTGGCAGTCATTTGTCCTGCCATGGGAAAACAGTTCCAAAGTAGCATGCATTGTTTTGCTTTTAATGGTTCCAAAATCTTTAGTCAATTCGGTGAAGTACATTTTGCTTAATTACGTCTAGTATCAGAGTTTCCATTCCTTCAGGTCCTGGATTCCCTGCTAGTGATGGAAATTACACCTTTCCTTTCATAACCAATAACCATAATAACCACAATCTATATTATCTACATTTATTTTGTGTGGCGTTATTGACTCTTGAGACTCACATATCCAAAGGTGACTTTGTCCTGATGCAAATACATGCATATTCCCAGGGTCTGCATTGTCTCATATAAGTTTCAAGAGGAAAACATATGCTAACCTGGAAGACAAGGAATATTAGAAATGCTTGTTACAAAGTTGGAAACAATTCTCACTAAGCCTCAGATACTTCTTTTTTTTGGATAGAATGGAAACAGAAAAAATGTTTCAAAGGAACTGACTGTGTGTAAGATGTGATTCAGGCTCATAGAGAAACGTGCGGAGTATAAAACCTTTGGCAGAAGACATATTTTCATTGAAGGCAGTGAAATGAATGGGACTAATATAAAAATAATAATTATTTTTTTTAAAAGTCACTAACTTCTGTGGCCACCTGTTGGTGCCATGTAGATGGTTTCTGCATCACATCTGTTCTATAGAAATTGAACATGATTTTTAATTGTCTGAGGGCTTGCTAGAAATTGGTTTGTTAGGGTCAAATAAAAGAAGATCTCAGTAGTCAATTATTTCTTTGTCTAAAAGAGGTCATTAAATTTGATGATAGAAGCTGTCAATGTATAAAAATATACAACTGAATGGAAGGTGAGAACAAATGCTGACAAGTGGTAGTATACAGCCAGTGCTCTTGACAAGACACAGAACTGAACTGAGCAAATGGCTCATAAAGCTCATTTAGCAGGAGGACAGTAAAATCCTTCCTTTAAGGTGATTTAGCTTTTTAGTAAGCATTTATATGGGGACAGGGGTCTACCCTGGTAGATGGGGTTGCTTGCTTTTACTAGGCACTGCAGACAGCACTGCAATATAACTTTAGTTTATTATGGCACTAAAACTATTAAACTCTTATAGTCTTTTTTTCACTTGAAGTGAGGTTTGTCTCTTAACTGAAAGGGGATAGCCATTCTTTTCCTATGCTGGCTATTGTTTTTGATGGGCAGTCATTTTTGTGCCTTTTTAAAAAAACATGAGTTCACTTTGTGCTAAATGGCTGCAAGGGAAAATAATATAGAGTTAATTATAGAGGTTGATCAGTAACTCACAACTAGAGTAGCTCTACTTGACTTTTAAAAAAAGAGTTAAACCAATTACTCCACCCTCTGTCTTATTGGTTAGCATTCAGCTTTCTGGGGGACAAGACAAGAGCTGTGGCGGGTGCAGAGAGAGCCCAGGTTAGGACCCTTCCCACAAGAAAAGGGATCTGACCAGTGCCCTAAATAGCAGATAGCTATGGTGGGTGCTGCAGGGCTTCCACCCAGGAGGTAATTCCCTCTGTGGATAGGTGTGGGTGTTGGATATGTGGAATTCCCAGATCCCTTGCAGTCAAGTCTCCAATAAGGTAGCTGATCATGTTGGACTGAGATGGAGGGCTGTCTCAGCAAAAGGCCACCAAACTACCCCTCAGAGGCAGCAGGCCCTCTGTCTGATGTCCTGGTCTGCTTATGTCTGCCACTGATGTGTCACCGCTGTTCATGGTGAAAAACTGCTCCTGCCAGCTGTGGCCCTACCCATCCACTCCCCCATATAGCGCATGGCTCCTGTAAGGTGCCTGGCAGGGTCCTGGTCCTGGGTTCACTCGGTTCCTTCAATTTGGATGCTTATTCCGGAGAGATGCACAGAAACTCTCATTCCAATTTGCAAAAATGTTTTCCAGATTCAATCTGAGTCCCTGGGGTCACTTAGACATAACCTAAGTGTCTTTAAGAGTCCTTTGAAAATTACTACCAGTATTTTCTTTGACCAGGTTATTATATGCTTACTGAAAAAGAGGACGTTCAGTAATATTCACATATTTTCTGTCAAACTGACTGAAGTATGAATGAAAGGTCTTGCAAACATGTAAATTTGTCCTCATTTGGACTGAAAGCTCATCTTTAGATTCATGAGTTGGATTAGAAAAAATCTAAGAACACCATCAAATCAACACTTTCAAAAACAGATTTACAATACTATTTGAATCTCATGTAAACTTTAGATCAATTCTTTATTAATTTTATTCAACTGTTTCTTCAGATAATTTGGATGAAGTAAGATTTATCTTCCCAGAACAATCCTTTTGTTGATTAAGAAGAGGCATGTACACTCTATTGTTAGCAACCTCTGTTACAGAAGCTCTCACGTGCCTATTTTATTGGAAAAAAAAAAAGGAAAAAGAACAAATATAGGCTGCCATCACAGGGGAGCACCAGTCCTAAATTGAGGTCAGGTGCTGTGGTTCTGCATGATAGAAATCCTAGTGCAGTGCAGAGCCTAACCCAAAGCAGGACCCTGTTGGTGCTTCTAGCTTCAGATGTGATGCTACCCAGTGGTATAAACTAGCTGGCGCTGCAAACTGTGTCTGTGAGTCTCTCCTCAGCAGAGTAGCCACCTCATTCCCAAGAAAGTCTCAGCTATATGCTGAACATTTTAATTTAGTCCAGGAATACCAAGAACTTGCAAACTAGATCACATATCTGTCCCATATGGACACCAATAATAAGGTTTAAGCTAGCTTAGACACTATTTCTGGATCTGTTTTTTCACCTTTTGTTCTATGACAAATTCCAGTATACTCATATTAGCAGATTGTTCTTATTATCTACAAATCCCACAAAATTGAGTATGTTTTCCACTATATCTATCTCACTCCAAGACAGAAAAAAAAATGCCAAAAAACAGTCTCATGTACCCTGTGTTAGTGAGGTCAGAAAACACTATGTCACATCTATCATTAATCAGTTTGACCACTCTACTCTGCCATACTTGCCTTTAAACCCATACCTAAGATTAACTCCAGCATGATGGTTCTGTTCAGATCAGACCTTCATGATTTCAAGCCCCTGTGATCCTTCTGAAGACACTTACTAATCTGGGACTTTGAGTCATTTCATGTCTTTCGTAGCTGTACAGTTGAGCGTTATACAAAATGCTTAACATTTTATTAAACCAGTGGCTGTGTTTAATAGGTAAGAAAACTAAACAACAAAATAAGAGCAGCAAACTGTAAGGTATGTTAGGAAAACATGGGAGGCTTGCCCAGAATATAAGCTCTGCTTCTTAAGTGGATGAGACAGACAATTATTTACTATATTTTGAGAGCACCTGGCACTAGGTCTATTGGCCATCAGGGCACCTTAAGTGGTGTTTATCACAGTGCCGTGTTAAGTGGATTTTAGTGCAAAAAAATAAACAAAACAGACTCTGGAAAAGGTTCAAGACTTTCAAACTGGTGAGTGCTCTGGTGTTGCAGACAGCTCAGGTCTTTTATTGTGTCGAATGTGTGCCAAACAACACAAATGACAATATGCGCTTTTATGTTTGTTTGTTTGTTTCTTTTATTTCTGTTTGTTTCCTTGTAAAGAAGGTGGATTTCATACCTGGTGTGCTACCTCCCCTCTCACTTCAAAACAATCTCTAGCCTGCCCATCCGACAGATCCTGCATCTTTCGAATACGCTCCTTTGCTCTCCTCCTGATAAGGAAACCTCCTCGTTGCTGCTCTACATTTTCTTATCTGACAATGACAAGACAATTCTGGTTTCCTGTAGGTGTGGTAAACCATTTAAATTTTTACTAACCATTTGGATACGTGCTGCCTGCTTTTCAGAAGTGGCATTTAGATGATCTAAAATGGACAGATTGCATGCTACAAATTCCAGGATGTAATCATCTTGCAATCTTGCTTGCAAAGGTTGCAAGATTTGCATGTCGGCTGTTTTGTGCAACTAGAAGTCCCCTTTCTAAACATAGAATGGGCCTCCCATTACTTCTAGCCAAATATCACTTCTTCATTTCAAATGAAGAATGTCAAGTCATTTATGAGTTCAGCATGTTACCCAATTTACCAGACCCAGCAATTTCAAGAAATCCAAGATGGAAATCGAGGACTTCGTTTTCAGGTCAATGATAATGGTGGACAGTTTGTAAGACACCCCCTTAACCTCGCCTTTGATCTACTAAAACTTCTAGATGTGAAATGTGTCTCTACATTGTCTTGAATTTCTCTGTTGCAGAAGTAAGCACTCTGATAGGAGAAAGCTCGTGCAAGCATTTTCTTGTCAGCGGTCTCTTGTGATGGTTGCAGTTGTTCTCTTCAAATTTGAGATGGGAATATGAGTGTGGATACCTAGGAGAAGATCACGGTAAGAAATCAGTTCTGCTGCACTTGTTCCTCTCCTCTGAGATACCTGATACACCTTATTCAAGTGGTGTAAAATGCTGCTGGCCCTGGAAAGAATCTATATTCAGGCAAAAAATGTTAGAAATATCTATTTCTAGTGGTGAAAACCACTAGATATAAACAAATTTGGAATGTGTTAAAAAAACGAAATTTCACTATCTTTCTTTCCGTCATTAAAATGTGAACCTTATTATAGTTTTCTTTCTTAGTATTTAAAGATTTTACATTCAAGTCTAAGAACACATCCAGAAGGTTGGTATTAAATACCTTTTCTCAAAATATGGCTGCTATGCATACCATTACTATCAAAAAAGAAGAGAAAAGTCAGCATTTTCACCTTTTTATTTTCACCTTTTAATGGCATAGTATGAGGCAAAAAAGTAGTTTTGATTCTCAGCAATTTCTATTTTTTAATAGAAAATTTATTTGCTTCTTCGTTTTTACATTTTGGGATAAAACTTTTGCTTCTATCTGGTTTTGAAGTACAAGTACAATATTTAACACCTTTAATTATGCTATGAGAATTTTATTGTCTAAAATACTGTCTTTTCCTGTTAACTAGCTGTTTCAGTGCATTTATTCCTGATAGAGCATCAATTTGATCAGTGATGCGTTCAGACTATCAATGACAGAATCCTCCAGAGTTTACAAATAAATCTGATGGATTTCTGATGGATTCGGTGTCTCATATGCAGCTAATTGGTAAATTGCAGTAACTTATCAGATAACAATTATCCCCAGTGGTTTTACACAGTATTTCTGGGAATCATCCTTTGACGCTTTATTTAGAGCATCTGTCAGCATATATATTATTAATCTCATTGGACATCACTCAGCAGCCACCATTCCCCTGTCTGCAGCAGAAGGTAAAGAAACCTGCTAGATTATCTGTAGTACAGCTTCTTGAAAGATACCTGCTTTCTTGTTTGATTTTATATTTTTGTCTTGTTGTCTTTGATGAAAGTGAAAACACATGTAACATTGCTGGCTGCTTACCTTTGGTATTATTCTTGAAATCTTTGGTGGTTATGACGAAGTTGCTCCAGTGATTAAAGAAGTTAAAGAATTCACTAGACAGGGAATGTACACAAAGAATATCTTAGGATGGAAAGGACCTCCAGAAAATGAGTGCAATCTCCCTGTTCAAACCAGATCCAGCTAGACCAAGCTGCTCAGGGCTGGTTCAGTCAAGTTTTGAGCACCTTCAAGGATGGAGATTCCTCAATCTCTCTAGGCAATCTGTTCCAGTGTTTGGTCACCCATGTGATTAAAAAAGTTTTCCTTTTATCTGGTCTGAATTTCTGGTGTTCCAACTGGTGTTTATAATTTTTCAGTCCAGTTTTGTGTTAACCTCCGAGAAGAGTTTAGCTTGGTTTTCTTTATAGTCTCTGATCAGGTAGTTGCACAAGTCAGTGAGGACTCCCCCTAATCTTCTATCCGTATTACAAACAAAGCCATCTCTTTCAGCCCAGCAAATGCTTCAGCCCTCTGAGCCTCTGGGTGGCCTCTGCTAGACTCCCTTTAATATGTCAATGTCCTTCTTGTACTGAGAGGGCCCAAAATTGGATACAGCAGTCCAGGTAAGGCCTCAGAAGGACCAGATAGGTGGGATGGGAGCAGTCACTTTCCTTGATCTGCTGCTGCGCTCCAATACAGGCACAGGTGCTGTTGGCTATCCTTGCCACAAGCGCACACTGCTGGCTCATATTGCTGTTGTTAGGACCTCCAAATCCTTTTCTGTGGAGCTACTTTCTGTCAGGTCAACCCCCTGCCTGTACTGCTCTAGAAAGTTATTTCATTCCAGATGCAGGACTCTGCTTTTGATGTTTTTTGGACTTCATCAAGTTCCTGTTAGTCCCTTTCTCCAGCCTATCAAGGGCCTTCATAGTAGTAGCCCAACTTTCCAAAGTGTCAACTACTCTCCCTAGTATGTATGGTCTATATAGTCTACAAACTTGCTGAGAGTGAACTCTGCCTTATCAGCCACATCATTAATAAAGACATTAAACTGTATTGGCCCCAGTATCAATCCTTGAAAGACTCCTTGCCAGAAGTCATAAGTTTAAAGCATGACTCATTCCACCAGCTGAGATAATTAAGTTTTTAACAGTTTTGATAGCAGAGAAAAGCTGGCATAGGGAGGTGAAAGAGGAGGATCATGTTGGGAGCATCAGACCTTGCAAGAACTCTGATGTGTGTTGTTGGGCCAGGAAGAGAGTGTGGAGAGCGTAAGGATGAAGAACCTTTGCAAATTTGGGGAGCTATTGGGCATTCATTGAGTCCAGTGTGGCTACTGAGGGGAAGGGATGGGTAAATGAATCTGCTTTCAAGTGCTGAGGAAGATCAGAATTAGGATGGGCATCAGAGAATAAAATAAT
This sequence comes from Limnodromus scolopaceus, assembly GCA_028565335.1. Taxonomy (NCBI): domain Eukaryota; kingdom Metazoa; phylum Chordata; class Aves; order Charadriiformes; family Scolopacidae; genus Limnodromus; species Limnodromus scolopaceus. Next base: position 7,300,953 of record JAOXNO010000033.1, read on the forward strand.
CTCCAAGCAGTCATTTAACGCTTTACTTGCTTATTTCCACACCAGAGAGAAACAAAATCTCCAGATTTCCCAAGTGACCAGAAATTCCACCAAAATAAAGTCTTATTGAAGAGGTTGAGAAAATATCATGTAGGATGTTTCATTCTGGTTTTGATTAGTTTTCCATTGTCTACTTTATGATAAATTAAATGAAAATTATTTTGAACAGGAAAATTAAGGAAGAAACCCTTCTTTCTTTCCCTGCATTTGTGGGTGAATACTAAGTATCAAACTGAAATATAACAGAAAAGGATTTATTTTTGCAATATGTGTTTCTGTTAATGGTCCATATTATCTGTTGATGAATATCTGAGCAATTATACTTTAGACTTTTCCTGAAAGAAAGTAGGATACTTTTACTAGTGTGATGAATATTAAATACTCAGTCTTGAAAGGGGTGTTCTCTGTTATGCCTAAATTCTCCACAGGACATAAAGACTGTTTACTACTTTCTATTTCTTTATTTAAATCCTTTGCTGACTTGACTGCCTTCTGGCAAATTGATCTGTAATGTTAGTGGCCTAAACCTCCGTTTTCTATTTTCTTAACAAAATGTAGTTGATAAGAAGATGGAGGAAAGTGATATGACTGAAAATGTACGGTGTACTAAAAATGTATCATATATACCTTACATGTATATGCTTCATACATAGTCACCACTATGAAATACTAGTTTCTACTTTGTATGTTGTAAACCAGCTTCTTAATAATGAGTTTGTGAGACTTTTTCATGTTACAAGCCAACACTTCCCAGAGTTCTTCTAAATCGTAATATTATTTTGGCCTTAAATCACTGAAGATCAGAAAAGTGTCTGGGCCTAAAGTGGGATGCCATTTGGATACAATGACTTGAGAGACATATTGAATTCTTGAATTGCAAATAAGAGGGCTACTCAGAGTGGTTATCTAAAGTGTTGTATGCTTATAAATTTAAGCAATAAAACTTTGGATATTTAAGTCATTTTGGAAGGTTTTGTCAGGGTCTTGCTTCAGCAAATTCCTTAGTCTTATGTTTAATGGTAGATAGCGGAGCTCATTGCTTGTAATTTATCTACTAATGCAGTTTACCATTTCCTAGAAACATTTTCAAAAACAGCTCCCAAGTCACCTTTAAGCTAAGGCAATTCCAAAACCTAGCAGTTTGTTGCAAATAGACCGTATTATTGCAGCAGATGGTTGCAGAAAATCACAGTTGACTCCCTGGATCATCAGAACCTCTTTGTAACATTTCTGGTAGACTTTTCCCAAACAATGAGCCCATGAAAAATGTATGTTGCATTAAAAAAAACCTTACAAAGCATATAACTACAAGGAAGGTTACAAAACCAAATCCACCTTAAGGGGAAATGAGAAACAAAACCAAAAATCCGAGCCTGGGTCATAATGTTGCTTTTCTGTATCACAGACTCATTATGAAGGTAGCTTTTACTTAACCTCTTAGTTCTCACATCACTCATGTTAATGGCCAAGTTTCTGATACTGGTGACATTTATCAACTGATCATCTGTGACTTCATGAGTCACTGTCTCCAGGCTTGACATAAACCACTCAGACTCTGTGCTAGGGTCACCTGGACTTTGTCACTATTTAACAATTGAAAAGGAGCAGTATTTTCTTAAAGCACGGGCCAGACCCTCTACTGATGTAAATGAGCACAGGAGAAGCAAAGGCTGATGTTTCCTACCGCTCCAAGGCAGTTGAGCAAATGGAGAAGCTCTGTTTTCCCTCTGTGCTTTCTTTCCTTTGCTTGTATATTCCTTTGCTCTCTTCAGTTAAATCAAACTTACCTTAATACATGCAGTAGTTGAAAAGAAGCTGTTGCTTTATTACTTCCAAATAGTGGGATGGACTGACTATAAAACAGATGAAAAATTTTGGGATGTTGATCTTTTGCTCTCCTTCTAATGTAAATCTAGAAGTAATGACAAGATTGTTTGTTTTTCTGCTTTTAAACAGAATGCCTTCTGAACACAGAGAATGGTTATCTTGGTGCTTTTTTACAGAGTATAGAAGGGTAACATAGGAGTAGCACAGAGGAAGGAAATGTTTTATTTACCCTATTTTTTAATATAGTGTTGCATTTTGGCCATGCAAATGTTACGAGTTTTGTGTGGAAGATTTTATTTCTTAAGAGGCAAAACATTCAAATTAGGCCCATGGCTAATTCTTTCCCATGCCCACATCTACGAAGAAAATTCTGTGGAAAGGGGGAAATGAAAAGGCACTATCTTATTAAAGACAATTTAGATCTCAGTTTTTGTGCAGTTTAAAGTCTGTATCAAATCTGGGACCTGAAAACTGCCATTGCCCTCTTCACATAGTCTTCTATGTCCTGCACCACTTGCATACAGCTAGTAAAGCTGTAGGTAGAAGAGGTGAGGGCCCAACTGCAAGATGGGTGCCAAGGTTTATCAGTGAGCCAGGGCCATTGACAAAACTGTGTTGAAATTCAGTGCTATTCTTGGCAGCTACATATAGAGTTTTCCAGGTCAGCTGGTGCTCCTGTACCCAGAAAGTAAAAATTGCACGCTTAGGGAACGTCTTGAGAATTGCAATTCTTGTATTCCTGACCTGAAAATTAAAAGATATTGATGAAGTTCAAAGATTTATAGTAGGGGAACTTTCATCCAATTGTCTGATATATTTAGTACATTGTCCTTGTTTCAGCTGGGATAGAGTTAATTTTTATTCTAGTGATTGCTGTGTTTTCAGATTTTGTATGAAAGGAATGTCAACAATGCATATTGTTTTAATTGTTGCTAGGTGATGTTTATACTATTCAAGGACTTTTTTCAGCTTCCCATAGAAGCTGAGAAGGAGCACAGACAGAACAATGGAATAGTCAATGGAATATTCTGTACCATAGATGTCACGCTCAGTATATAAATGGGGATTGGCCGGGGCGGGGATCTGCAATCACTGCTTGGGATGAGCTGGGCAACAAATTCACCAGGTGTTGACTTGTGTTACATTACTTTATCTTGTATATTCTTTTACCATTATTATTATTGTTGTTATTTTCCTTTTCCTGTTATTGTTCTACTAATACTGTCTTTATCTCAACCAACAAGGTTTTTTTCCCTTTCCTTTCTCCCTCTTCTCCTCACCCTTCTTGGGGAAGAAGAGGGAGAACTGCATGAGTGGCTGCATGGTGCTAGCTGCCAGCTGTAGTTAAATCATAACATACATGAAGTATTTAAAGCATTAGATTAGGTCAGGAGAATCAGACCACTGGCTCAAAGCAGAGAGTTTCTCACTGTCAAAACACTGACTGAGACTTCTACTGGGAATTTAGTATTGCTGCTAGTGTGCAGTTGCTGGTTAGTCAAAGGACATGCTTAACCATGTGTCTCTGCTATTCTGCTTCAGTCCTGCCCTGAAATGATGTGCCACAGGATCTGTTTCTAGATCAGTGGCTGAAGTCACCAAACAATCCTTTTAAATTATTCTGTTGACCAAATGAAGGCTTAACTCTCCTCTAAAGACAACAAGGCCAATGTAATGTTGAATGCTGTAATTAGCTCCATATGTTTTAAGGCATTAGAGTAGAGTGAAATGACCAGAAGTATACTAATAAATAAAGACCATATCCTGGTATTGATCTGCATGTGGAACTCACCTCTGAAATCAATAGGGAACACTGAAAAAAATCAATGACAGGATATGACCCTTAGATAAGGTAGTTTCAAATCATTCTGTCTCTCTACTACAAGAAGAAGGGTTACTTTGTGTTATCTAAGCTCTCAAACATCCACAAGTTTGGGAAATGGGAAAAAGCCACATGGAAGGGGACTGATATAGAAAGATCTACACAACAAAATAGTTGCATTTTGTAAGACCTCGAATAGTTATTGCTTTTTAATATCATCTCTCTGGATGAAACATTTAAATGGTTTCTTGTAATTGAGACTGAAAGTCTCAGGGAATACCTTGGGGAAGCATGAGTGATGTAGTAAAAGGAACCAGCGTTCACGTGCACTTCCTGCTAGCAATATCGATAACCTTGCCCTGTGTTATAGCATGGGGAAAACTCTACAGAAATTAGGCCTTCAGGCAATTGCCCTGCATGAGAAGTCAGCCATGTGTTGAAGAGAAAATGGAGCTAGGAAGCCCAAGGGACACAGCATACCTTCTTTTCTGAGATACTGTTTTGACAGATGAGCATGGCATAGTGTGGTTATTTTTCCTCTCCTGGATATCAAAAAGGCTTGGTTTTGCAAAACATAGGTTATGTTTCTTGGCTGTATTTGCTTGTGTCAAATCAGTGCTGTGAAGGATCTTCTGAAGCACAAGACTGCTAAGAAGCATGTTACACTGAAGCATGTTACAGCTCCCTTCAGGCTCACAATCTTGATTTCTTTCCTTCAGAAACCAAACTGAAGGTGTGGACATATGGATGCTTGGATACCTGTCTAATATGGCATCAAGATGCAGCTGAAACTTATACCCAGATCTAAGTGTGTCAGTCCTGGGTAACTAACTTTGATGCTCCCTTGATCTGAATCAACAAATAGCTTTAAGATAGCAGTACGTATGTTCTTTTCACTAATTGCTTTCTACTGATGTGAATATTCCGAAATTTTTAATTTGCTGGCAGAGAAATCCTCAAACAAATGTCTCTGGGAGCAAGAAAAACCATTTTTGATTCCCCAAAATTTTTAAGTGGGCTTATTCTGATGAACATTGTCTACTTCAAATTCTAGTAATTTGGTACAAGGCATGCTTAATGTCAGCTAAAAAGAATAGCTACAAAATGGAGAAAATTGTATGTTTGAACCTGAAAAAAAATTGAATCAAAGCCATTTATCCAAAGAATTTCTATCTTCGGAATAACTCTCTTTACTTGCCCTTGCTTGTCTTGTCTATTTTATTTTTTTTAAATTGCATGCGCATTTAATGCATGTGAAATGTTTCACATTGCCAGACATGGAATAAGCCTGCCCTCAGAGCCTTGTGGACTTCTTGTTCCTAATATTGGGAGATGTAATCTAGCCAAAATCCCCTCTAGATGGCTCCGATGCTTTCATTACATTGCCATTTGCTTAGATCCTTGTCTGACTCTTTTTGCTATCTGTAGCTTTTTTCTCATTTAGAATTGTAAGTTTGAAGGTTCCTGTTTCTTTTTATCCAAGGAGAAGATCTATCTCAGTAATGCAAGCTTTTGCATGCTGCCCCATTAGTGTCTCATCTTAATCCATGCCTTGAGGGTCCAAATCTAGGGAGGATAGAACAATTCAGCCTCCATACAGATCTTGGACGCTTCTCAGACTGTGCCAACAAGTGTGCCAATTAAAATTGTGTTTTCATGACATTTCAAGCCAGCCCAATACAGAGAATGTAGGTGAATAAAATAGATTTATAATTTACGTTTCAGAAAAAGAATGATTTTCCCTCCAAAATTTTCTGACTTGTATCGCGTCATTGTTCACGATTTAGTCAGAACCTGGAATGCTACCTTCAGATTATGGAAGCTGGCAAAATTCATAACCTGGCAAAAGGGAAAATATTCACATAACTCTCGGCAAGAAACCAAATCAAACTATTCTTTTTAATTGCAAGGTGAGTAATAGCACTCTTACATTTCATACAAATAACGTCAGCACTCTCCTTCTGTGTGATTGATGGGATGTTTTAAGTGGAGTGCTTTAATTCAGCACAGCTGGACGTCTCTTGTTGGATTCTCCTCCTAGTCTAAGAAATTTTTGTTTTGAGATGTTTTGGCAACATCTTACCGTATTAAGGCTGAAAAATATCCCTCAAGAGAGTAGATGTTGAATTGTGAACTTTTGCTCGGTCAATATCTCTGCTAATGAAAACTGGGGATTACTGTTTGGTTGTTTGGTTTTTTGAACCAATTCACTTAGTCTTCAAGGTCTTATTTGAGCTTTTGGATTGAATTGCAATGGTTTATCATGAGTAATATGTCTGTAACCTCAGTGCTTCCTCGTAGTACTTTCAAAAGGAGTTTTTCCTTTCCCAGGATCTCTGCCACTTTGTTGCTTCCCGTTGCTAGGATTAAGCAGCTGGCTGCAGATTTAGGAGACCTTAGTAGAATTCCACACACTCCTTTAACCCACATGCGTGGCAAGTGGCAGAGGAGGGCTCCTGTGGGGGTCATAGGAAAGTGTGCAGATGCTTGAGAACCTAGCTGAAATCCAGTGCATATTCAAAGAAGGAGATTGTGCAGCACTAGTGTTCAATCCTTCATACCATGTATGAACATATGCACATACCACTGTGCAGGGCACACTGCTTTGCCAAGCCAACAAAGGGTATCTAGGGAAAGAAATATGCTGGGCATTTTGAGAAAGGAGAAAGACTTCAAACCTTTCTTGTTAAGCTTCCAAAAGGGAGGACTTAACTGTTCAGCAAGTTGAGCAAAAGCAGGATTCTTTGAGGATCTTGCCATGCTACCAACTATGGAGTTCATTTAAACTAGGCATATATCCACTTAGTGTATTAAGTTCCCTAGCATCAGGCTCACATGGATTTATTTACAGTCTCCGACTAGAATCGACATGAGCTTTCAGAGCCCTGGAGTACATAATAACAGGAAAATCGTGGCTCTAGTTAAACACATCCCCAGGGAAAGCCTGGTAAATGTCCAGGGTAGTGATTAGGAAAGGTTAACTTATGATGTGACAAGGAAAGTAGTACAAGTTAGATAACACTAATAAATGACATTGGTGCCGAAAAATGATAGATTATTCTGAAGTGTTCTGTTAAAAAAGAAATAAATAAACCAAGCAGTTTTTAAAGGAATATCCTGAATCTATCTGTAACTATCTGCAGTTGCTTACTATTCTAGCATATCAATTTTGATGTATATGTGTGGAAAATGTATTACAGAAAGAATTACTTAATATATAAGGAACCATCTAGTGTGCTGCATGGAGAACAGGACATTATACAAACTTCCAATTTGTGCAGCTGTCATGAGTGAGCACCCACAATGCCATTTGTATTGGAGGAAAATACCCGTAATAGAAAGCATTTACTGAATGACTGAAAACAAATATGCAAGGGAGAGACAATTTTTAGTTTGCTCTGTTAGGTTTTATGCTCCATACATTGTAATCCTTAGATTATGGAGTTCGTAAATTGAATTGTGGGGACTTTTTGCTATGAACAAACAAACCCCTAAACTTCCAACATTAAAAAAGCCCTCCTTTTTAAGGATTAGCCGTTTCATTATTGTTGATTTTCTTATGTTAGAATTTGCACCATAATATTCTTTTCTTCTACTTTAGTTATATGAATTATTATTGCTTTGTTTCTGGCAAATACGTATTTTTAGACTGTATCCCTTGTTATGTTGCAAGCTCTAGTCTTGTCCAGACTTTCAGATATGTTGTCCCTCTCATACAGTGATCTGAAATACAGATTTCAGCGAAGGAGTTCATAATGAAAAAAAATTAGGCAACACTTAAAAATTTGGGATCTAAATAGTTCTGTCTTGCTCAGTAGTTGGAAAATTGCTCAATATTTGGGACTTCTGTTACTCTGATGGACTCAGCATGTCTATTCAGCGCCAAGGACTGTGGTGCACAGATATCTGATCTGTCTCTGAGAAATCCTGGTTTGTCTATGCAGTGCTGTCTGGAACTGCAGAGCTGGTCTCACAACTCGAGCAGAGCCCTGCGCCGACACACTCCTGCATCCAGTTTGGCAATTAGTTTAGCTGCTGTTCATCTGGGTGTCGCTGCATTACGCTCCACTACACTGTGTAGACGTACTCAAGTTTTGTCTTTTAGGAGAGTTGAAGGAGACACGTCTTAGCACAAGGCAAAACAGAGACTCCTCACTCTGGTGCATTGAGATCCTGGGGGTATCTGTAAAAAGCTCTGTTTCCTCAGGTCTGTTCTTGACGTCTGAAACAGATGTTTTATTAGACTTTCACTGACTCTGTGGAAAAAAATTTCTCCACTTCAGCAGGAAGATGAGGCCTCCTGACAGCTTTTTTTTTTGTTTCAAATAATATAATATGTATTCTATGGCACATAAAGGAAAAGCTACTCAAAATACTAACCAGGGAGATGCTTTCCCTACCTCTTCCACAACGGATAAACAATATTTGCCTGGATGATACTATTCTAAATCATACATCTGTTATGCAATAATGCCAAAATGTTAAAACTTGAGTGTTTATATCCAGAGTAATCTAATGTTCAGCAAGGTTGAACATACATGCGTTACACCACAGCCTACAAGATGTCTCACTGAAATGTAAGCAGCTGACCACATGGTATGTCCCTGACTCCTTTCCAGATTCAGGCGCTCCATCTAATTTTGTCAGTCAGTGAGATTTAAAAACCTCAACAGCTCTGAACATCAGGCCAATTCTTCAATGCTTGCGCTAGCATAACAAGATTTGTATCAGAAATAAGAAGCTGCAGATGTAGTTACCAGTCGAGAAGGTCTCTGTGTTACATTAACATGGGTATGTACCTATGGTTGCTTTCTTTCTGGCACAGTTTCTTATTGCTACTCCTACTGTTCTTCTGAGACAATGTTAAGGCTTTCAGCACGTGTGCCATGTCAGTGGTGTTCTCAGTATTGCTGTGTGAAGCGTAAATTGGCCCCTAGGCCTCCAACCTTGCTAGGGCCACAGACTTTTCACAGGGGCACTGCCAGAGAGGCAATGGATGCAGCTACCACAGGAAGCTCTAGTGTGGCTTGTGTCTGAAGTGGCTCTTTGCACAAACCCCAGAACCCACCCGACATCCCGGGGGCACAGCCAGGTGGTACCTGACTGGACTGTGGGAAACTAGAGATTTCCCTGTGGAAGTTTTTCCAGGACAGCTCTCAAGGTATCCCCTTGTGCCCAAAGTGCTACTATTTCTCTCTTTCTTGAGCTGTGTTGTCTGGATAGGGAAGCAGTTCAAAACAATTTGCCTTCTTGTCTGGGCTTTGGGAGGCTGACGGTCTAAAATACAAGAAGTGAAAGAATAACACCATAAAACGATGTGCTTTTCAGCACCCTAAAAATGAACATACTTGCTCTTGAGATCAAGCAAAACCTGTTTTCTGTTTTTATCAGCTTTGTTTGCAGGACAAATGAACGGGCTTCATCTGTGTAAAGGTGGTAAGTTTAAAAGAAAAAAAAGAATTCTGTATAAACTTCTCAGGAAAAAGGTACATTTTCACTTTTGCTGTATCATGAGAGAATCACTAAACCAGAGGAAAACAGAGAAAAAGGATGTATCAAATCTGAGGACAGTTACTGTAATGCCCTCACTTTTCCTTTAATTCATTTAATTAAGAAGATATTTGTAGTGTATAATATGATCATTTTTTTTCTCAACTGGCTGCAGTCAAAGCTATGACTTGCTATGCAGTGAACTGAAGCTAGAGTCCTATGTAGTTTGGCCAGTTAAAAATACTAAAATTACTTTCTTCCCTCCTGCTCTTCCAATCTTTCTTCTTTGCAGATGGCAGAGGACAATATGCTGGGTCTGCAATAACACTGACTCAAAATTCCTTGCTAATTGTAAGATAACTTCCTAAAGATTGCAAGCAAAAGGAAGTCAGAGAACAAAGCAATGTCAAGTATGCACATGTCACAACACAATGTGCTGATTCCAAGCCTTTGGAAACATGCTGAAAGACATGTCTGGAAAAAAAAAAAACAGGGAAGTGCTTCGACACAGACTTTCGGCATGAAAACAACAGCTGAATGTGCCTGTTCCCACCAGGAAAAAATACCCTGAAATAACAAAAGGTGCTGGAAAGCTAGAAATGAAATCATCAGATGGCAAGTACGCTCTTTTGTCTGTTCCTAAAATTTACATAGACTGTACTTCCACTGCATTGTAAATCAAGGGATTAATCTAGAGTCATGTTTGATTGCGAGGTGCCAAGAAGACCAAGAAAAATGGAATGTATAAACAGGTCTCTCTTACAATGGAGGACTAGTAGAACAAAACAGAAGTAAAGCAAACAAAGGGCCACACTTTCAGATAATGTATCTGCAGGAATGCAAACTCTGTGCATTCCTGATCACTCCTGTAGGTACTGAATGCACAAAAGACACACTCTTGAGGAGACTGGCATACACAGTGTTTCTTTGTGAAAGAGACTGCATACATTCCCTTCATAACCACAGGTAAATCTTTGCATCATTGGTGTACTCTAAAGATGTAAGTGTTTTCAATTAGGCCTGTCACTTGTGGGCTTGCTGAGTCCAATTTTCTGTCATCTTAAGAGCTAAGGGTTGAGTAAATTCCAGGGGAAAATTACGGGATCCTAGTGAAAGATGACATGTACAACACAAATGAAACACTGCATGCATCTGACTTAAGATGTTACAAAATATCACCTCCAAAACCAGAGAGATATCATACATAAATGCAAATGAAGCAACACTCAGTAATGAATAATGATGTGACTAGGCATTTTTCTTTCAAAACTAACAGAAGGAAACAAAATTATCCCTAGTTCCTGCAGGCAGAAACAAGTACTGGGATGAAAAGCAAGTTGCCTAACATTGCATATCAGCTCAGGAATAAATTCTCCATCTTCAGATTCTCAAGTGACTTTATAAAAGTGTTCCTTTTTGTGAACTGCCGAGTCCCAAAGAGCACTTATGACAAGTGCACCTGAAAGGCTTGTTTTGTATTCGGTGCTTCTAGTTGTGCTCCCAGAGATACATGCCATAAAATGACCTCAGAGTTTGTTAATGTTTCCTACAGCAGACATAATATGCATGAAAATGAAAGTCCAACCTTACTTTAAGTGAAAGTTATTTAGGTATATTTTACTAAAATTTTGCAGACGTATGTTAAAATCTAGCATAAATGTTTCTGCCAAATAGAGAAAAAGTGTTTCTGTGATTATAAAGGCTGAACATGAAATAAGCTGAAAAACTGCTTATTTCCCCTAGCTGTGAACTCTAGTATCTCTCTCAAACCTATTTGTCTGTTAGATATTCCTTGTCAGTGCATTATTTGGGATTCGGGTCTTTCTTGCCAATTCTAATTTGGACTCCAGCTGTATGATGCACCATTTAAATTTGGTGTTCAGCTGTCTTCCATATATTTTCATGCAATTAATGGATTTCGCCTTCCCTCTTGGACTGAGGGAATATAATAATTGAGAATATCTGACTGTCACTATAGGAAGTGATGTTCAGGGAAAATGGGGCTTCTTTTGAGCCAATGCTATTTTTTTTAATTTGGGCAAACAAAAACCTGACCAAACTGAGCCTTTGCACCAGCAGTGAACTTGAGAGCATGCCAGCAGATGCCAAGTATAGACGCTAAGCAAATTTACACTAAAAAGAAACCTTTTGCTATAGTAAATCCCTATTGTTAGATGCCCTTTGAGGCTGAGACTGTAACACAGCCAAATGAGGGAGGGAGATATTCTGTTACGGCTGTGCATGGCCACATAAAATTTGGGAGCTGGCAGGAGCAGGCGGGTAGTAAGGCACGTGAAACTCTTAGATAGCAAAGGGAAAGAGAGATCTGAAATGCACCTTAAAAAGAGCTTTTGGTTTGCACTTTTGTTGGGCCTGCCAGAGGTTTTGAAATAGTGCAAAGGAAGAGCCTGCTGTCCTGGGTACAATATTCCGTCAAATCGCTTTTCTAGGAGCAAAGGAATAGTGTCTTTCATCATAATTCCTCCTCTCAGCCCCCTGCATAAATGAATTAAAGCTAACTTTAGCTAAAAAAAAAAAAAAGAAAGGAAATGTAAAGGTTAAACCCGAGCACTATTATACTGTCCAAAGGCACTGAAGAGATTGTAGCAGGTGGTCCCACCACCTGTGCTTGTCTGCTTCCATTCCAAATAATCTCCTTATCGAATGCAGGGAGGAGCAGACACCCGGGAGGGTCCCACAGGAAGAGCAGTAGCTGAAAAACAGAGTGGCTAACCAGAGAGATAGGAACCTGCGGTGCAGGGAATCCATAACTTGAGGGAGGCTAAACAGAGTGGAAAACACTGGAGACAGATCCTTGTCTCATTTACAGCTTGTCTATTTACAGCATTTCTGCTGGCGTCAGGGGCAGCCCTTCGCGTTTATGTCATGTTGGTAATGGATGGGAGGTAAGAGATCCTGCAATTCAAACGTATAAGCTGCCATGTTCTAATGGCTTGCAGAGAAAAAGGCCAATCAAACAATGCTTTTATAATAGCACCTATTTTCTTTATCCTTCCTCAATGGCTACAGGAAATGCTTTAATTTAATAGAGTAAGCGGATGCATTGCGTGAATTCCAAATGGCACACTAACATCGTAATGATCCCTGCTCTCTGTACTGCAGGCAGGACTGTGGTTTGTTTCTCAGTGGGCTGCACCTACAATAGCTTTTTATGACTGTCAGACTTTGACTAAAAGAAAACAAAGCACTGGCTGAAAAAGAAATAACAATAAAGACCATTCCTGTCATGTATCTGAATGTTCCCTTTCACTCATGCTTTTCTGTGCACGAAATTTCTTAGGTAAATATAGCTAGAAGGGGAAAGGTACCTCAAAGGAGCTTGCTGTTGTCAGCGTGTATCTTCACATTCAAGTGAGATCTTTTGAAGTGAAAGCGTTCTCAAAGTTGAGGACTTCTGTGTCAAGCTGCCTGCTGGGCATGACGCACACCCTGCAGCTGATGGCTTTACCTTTTCACAAGTTGTTCTTTAGCAGAGCAAAATTGTTGCTCTTCATGTGGCAGCCAGCATTTCCTTTTCATCAGGTCTGCTTGCTGTGGTGCAGCATTGCACTGACATGGCCAAATGGCTTCTCAGGTGGGAGCCAGCTTGGTACCTCTTCATCACCTTCCACTTTGCACCCAGAAATGGTCCCTGAGTTCCTTTTAAATTTTACACCTAGGCCCAAAGACTTCCAGAGCTTCCTATCTGCACCATGCAGAGCAGGATACTTTGTGATAACCTCTTACAAGATGGAGCGTACAATCCTTGCCACTTTTCTTCCATCTGTTCCTCGTTGACAGGACATTTTTCTGTCCTGTAAGGATCAGCTTGGTAACAGCCCTGATGCTAGATTTCCTCTCCTGGGAGGTTCAATAATTAGTCCTGAGCTTTCCTTAATCTCTTCCCTATTTTAGCAACACAAGAGGACATGGGCAAAAGCGAGGCCTGTTGAAACCCATCAGAAAGGTTGACTGGCACCCTGGGTAAGGATGACAGACCCCAGGATCTACATTTTCCAACATGATAATTATCCATAAAAATGAACACTGCAGGACAGCTAATCCAAAAACATTCAGCATAGCTTATGCAAACATTAGTGGTTTCTCCTGTTGTAGCATTGCTTTTTATTGTTTTTTCAATGAAGGTACCTTCACTTTGGATTTAACAGTGTAGTCTCAAAGCAAGATATTGTTCACCTTGATAGCTATTTGGCTGGTTCATTTTGAGCGATGGTTTTAAGATCCTTGAGTGAAATATTCTGAGTTAAAAGGATAGTACTGCAGTTTTCTTTTATGAATCAGAAATACTTCTTTCATTTCTTGCATGATGGTGTTAAGACAACACTGTCCTAATTGCACCTATACTGTTCACTGCAGTATGTTGGAGCACACAATGCCATGGAGAACCACAGTGTTTTGGATCAACTTTTGTTATGGAAATACTTCCAAACCCGAGTAGCTTTTTCTTTTTTCTTAAAATTATTTAAAATCTGTAGGTTAATATTTATTTCTGGCTAGAAATTACTAGACATTTAAGATCTAGAGCAAGAGGCTTTTTTTTTTTTGTTCGTATGATTCTCAGAATACACAGGCTTTATGCTACCTTTTGACCAAAAATGGCACTTATGCAGAAGAAGGGCTAAGGTTCTAGAAGCATAAAAGTCAGGAAATGAAAGGCAAGGATTCTCTGCAACTATTATGCCTCAGAAATATATGACATTTTCTATTATTCTGTAGGCCAATGACTTTATACCTTATATACAGTGTGACCAATTTTATAGTAACTTTTCATTCATCAATTTGGCACTTTTACAGTCTCAGCTAACATTGCACTTAACATGCTTTTTTAAATATTTGATTTCCTTGACTAAATCTATAAAACAAAGACAAGAGAGATTAAAATAACAAGAAGTACATTAACCTAAATTCAGTTCAAAGTTTATGCTGGCTTCTGCTGTATAGTTTTAGCAGAGAAGCAAGAAGTTTGTTGGTGAATGAAGTAACAGAAATGTTTGTGAAAGGGTCATGTCAGAACAGGACAGGCCCAGAAGAACTTGGCGTGGCAGCAGTGTTGATGGCAGCTTCTTCAGACCTTCTCCTTCTTGGAAGTGTGTAATCCTGTTGTTCAGAGTCTTTTTGTAATAATACTTAAGGTTCCTGTCAATACGAATCTTCCTTAGGAATTCTGAGCAGACTCTCAAAATGGTAGGATGAAACAATTCATATTGCTATGAATCTGGTTTGAGAACTTTGATAACTGGAGTAAGTAACAAAAACAGCAAAATGCCTGTGGTGAGATTCAGATCAGGGCAGCAATAATTTTTGTTTCAGTGTTGTCATTTCTGTATTGATCACAACATTGGCCAGGTTGGGGCCTGGGGGTCTTCCCCCCACTGGGGAAGAAGAACCAGCTTTTTATAAAGTTTTTGCCAACTCCACTCCAGGGCGATGGCGATTCTTCCCGTTTCAGGAAGAGCACCCTTTTCGAGATGACTCCTAATATTCTTCTTTCTTCAACTCAGGTAAGTGAGTAAGTAGAAAGCTCTTCTGTGGCAACAAAGGCACAGTAGTAACACTAGAATTACTTTTCACTTATGTATAAAAGCCATCTGAAGATGTCACCTGTCAGAAATTCTCTGCTAAGTTGCAAAGCCCAGACTCAAATGTTAGGAAATGTCTTATTCATAGCCGCCAACAGAACCTCAACTCAGCTCCTTTCTGTGTTAAGATACAGTCTTTAATTGCATAATCACATACTATTTTTTCCAAAGGACCTCTGTCTCACTCAGGGCACAGGACCTACAAGAGGGCTGAGTAAAGGTTATGCAGGCACACATAAATCTGCCACTTCCTAATTTAGCTGTCCTTGACTTTGCAATCTAAATAATTTTGCTTTCAGGGAGATACTTTTTTTTTTTTTTCTTAAATCATGGTAGAGCAGCATTCCGTAAATCGTTTCTTTTGGTGGGACTTTGGACATCGGCTTACGAAGGCTCCTAAAGGAGACATAGTTAAGAAATCCAGTAAACACAGCCTCCATGCATTTTAAACATGCATAGACTAACACTTCATTTGCTCTCAGTTTGGAGTGTCACATGGTGTTTCAAGTGCTAAAAGATTTACTATGGTTTACGGCTCAAATTTTTCTAACTCAATTTGTCGTTTAGCACCAAACTCCCCTGTCCTGCAGCACACTCAAAGGCTAAAGGGCATCAAAGCATTCTCCTGCTTAACTGCCCATGGATTGGAATAGCTCTTGTGACCTTTCTATTGCTCTTGGGATCTTTTATGAAATTAATTATTAAAACGCAAAGCCTCAGGTCTATCTGTGACGTAATGCTTGAGCTTTTCAGTACAAAACTAGATTCCTTCACTCACAACAATTTTTATACATTAAACAGTTTCTGCTTGAAAACAGAGGTCCTTTAGTATAATTTCACTTTTTTAATCAACCTTATTACCGTTTTGTTCTTCTGCAAAGCACTATTAACTGGGTACATTTCCATTAAATTTCGAAGTACATCTTAGTCTTTATGACTGGATGTTACTTTTAAAACACACAAGTCCTAGCAGGTATGACCTCGAGTGCAAACACAACTTTATTTGCTAAGAATAAGCTATTTAGCTATGTAGCTTTGATTATGGTTCCATAATTAAAGTGCTCGGACACTACTCCAGTGAACAGAATGAATCTAGAGGTATAGTGTGGAGGAAACAGAAATACAGATGAGAAGAATGAACTTTGAGGAGTAGGTTGTCATATCCAATTCTGCTAACCTTGTAAGTGGCAGAACATCTGCCCTAGTCGTTTTGAATCAGCCTTCAGACAGGTAAGTGAGGAGGATGTTACCACAATGAAAGACTCGGAAAGAAGAACAAGAAGGTTGAACAGGGAGGATTTTGGAAAATACTCAACCTTAACTTGCATTGAATGTTACATAGAACTTAACAGTTATCAGAAAGAGTCCTTCAGTCAAAGAGGCTTGCATTTAATATGTGACCAAGTCAATGGGTTTGTAATTTGTAAAAAGAATTTGCACAGAATTGCGTATTAGTCCAATGGAACAATAATTATTGAGTGACAGATGCATTTTAAGGCCTTTTAGTGGCTGCTCCACAACTGATCCTACAAATAGAGATCTATTACAATCCAGGTTTTCGTGCCTTCAGCAAATGCTGGTTTTGAGTAAGAATTCAGCTGTGGAACACTGAAAACCTTCAATACAGATATGTGTCTGGGCTGTATAATAGATGAGCAATCTGAGGCAATGCTGAAAGAATCCTTCATTTTTCTTTCCAATTTCTCCCCATCTGGGTTTACTAGATTACCCAACAAATATGAACTAATATTCTAGTCTGCAGAGACTTCTCGTGTTTGGAGAAACTAGGGATTTCATAACAGTTTTATGAGAAGAGTTTAGAGTTACTTTTTGAAAATGTGTTTTTAAACAGAGGATGTGTTTTATCTTTCTTTAGAACACATTTTCTTGATTTAACTGGCAGGGGTTTGTATTTTTAGAATAATTTAGGCAGTATAGATCCAGGGCCCAAATTGTGCTGACCTTAAATATAATCCTGGTGAAGGGAATGTTGAAATAGCGATGAGAAGTTCAGTTTTGTGTTGAAGACCAGGGTCAGTGAGAAATATTTCAGCTGTTATGCTATCCTATTTTAGAAGGCAAATGAAAGGCTTCTGTGCATCGTATTGGTGTGATGTGGCTGAATGAATGCAGATGCAACATGATCTGAAGTCTGCTAAACTTGTATTTGGAGGGGTGTGAATATGTAAGAGAGTCTGTTCCTGGGAGAAGCCAACCACTGGTTCTGGAAAGATCCCAGAAAATCACAGTGAAGTTATGCAACTAATCTTTATTGCTAGGATGTGGTACAAAATAAGATGATTTATCAGTTTATTCAGAGTTTCTGAGCATGACAGACATTAGTGGTTATCACCAGTGTCAGGCCAGGAACGGGGCCCAGAAGCTGCCCTAAAGGCTCAGACAAAAGTGTTACCTGTGTACAATTTGTGGCCCATTGTGGCAGGAGCACTTTAGAGTATATTGAGTATTTGAATTTTTCTGTTAGTCTGCTCCTTATGCAGTAGACATAACAGAGAAGCAGATAACCAAACCCAGGCCTAAGAGGGAAGAATGACTACAGTATCTGAAAATATCTAAGACATTATGCTCCTGCAGGACTGGAGATAGTTTCAGGAAAACTGCATTCACAGGGAGAGCAGAATCTCAAATCTGTTTTTCTATTAATTCAATTGGTCAAACAGTGAGGAGGTGGCAGCTAACCAGTTGCCTGTTTTCATTCCTGTTCTGAAATGGCCATTTATTTTCTCATTCATTGCATGAGGAGCTTAGGCTGTCACCCCAACGTACTCTGTGGCCAACAGAGGGGCACCTAAAAGATTAGGAATTATGGTACCACAGCTGTAGCCTCCTGAGCCCTTGAATGGATGTTGCCCTTAGTGTAGGAATTCTTGAGAGTATGAACATATTATTGTCTCTCAGAGAATTGTTTCTATAATATTTGGCCAGCTCTTGTAGTTATTTCTGGACAGAGGCTAAACAATAAAACTTCCAGCTCACAGGACTTTGAAGGCAAAATGCCGTAGGTAGATCTACACCATACAGCTATGCTTAAGCATGGCTCTGTGCTTGGGGTAGTTAGCCTCGCTCAGCTCAAGCATTTAGTGTAAAAAATCTGTAGCACAACTATTTTTTTAACTGGGTGGAGGAGGAAGGGAAGTCAGGATGTTCCCCATCTGAAGTCTGTTATTTGAATTTATTTCTAGTATTTGAAAAATGATTTGACTAATATTTAGATAGTATTAGTCATTCATTTCCATCAATTATTGAAAAGGACTAAGCACAAATAATGGTTTATTTTTCAAGCTGCTCTACTGCTTGAAATAAAAATGGATGTAGAGAAATGCTGACATTTTTTAAAGCGATCTAAAAACAATGGAGTACTTCTGAAAAAAAAAATCAATGGAATTTGTTCAGTTCCTCTAGAAATCCAGCCTCTGCCTTCAGAGCTTTCCCAACAGTCTATATTTTTCCCAGTCACTAGCAAAACAAGGGTAAAGGCTTTCCCAAGGGAAATCTGCTTAAGCCTGTTGCAACGTCTGTGAGGAGTATGGGTGCTGGTGGAGAGTGATACAGGGAGGAACTGTGCTGTCAACAACAGGAAGCTGGTGAAAAACGAGCGGTGCCCCTGGGGAGGTGAATGCAGAGCAGATGGCTCTAATTGTGAGTCACACTGTGACAACTGACAAGAGAAATTCTGCACTCTTGACACTTTAAAGATACCAAAAATACCAGAGAGCACATTCCATGGCTTCTTGAAAACTTCCATATCGAGGTAGCTGGGAGGGGGAGAGCTCCAGCTCCTCCTGTTTCCATCACTAAACAGCCCATAAAATTTGCTGTTGATAAGCTTCCAAGCAGCCAAGCATTCTAATACTTAGATAAGTCACTAATGTTAATAAAACCACTGAAGAAATAAGAAGAAAGAGGTGCAAAGGGGATTCATGTGCAGGGCAGCACCAGTTGCTTTAGATACTGATCCTTTCAATTAAGGGTGGTTCTGGATAAGAAAGGGGAAAGTAACATCCTTGTTTATAAGCACTGATAGATTTTGAAATATC
>JAOXNO010000033.1:7319884-7348308 GCA_028565335.1 Limnodromus scolopaceus
CCGGATACAGGGTTGCAGATTTATATTGTGCTTCTTTAGTGGAGTTACAAAAAGTCAAGACCAGAAACCATTCATAGTTCGTTGCCAATTTTTTATTTTAGGCTGAATGCCTGGCTTGGGTAGGTCTGCAGATGTAAACAGAGCTACCCCAGAAATAAGTTTTATTTGCTTGCTTGATGCAACTACTTTAGTACCAGTAGTTTAGTACCATACTCAGGTAGTTTGTCCCTTGAGCATAACCTGGTTGTTTCACATGCACCCTAATAACATAAATCGTCTCCTTTCCTTGGAACTCTGTGACCATTAATATCTGGCTAAGGCATTATTGTTATTCTTCTGGTACCATGCAAAAAATTTTCCTGGATATTTGGGGAGGAGGTGTGTGTGTGGGAATTTCTTAGTGTTAGAAATATTTTTGGGAGTGTCTCATTCCGATTGGATTCAGATATCTGATATTCTGGCATTCTCTGCTGCTTTTCAAATTGTTGTTATTTGTGAAAGTTACTAACAATGGAAAAGTGCGTTGAGTCACTGGGGGAGGCAGCTACACTGCACAACTGTTCCTCTTACAGCTGTTAAGCTGCTGCTTAAAGGTGCAATTTGGAAGTTGAATAAGTGCTTAAGCACTGAGGCGGTGAGCTTGCTCAGGAAGGTCACACAGTTGAGCGGTTCTAAGTTCAGTTCAGTATTTCTGAGTTGGAGCTATCCTTATCATTTTCTTTTATTATTATTTTACTTTATGTTATATCATTTAGCTGGACTCTGAATTTTTTTCTGTGGGGTAAGTCCTGCTATATAGAGATATCTGAGATGAATTGAAGTAAGTCATGTAGGGTACCAGCAGTAGTATAGCCTTAGTGTGCTGCTCTGCTAAGGTTGGCTAATTTGCTCCATTAAGTGTCCCTGTAAGTTGCTGTACCTGTGGTAGTCATGGTATTTTGCATTGCATCATCTGGAAATCCCACTAAGTGGCCCTCCCCTCCCTACTGCTGTGTTACACTCCTGAGGTCACACCAATGGGTACTTCTTTTGTCCAGTTTTCTTGTGTCACCAATGCAGCTTGAGATGAGAATAATTTAAAGCCTTGGGCATTTTAGAACAAGAATTCCCCTTTGTAACTGCTGTCCCAGATTGGCATTTGACTTCCTTGCTAGCAGATATTTTATATAAGGTCAGCTGTTATTGCCATTTTATGAGATTTTGTTACCTCTGTGAAAAGCCCAGGATTTACCACTAATTGGAATAAATCTACCAAAATACTTGTGTTGTCACGCTTTAGAATTTTTAAGTTGCATAATGCCCATGTACATTAGGCCACATTTTCTAAAATCATGAACATTTTTTGTATCTAACTTACAAAGAGCTATGCAGATACACACATCCTAGGAGTCTCCTAAGACGTGCAAAGCTCTGCCATCATTCTAAGGTACCATCAGTGCCAGAGAAGCCTACTGTAGGGCAAAGCCAATACACAGGACTCAGGAAGCGCCCTACTTTCACGTTTGGTGTGAATTTCAAAGCTCGTCACTTGTGGTGTTATTTTTTCCTACTGATGGCAGTGGAGAGGAAGAGGAGCAAGCACCATGTGATCTTTGGTTCTTGAATCCTTGGCAGGAATTTTGAGACCACAACACTTCTCTCCTTTGAAATGCTTTCACTTGGAGAAGTTGTACGATGCGGTGGAATTTCTTTCTTCTTTATATCTGCGTTGGCTAAAGCAAGACAGAGGAGCTTGAAAAGGCTCGCCCTCCTCAAGGAACACTATCTGATTCGTAAGCATTCCTAGAGGTTAAGGCTGGTGACTATCAAGAAAGCAAATACTTCACGCAAGGGTAAGTCCTCTAATTGTGTTTGTGTTGAATAGCCGCCAGATCCCCATGTCAGGATGTCTGCAGTCACGGCTCTGATCTCACCATTCCTTCCTCGGCTGTTGCACAATTGTGTTGCATGTTTGTGGTAGGAGAGAAAGTTGGAGAGCTGGGCTGTGAAACCATCTTAGGGAAGGAAGCCATGTTTTATTTTAGTTGCTTGGTTTGGACAAAAGCCTGTAGGAGATTGAATAACATAAAAAAATCATAATGTGGCCAATTCATAGAAACCGAACCTGGTCTTCTATACAGATATGTGAAATATGAGGTTTAACAGCCAGGGTGGAAAAGGAAATGTCAATGAAAATGTGTTTGCTGGTATAGTAGCAATCCTAATGTACACATGTGATAACTTAGTACTTGTTCTACCCAGATTCTAACCTGTAGTTGCAGGGTCTGTTGGGCTTAGGCTTGTAGATGCAATGAGGGAGCTTTTGGAAAACTGGTTGTGAATCTGATCCTCTGGTGGATTGCTTAAAGGATCTTTTGTGGCAGACAAGTGAGACATAACAGTGACAAGTAACAGGCTGTGAAAGAAGAAAGAGACCAAAAAATACTGCAGGCCATGAGCTTAGCAGTGGAGAGAGAGTCTCCAAGGAAAGAGTATCCTAACTCCTTCCAGGCCCAGCAGAAGAGTTTCAGGGACTCTCAGCACATGTAAGAGTTGAAATCCACTCTGGTTACACAAACATTCAGTTCCTGAAAGAAGACAGCAGTTGCCTTAGCTACAGAAACGTTGGTTAAAAGTAATATCCTGATTAGACTAGGTACCATAAATCTTTCTTAGACGATAAAGTTGTACATTACTCCTGTTTGGTTAGAGTAAAGCAAATTTCACAGGAGTCTAAATTACTACTGAAACATAGTAAGAGGTTGGGTTAATCTATGACCCTTGTGTCATCTCACATAATAAAATCTTGTGAGCTGGTAGCGGTGCTCCAGGAGGACATCAGTTCCACTTCCAAAACCAGGAAGTGGAGAATTATGCAGAGCAATAAAGAGCTTGTACAAATAATACTGGGGAAATCAAAAGTTAGTCTGAATACTAGCTCACTCAGTCTAATCAGTACAAATAGCTCCCTGCCAACTGCTCCATTACCTGAAACAGGGGTCAACTGATAAACATCAGTCAGTCCTCTCATTATAAAAAAGAAAAACCAACAAAAAACCTAACAAACCCCTTCATCTCAGAATCTCAAATTCCATCATTCCCGATAAGCATTAACCAGTTCCTCATCTCTCATTTGCAGTTCATATCCTGAGCTACACAGATTTGCTGTTAGAGATAAGGATATGAAAAAGTAAAGTGATATTAATATGCATGTTGCAACGTGTTAGCCTCTCTCAGGCTGCTGTGCCTGACATCGTAAATAGAGGTGGTCAGCGAGCCTGCACAGGAACTTGGGATCTGGCCACATGCTATTTGTTTATCAACATTAGCCCAGATGAGCATGTTCAGGGAAAACAGTACAAGTCATCTGAACGAAGAAACAGATGATTAATTGAAAGCGAGCAAGCAAGAAAGAACGAGAGCGAGAAGGACCCACTGTATGTCTGGGGCTGCTTCTGGAGCTGGCGGAGAAAACCTGTCAGCTGAAGGCGGAAGAAGGGAAAGGGATCAGTAACCCCAAGATCTTGAAAAATGTCACCCAGCTGACATCAAACCACACAAGTTACCTTTGGGTTCTTACACCACGCTCGCCACTGTCACATATTTGTCAATGTTAAGAGACGGGACAATATTTTTCTGCCTTTCCCTTTATAGTATGGGTGAGATTTTGCTGTCCTAAAACACAGATTAACACCAATCAATAGTAGCATTAAAACAGCAGTCAGTAGAAGGTGGTTCCTTAATCAGTATTCTGGTGTTTGAGTCAGACATTTATCTTCAGCAACTTATGCAGTATTTTTCTAAGTTTTTTGGGAAGGTACAGGAATCAACTTTTTGCTTTTCTTGGTAACTGAGAGAAAGAAGGGTTGAGTCAGCTGCACTATAATGCAGAATTCTTCTACAGAGTTTTTTTCTTCGTGTGATTTAGACTTACAAAGAAACTAATCAAAAGCAAAATAGAACACAACCAATATAAAATCCCGAAACATGCTTTTAAAGATCACTGACACAACTATATTTAGTTTCTCTGTGAGTTAGCACTCATTTTTCTTTTCAAGCACACACTCTTTTTCCACTATTTACTTTTAATTTCAAAGGGGGAAATAATGAGATGAGGGGGGGTTGATGTTTCTTTTTCATTTGAAATGCCTAGACAGTAATGAAATAAAATATTCTATGCATCCTTACAAAGCCAGATACTTGCTCTTGAAGGGGAAATAATGCCTCCCCCTGAAAAAAAAAAAAAAAAAAAGAGAAAGAAACAGAACAGGTGCAGTTAATGGGCCAGACTAAAGTATCATGGGAGATTTTCAAAGCAGCAGATGAATTTAGCTGCACCACTTCCAAGGAATATAAATGAGTGTTGTTTAATTTGGTTTTCTGAAGTTTGGAATCATCCTCTTCACTATAGGCTTGGGGGGAAATCTACTTGAAATAATTGTAAACATTTGAAATTAACGTTACCACCACCTCATATGACAAGGATAAATACCACTCATATGCTAATTTTCCACAGACAAACAGTATACCGGAGAAGCATTATCAGTCAGAAGGAGGGATAGCCTTGCTTTCCATGTCCACTTTTTATTTCATTACTTTTGTTTTGAGTTGGGAGCAATGTCTGAGCATTTGTCCCAGGTAGGCAACATTATCTCTTTTTTCCTCTGGTCTAACAGAGCCTTTGCTCCTACCTACACTCCTTGTTTATCTAAAGCTGTGTTGGAGAATTATGAGTTCATAGAAATGTACCACTATGTACATCTTGATGCATGAAATTATTATGTTATTAAATAAAAATTCTTTTAATAACACACATCCCTACTCCAAATATAGACATGCATTGATACACATGCATTGATTATGTTGAAAAACAGCTTTCATAAATTTTTACATAAAAATTAGACAATGCTGTACAATTAAAAACCCATCTAGCTTACTAACGGATAACTCCTGCTCACCTCTGGGCCTAAGTAACATGTTGGGCTCATCAAAACACACACCAAATTAATTTACTTAGATGATATCCATAGTCTTATTTGAAAATCGTAGTTCTTTGTAAGGTCTAGCGTCTTGTGAGGTCACTGCAGAAAGACAGTGAAAACTGTTTATTGAAGTGATTGTGGCTTATTCTAATATCCATAATAAGGGACCTTTTTTCCTGCGTGTTCTACCCTTAATAGACCATCATCTTACTTTATATTCAGTATTTAAATCTCTTTTGGAAATGTGCCTGCGCAGAATGCCTTGCAGAAATGCAAACTGCTTTTCTTGGACTGTTTTGTCCTTATTTTTTGATTTTCCATGAAATACATCACATGTATTCTTCCTGTACAGTGACCCACTGCATATAAATTCAAATCAATAACCATGTTATTTCTTTTGTTCCAGTGACTCACTTTAGTTAGGAACAAACTCTGTTGTGCTAGTTGTTACTTCTAAGGTAATATCATACACTGCATTCCAACATAATAACGGATTTTAATTTGAAATTATAGAAAACCAGAAGGATTGAAAATAACCCATAGGTGATTGAATGAGCTACATGTAGAGTTATTCTCAGGTCTGGATTCATCTGTCTGTCTTTTCTACAGATCGTGTGTGTGTTTCTTCTTTTTTTTTCCCTTTTTTTTTTTTTTTAAGACAATTCTTAATGCTTGAACAAATCCCTTTTTCTCCCCCTCGGTAATGTGGTTAACTGTCTGGAATGTGAGCCACTGGAAATTCTTCCCCACAGAAGAATCTCCATTAAGCTTTCAAACAGAGTTACTTCATCCCCACAGCTGCATGGATAGAAGACTTTCTAGTGCCTAAATGCTTACTGTATATGTCATCCTTAAATTTAATTATTTTTTTTTTTCCCAGCCAGAGCTTTAGGAGCAGGTGCTAGCCTTTTGCTTCCTTTCTGCTTCCTCTGTGGGGAATGGGCTGGAAAGAGCTAACTAATTAGAAAATTCTACAGGGAAATTAATTCTGCAAACAGCTGAGGAATGGCATTTCAGTACAATGCTCACTTTGTCTGTCAGCAGAGCACTGGTTGGCTTGACAAGTGGCAGTTCTCCCAGATGTTACACATGTTGTGATGACCAGAACTGCATCATATGTTGCCTGTTTACAAAAAGACATGATGCTGGAAGAGTAAATACGCTAAAACTAACCTCTAGGACACGCTATATTGCTGTCATAAGGCAACAGCATGGTATTTCTACGTATGCCTGCAGTATAGCAATGAACCAAATGGGTTTTAGCAAGCTTAGTTTCAAATGTTGCCTTTGTTTTCGTGTAGGGGTGAGGCATGAAGGAGGAGGGAGAAAAGAGACATACTAAGCCACTTGATGTGAAAGGGCTGGATTGTCAAAATGAGGCTTGCATTTTGTACACATCTAAAAATATGTGCAGATCTGTAACATGTCTGAGCAAAACACTTATTTAAACAGTTGGCTGGTTACGTGCACATGAGAACAGTCAGATCTGCATACACAGGCTTCCCTGTTCAGAGACACTGGTGACTGAAAACTGCTAACACTCTGAAGGAACCTGTTGTGAGATGTTTATGGAAACAGTGCTTAGTGAAAATGATGACAGCCTACTCCTTCCTCAGAGATCTCACCAGTACCAGTTTTCTCACCTTAGTATTTCTTACTTATGGCCAAAACCCCCATTTAGCCACATACCCTATCTTAAGTGGTCTGTCAGGTTCTCAACTTGCTTCTCATGGCAGACCTTTGTGACCCTCGAGCCAAGAACAGCATAAAATCCCCATTCCTCCTTACAACTATATTCCTTATCTTTTCCTTCCAAAACCCCCAGATTTTTCCTTGACCTATTCATAACATGAAGCAGCCCTGAGAAGCAGACTTGTCATTCACACCCTTCCCAGGTTGACTTGGCATTCCTTGTTTCTGTCCTGCCAGGAGATGCCCTGGGCTTTGCTTTAGGGTTCAGCTATGCAGAAGTGTCCCCCAGAATCCAGATGCCTGGGAATTTGCCCGGAATTTACAGAAAGACAGACTTGCAAGTGCCATTGAGTAATATAGAACTGCGTTTCTTACCTTTTGGTCCAAACATGATGTTGAAGCTTTCAGTGTTATGAATATCTCTTTATGTGGCAGCTGGTTAACTTTTTAGATGTCTTATTCTCCCTCAGTGGGTCTTGTAGTCTTGAGCTCTTTTTTGTACTCTTTGTCTCTGTCATGAGTATCTGAATGCTTTTCCTTCCTGTGTCTCCTAGGAACTGATTTGCCATATCTAAGAATGTAAAAAGCAGTGCATTCAGGTAAGTCGCATGAAAATATGTTACTTTTCTGTAGCTGAATATTTTCCAATATGTTTTCCTTTTTCTCATATTTGCTCTACTGTAACAGGACTCTTGTCTTTATTTTTTCCCCCCTTTCCCTTGTCCCGTACTTCACAAATGCAGTAATAGTCTGTATTTTGTCTCAGTCAAAAATCTCATCACTCCCTATATTCTTATCGGTCTGTTATCTCCAGCATAATTACACTACTTAACAAATTGTACAGTTCAAAAACTTTTTTTAATCGTGAACAATCTATATCCTATTAGCAGTTCGCTGTTTTCATGCAGATGTTATTTGAGAATTACTTGGGTTTGAAATTTTTTTTATTAAAAAAAACCATATTTTTACTATGCTTATGCTGCAGCGTGATCATCTTCCAGCACTAACCCCTAAACTAACTAAAGGGTTATGACTTTGAGAGAGTAATTTTCACAGAAGATCATCACGGTTTCAGGTGAAAATAATGGCATTCCATTCTTTGTCTTAAAGAAAAATCAAACCAGTTTCTATACTTCCTAAATTTACTTCACCTGATAGCAGTTGTAGTTTTCCTAATGAGATGTAATTGCTTAAGAAACCATTGAAATTAAATCACAGCTAAATATTAACACCGTCCCCTTATCATGTTTTAATTAATTTTTATAGTTGCATACATCAACAAATTGGAAGCACTAAAAAGGCATCTATCTCCAAAAGAGAGGTGCATGGACTCTTGAATATAACCAACTTGGTTCTAAAGTCTCTTTGAGGTCCTAATGTCCTAATACAGCAGATTTATTCTGCAGTCACATATTCTGAATTAATTGACTTCTTAATTTTGAAGTGCTGAAGCATCACTACTTGGCACTTTTCCAAAGTGCATTGTGATATATCTGATGCATGTATTATAGAAATTTGTCAAGTGATCCACATTTAACATGAAGGCATGTTTGCATTTGAAACAAGAATACAGTTAGATATTATTATCACATATTCTTCCCAGAATTACATCTTTTATTACGGAGTGCTTACTAATTACAGGAACACTGTCAGCTGAAATTTTTAAAGTGATTGTCAAATGGGAAATAAAATGGAAAAAGTGCAGGCAAATGTCTAGCTAGATTGCCTTTATATACTACCTAGATAAAAGGTCTTAGTGATTTAATTTTCTATTTATTGTCATCCAGATGTTCAAAACACTGACCCATATGGCACGGCAATTTCATTTTTTTCAACTTATGATAATGGATTAAATCATAAAAAAGAGCCATATTACATCTGTCGAGATTGACTAGGATGATTTGTACTAAATGGATTTTTTTATATGGGATAATTTTTTTTTCCAAAGTTCAGCAAGAGTCAAGATTATATCTGTATGTGTTTCGGAGCCAAAAAGTGTAAGTAAAGGAGAAATACAGCTGTATGAGGAAGTTGCTGAATAATTGCACGTTTGCACTATTTGCTTAATGTTATAGCTGATGAATGTTTATGAGTTCTCCTGTAAAGCATAACAGAAATAGAGCAGCATGAATAAGGATGTTTCATGTGATGTGACGGTCATCAGAAAGAGCAGGAGGGGTCAAAGTAGAAGGAAGAGATGTCCTTGTTTTGGGAGCATGGGAGTGTGTGGGGATGTAAGGATGACAGGGAGGTTAGGTGAATTGGGTAGTGAATTTTAAACAGCCTTATAATTAATTTAAATGTTTCATTATGTTGTAAACACAATGTTTGTTTCCTTTGGGGTAAAATAAAATGCTTTCATTTGTCTTTGTGTGTTCAAGAGGACTGAATTTTCATTTTAATTTCAAGAGATCTACCCTTTTAAAAATTTAAATTCTATTTCAAAATGTTAATGCTGGTTTAAGAAATCAAAACTTTTGTTTATTTACTTATTTCCACTTCAAAGCAAAGTAGTTCACTTACCCCAGTTTCGGGAACAAAGCTACTCACTGAAGTTGATCTGAGTTTGCAAAGGGTTTTTGGTTGTCCCAGACTCCATTTTTTAATTTATTTTGTATTCATCAAGAAATTTCATTAATCTCTAGCTATGACGCCTTGTTTTGCAAGATATTTTTTTTGTATGTGTTTGTCACACATATTGCAAGAGTTAATAAATAAAACCAATTTGATTTATGACTTGTTTTGCTTGGAGAAGTTTATGAATAGCAATGCTGTATATGTTTTTAATTAAATTCTTTCTTTCCTCTAAGGATTTCACTATCCAAAACAAATTGAGAATTTTGTTTAGAAAGTTTACACACACCTTGTATTATTACGTATACTCTTGAGACAAACTTGCATCTGTGGTAGATATTTATAAGAACGGTTTCCAAAGTTCAGAATGGAAACTCTTAAACTTTCATGCTGTCCCTAAGTTTTAATATCGGCCTGGCTTAACTTTGCATTGCAATATTAACACAAATTCTTTATTTTGCATAGTAGACACGTCCCTGCAAAATGTAAGCCTCTTCTTCATACATTTTACCAACAGATGCAGATAACATTCGTCTTTGAATTTCTAGGTTGTTCAGTAAGGTCAACATTCATAAAGTATTTTATCTACTACACTTTAAAAAACTTCCTCTAGTTGGTTTAAAAACGTGAGTGCTATTAATTTCTCTGAAATCCCATCAATTTGTTATTTGTAGGCATGTCCTGGAAAGGAAGGAAGGATAAGAAAACAGTGGGAGTGAATCAGTATTTCATTCTAGTGACGCTCTTGCGTTACTCCAACTGGTCAGTTTTACTTATAAACTTCTGACTGCAGTGCTATCCATCGCAGTTGCTCAAAAATGAAAGGCTACATCTTCTTTGCTGATAGCAGCACAGATGAGAAAACAGGTAGATATTTATGCCAGCTTTATTCTCTGACCGAAGGCTTTGAAAATTTAAAAAGCTGTGCAATCTTTCCCAAAGACCAGGCATGTAGGGGGTAGACCTGTGTACAAGGCAAGCCATGCTAACCTTCTTATGGTGTCTCTCCTCTTCTTCCTCTTGCAGAAAACAATGCCTGCCTCAGATAAAATGTCTTGGGAGCTCTGGAGACCTTGGAAATTTTATGAGGCTGCTGATCTGAGCTACTGAGGAGACTTTTGCAAATGTACCTTCAGATGACACAAACGCTGAGTGTTTCACCTTCAAAACCTCACTGGTGTTTCTAGAACAGCATCAAAGGACACATGTCAGTGGTACAAGGAAATTAGGTGGAAGCTGAAGAGCTAGGCTACCCTCTTCTGAGTCAGGTAAGCAGACTGTAGCAAATACCTTACCGTCCTTGCATCAGTTCATGAGCAGTGTCTGGTGCTACTAATATCCATGCACATTTGTTAGCATTCAGAACTCTCTTTAGATACAAGATTTGGCACTTGTAGCTGTTAGAGGTACGTCTCTAAATGTGAACATGAGCAGATACCTTAATATTTATATAGTGCATAACTGATAATTTATGCAAATGTTCTTTATCTAAACAAAACATAGAAAATCAAGAGAGTTGTACGGAAGGTTTATCTTGCTTTCAATTTTTTCTTAATTTTAATTGATCATCTAATCCTTCCATTGTATTTATCAACAATATCTAGAAAGACAACAACTTAATTGTGTTAAGGTTTAATCTAAGGATGCTACTTAAACATCTGCATCTTATGGCCAGAAAACCATTCTATTAAACTCATCTGAGGGCCTGCTATTACCATAAGAGAAATGTGTTGAGGTGACTAAGGGTACCAGTCAAGTCCCTCATGGCTGAATGAAATAAAGTCATGGCATGTGGATAAAAAAACAGATTTCCAGAAAGGACTATGAGTCTCTTGCCATCCATCAATAACATTTTTACTGTTGACTGCCATAGAAGCAAAGTTAGGCCAGTACTGACTGCTTCTGAAATCCCACCCTTATTACCTTCTTAAATGTCAGCATGCTTGTCTTTTTCCAAATGTTGGAAAAAACCCTGAAATCTCTGCCCCTCAGTCCCACGGGCAAAATAAAAGAGGTTAGTTGGTGGGGTTTTTTGGTGGTTTTTTTTGTTTTGTTTTGTTTTTTGGTAGGCCATCTAGAAAAAAAATTGAGTGGAAATCAGATAAACACAAAATGATTTTTGACACGTTTGGCAAATGGTAGTGTTTGCAGAAGTTTGCTCACAAAAACTGTTGTGTAAGCATCCACTTGCTCAGTTTGAGTAAGAGGGTTGCTTGCCAGGAAAGGGAATAAAAAAGATCACCTATTGGCAATATTCATCCTTTCCACGTATATTTTTCTTTGCCTATGACTCTCAAAGTGCTTGGTTGGAATGGCAATATTGCTTGTATTTTTACAACTAAAGCACAGGAGATTAAAGTGAAGATATGAAAACATGAATGCTATGTTCCTGCAAAAGAGAAACACTTGTGAGCTGACAGATAAACCTGCTGCTCAGAAGTACAGCAAGAACCTTCAGATATTCAGCATTTATGACAATCAAAACACTTATTTAAGAGCCCAAGTTACGTACTAAGTGACTGTCCCAAACTTTCATAACATGTTAGGAAAATAGCAGGAATAAGAAGAACATAAAATATTTATAA
Source organism: Limnodromus scolopaceus (assembly GCA_028565335.1). NCBI lineage: Eukaryota > Metazoa > Chordata > Aves > Charadriiformes > Scolopacidae > Limnodromus > Limnodromus scolopaceus. The sequence continues at coordinate 7,331,697 of JAOXNO010000033.1, forward strand.
TTATCTATCCTAACTACTAGACCGTATAATGTGTCTCTTGTCTTTAATTTTGGGGAAAAAAAAATGTATGGCCTGAATCCTTTTTTTTTTTTTTTTAATAGAAATATAATCTAAGAAGCGTCTTTTATGCTGGGTTGTATTTTAACTGGGTTGTTGCTGAGGAACTAGAAAAATCTGCAAGTCTCACATTTTGCTTTACATATTTAATGTTTCAATGACTTATCATTCTGTTCCATTCATAAGATTATGCCATATGCAGTCATGTAAGATTTGTAGAGAAGTTGACATGTCCTTTCATTGTTAAAAATATTGGTTTGGAATAGAATGGAATGAAGTCAAATACAGGAAGGAAATGATTACGGAAACTGTAAGAATTTGAGACCTCAGCTATCATCAGACGCAACAAAACATTTCCTCCTTTTATTGGAAGGCATGTAATTACTAATCAGACAAAAATTGCCAAGAAATAGTTCAAGAAGGTATTTGGCTTCTGAAAGCTAATTGTGCCACCAAAGTACTTGCCAGGCATAAGCAGAGCATCACATTGTGATATTTTTTTCTTACATTAAGAGAATTTATAGATAGAGCTCAGGCTGCTATTGTCAGTTTCAAGGGGCCCTACTGAATGTCCTTACGCTCTCAAAAGCTTCTTTATTAAAAGAAAGATAAACTCCAAAGGCTGTTGGTAAACTATGTTTTTTTCATTTAAGTAGATAAGTTTATAATGGATACACCTGATTACATTGTCAGAGTCTAGGAATTTTAAGATAAACTCAGGTTTATCCAGAGAATTGTCCAGAGAAATTCAAGCTATTCACAAGTTGAAATAATTTTCAAATAAATATATCACGTCAAAGACAAATAGAGCTACGTATGTAATGCTCATGCAAAAAAATTTCCAAGTTAGTTGGAAACATTTAAGTGTGGCATGTGTTTTACCTTCACATAACAGTGTTGCTTTCAGCTGGAAATGACGAAGTCACGCATAAAACATTCACGTATCTAAAACATATTCATAAACCAGACTTTAATGAAGCCATTTTCAATTTTTTATTGTTGTTTTTACTCTAAGTTAAAATTATATATTGTTCACAATAGTATCAAAATGACAACAGTATTCTTTTGCTAGTGTGACAGAAAAAACTCACATTAAAAGTATAGAATATTTATTGCACAAAAAGAAGAAAATATGTTGGACATGGATAATAGTTCTTCAGAAAGTGTTAACACAGGGGGAAACTAAGAAACATTAAGCATCTTGGCTATTCTTAACTGTGATTTCAGTGAAAGCCACTTTTTTTTCTGAATAGAAATAGGGGTTATTTGTACCTGCATCTTCATATCTTAAAGCTACCTTAAAGAACGTTAAGTGAAAGCTAATACTAATTAACTACCACTTAATCAGTTAATGTTTGAAGAGATCAGCTTTGCCTGGAAGAAGGACAGGGATAAATCTGCAAAGAATACAATGCTGGCTAGTGCAAGACCTAACTTTAAGGCACCCTGCCAGCTAGCAGGAATTTTTGCTCCAAGATTAGGCACATCTCTTCCTTAATGAATGGAGGGGAAGAGCTAAATCAGCTCAGAGTAATGTCACTGGAGACCAGCAGGCTGAACTGTTCCAGAGAAAACCAGCAAGATGTCAGCTGTATCCCTCAGAGTAAGGCATTTAGTCTACTTAGGTTTCTCCACTGTGAATCTGGTCTTTGAATTAAACATCTCCAAATTGGCCAATGGAAATCCCACCCCAATATTTAAAGCATTCACCTGAAAGGGGACCTGTTTTCCAAAATCTCTTCTGCTTTAGCTTGAAAACATATTTCTCTGGCTTCCAGGTTCTTTTTGCTGATTTTTTTTTTTTATTTTTTACTTAGAATATATTGTATACTTTGAGGGATGGCGAGGACAGTGCAGTTGATCAATCGACTTGATAGTTAGTTACTCCTTGGCAGAGGAGAGAATAGTATTCAGGCTCCCAGTGCAAAGAACATTTACTTTATTTATGCAGAGAAGTGCTTCAGTGGAAGAGACTAGTACCTGACAGTCAAAAACTGCCAGGATTACTGAAGGGCAGCTGTGTCAATTATGTAAATTAGTGCAATCAGTATTCAATCACAGAGTCATACATATATGGAGACAGAAAAGCCAGGGACCTAGGAATATAATCTTTTTTCATGTACACCACAAAGAAAACTGTCACAGTATATAGCACAAATTAAGAGTGAGTGCTTCTGCCTTTTCATAACTCATTGTTAAATTCTGAAAAATCATGGAAGATGCCATTGTCTGATGAGAAAACCTTTATTAAGATGAATAAAAAGAAGGAAGTAAAACCAGCAAATTCCTTTATTCTGCATACTTATTAAGGGAAGCATAGAGAAAGCCACATGTGCAAAATGGCAGAGAGATCAGATTATTTTGTCTATGTCTGCAGCGAGTTGAGCTGTAACCACCTGGCAAAGTGAGGAATTGCTGCTCAGCTAAACACATATCATGTGGAGAGGTAGCACTCTTCTGCTATTCATGGCAAAGTAGTTAATAGTTGTGTGAACGTGTGGCTGAAGGGGCACCCTGTTTACGACAGGCTATGTGCGTCTGTGGAACGTTGCCCTGGAAGAATTTGCAATATTTTCAGCAGGAAACCCAGATGTTAAGCAAATCTATTTTCTTCCAGACCTAAACTATTGGACTCTTCACGTTTAGATTCAAAATGGCACAAAATCTTCACTTTATCCAGTTCAACTTTTTTAAGAGAACACTTACAAACTAATGACTTTTCAGCCCTATTGACAAAGACTGGAAGATGCTGGGAAGGTCATGCGGCTCTGTCTCTCCCTGTGTGCACGCAGACCGCTCATTAAATCTGCTTGGTCATGTCACTTATGCATTGAACTTAAAAAAATCAAAACAAAATGGAAACTCAACCCTTAAAAGTAAGAAGCACTCGGGCTCAGAAGGTGTTTAAGGGAGTTATTGATCTTGATCTTTTTCCCACATACCCTCCATGGGAGGAAGTATTTATGGAGGAAACAAACTGGAAAAGATCACAAAGAGCCTGTTGCGTAGATTTCCTGGTGTTATTCTATAGAAGAAGAGGCAAGAGTTCTTTCCTCAAATTCCTTTCCCCATGTAAACAGGGGGAAGAATATTGTCTTTTGTCAACATTCTGTTTTGCTCATTTGCTGTTATCTTCAAAACAAGTTCTATGAAGAAGCAATTTATTAATCATGACTGTTGTGATCTGTAACAAAAATGATCCTTTGGGGCCATATTTGTAATACGTGCTGAAACATATTTTTTGCTAAGTGGCCTTATCTATAATTCAGAGAGTCTTTGTGTGCTGTGGAAGACCATTTGGCAAACTGTGCAAGGATGTAATTTAGTTATCTGGCTGCATTAAGGATGAAATCAATTTAAGATGAATTAGGACTTCTAGAAAAGTGATATGAGAAAAAAACAACTTAAGTTCTTGGCTTTGGAAGAAGTAATTAACCACTACTGCAAGAGCCGTGGTGAACATGCAATCGGATATCCTTTAGTGGATCTAGAGCAGCAATTTAAGAAAGTATTGTCCCCAGCTTTCCATTCCTGCCTCTCAGCTGGTTGTTACTTTCTCAATAGTGTAGATGTGGTGTGTACCGTAGCAAGTGCTTCTAGCCTGATTCAGTGACAAAATAGTCAGATTAATTTAAATCACTGTTTTAGATTATTCAGGGGGCAGAGAGCAAATCAAATTCAAATGAAGTGAGACTTCATTTCAGTTTGAGTCCCTGTCTCCTTCTCTTGTTGCTCATGGCCATAAAAATGTTGTAGAGGGTATGTTGCAACCCAAGTGAAGGCAAAGCTCCAGCTGCGATTTACTTCAGTTCTAGAAGGTTAAGGATCGTAGTATGAATTTAGAGACTAGTTATTGAGAATACACTGCTAAGTCTTTGCTAAGTGAAGATACAGTTCACAAGCATTTATTTCAAGTCATTTGCAATGTAGTGATAAATCTGTGTAATTTTATTTCCAGCAAAATGTTACTAAACTGGTTAATGTATGTAACGTGATACTCTATGATAAAAATGATCCATTAGTGAGCTGAGTGACAAAAAAGAGTATCTAAAAAAAATCCTTAAGGATAGGCCAAGATCGTTTGCATTTATTTTAATGATATCCAAATGGTGTTCTAAATAAAGATGTTAATAATTACCATGAGTAATAAAACTCTAGAAAGAGTTAAACTTACTGGCAGGCTTTATTCTGCTGCAGTGTTCTGTTTGACATAATTCCATAACCTCTTCCCTTCAATAAATGTCAACTACTTTGTTTTATTTTTTTAATTTCTTAAATGTTCTAGCTGTGAAAAGAGACAGAGCATGAAAATTGTCAGGGATATATCACGTTTTGCATTCACATGCTCATGTTTTTTGTTAGGGTGACTGAAAGGCCAGAGAAGACGCTGCAGGAAGACTTTCAAGCAACAGTAAATGTGGAAGTTGTTTCCAATACAATGTTTTGAAATGCTTTAAAAGCTTTAATCAAAAGGTCTTGCTACGATCATTTCCGGTAAAGGAATAAGAGTAGTATTTCGACAATAAATATTTTATTTTTAATGTTACTTTCTCTGAAAACCACCATTGGGAAAGTGGAGGCAATTGATGACAACATAGATTTTAAAAATGCTATAACTTTATCTAATGGCAGAAGATGATGACAGTTTTTGAACATCACCAACCAGTCAAGAACTGCTGCAGCCAGATGAAAATCTTCCATTGCTTTTACTCTGAAGCTCGATTACTTAATGAAAACAGTAGTATCTGACACAAGAGAACTGCCTCAAAGGCCTTTGAGGTCACTTCCTCTCAAATGTCCTTTAGAAAGCAGAATAGCACATCTTTGTAGTAGCTCTACCTCATCTACAGGGACCTCTCTACCAATGGCTACCTGGCTTTCGGTGCTCCTCTCTGTGGCTGGTTTGAGAGTGTGGGACTGGTCTTCTGTTTCTGTGGTCCTACAGACACTTTTGCAGGATGCATGATTTGTAAACATTATAAAATGATGGAATCATAATGGCCTGTTCCATCTCCTACCAAGAAAATTGTAAGACTCTTAACTCTTCTCTGGGGCTGAAACTGAATGAGTTTGTGAACAAGCCACAGAAGGCACCAGGCATGGTTAATACTTGCACCCGGACTGACAGTGTTTTGTGCAGGACAAGCAGAAAAAGGCAAATTAAGAGCTTTCATTTGTAAAGTGGGTACTTACACTGTTACAGACAGGACCTCTAGATGTAGTTTTGGTCTTGGAAAACAGTTTATTTTGGAGTGTAATATGGAGGTGGCCCTAAATAATCCCTTACCCTACACATCTTGGAAGAAACTAAGAAAATAATAATGTGCTATTTTGCACACACATGAACTGCGGTCCATACCAAATGAAGCTCACTGTAATGAATGACATTGGGTTAAAGACAAATCTGTCCCTGAGTGTCTTCCTCCTGAGGTCAAGACTGAGAGAAATAAGCAAAGCTAATAAACTTAATCCTTGACCCAGCTTTACCGGCATTTCCAAAGACTGTTTCAGAAAATATAAACACATTAAAGAATAGCCAGAAAAACCAATCTGTTCAGCAATCACAGATTTCTCAGTTGTGTGTTGAAGACATAGCAACATAAATTACCCTTGAAATGACTCTATTTCATGTCATATGCTTTTCTGAGCTATATTTATAGGAGACTTCATACTAGTAGTACAAGAACTTATTACAGTCAAGGATTTAGCTTGGGTTTACGTTAGCATATAATTTGTAAAAGTTTGTAATAAACATGCCTCATTGAGACTGGCAGAAATTATAGGAAGGAAAACACCACTACTAACTTTGGGCTACTTGCTTTGATTCAGACCTCATTGTGCTGTGTTTGTTATGTGAGCTTCAGAACTGCAGAGAAGTGATGAATTGTTGTGTAACTAAGACCAGAGTTTCCAAAGCAGCCTCGTCTTTTTAGAAACTCTCTTTTGATTAAGGATTTTGACTTCCAATATAAATATTCATCAGAGGCCTGATGCTTAGATCAGGAAGTATACTAACAGGCTTTCATTCAGATAGGAAGAAATATGCAATGCATAATTCAAGACCTTAGGCCTGAGCTAGAATCCTGTTATACACCCACTGAAGTCGATGAAATTTTAGGGTGTACAGGAAGTCCCAACTGAAGTCTTACAAATAAACACTTAGTGAATATTTATATAAATATGGTAAACAGCGCAGAAAAATACCAGTATGCATGCTGGTGGTCAGTCTGAAATTACTACTCTTCTCAGGCCAGTTTTTATATCCTCTAGGATAATAGGGCTATCGTTATTTTTCCAATGCTTTTCAACTTGTGGTAAGAGATGGTTTCCCCTCTGTTAGTCACACAAACGCAGGTCTGTAATCTCAGTTTAGCTGCATTTGGAAACTAGTCTTGTTTGTAAATGATGAAAGGAAACCAGGAAGGAACCTATTTACCAAGTTTCTCTGTAGAAGCATTCAGTTTTTCCAAGGTCACTCTTTTCTCCACACCAACCAGCTTCTCTGCACTGGATAAAGTTTCTGAATCCTTCAAAATACCAGTTTATCGTTGGTACAACTCAGGAGCTTAAACATTAAAGCGTGCATCAATGTCTTTGAAAGTATGTTTTATAAACTATTGTGATATTTCACTTCATGTGTGTATGTTCTGTTATTTGAAACACATAGATGTTTTGGTCAAACTTGCTCATGACACTGTTTGAGACACTGAGCAAGCTCAGAATGGCTCCAAAGAGCCAACACTTTAAATAATTTAAAGCTATGTTTCTTGTTCTTCCAAAATAAGCTTAATCTATTACTTACCTGGCCGGGAAGCTACTGTTCAAAGATAATGGACAATCGTGAATTAAGTAAAAAAAAAAGCTGTTGGTATAAATTAAATATTTAGTTATAATAAACAGTGGCATTTTAATAATTAGTAAGAAGTCTTGTGTTTATAGATTTTTCATAACTTAGTATGTAAGTAATGAAAACAAAACATCGATTATTCATCATACAAAAGCCAATTCTAGAGGTATAACAGATGGAGAGTGCCAAAGACAGAAGAGTGAATATTTTTTAAAAGCAATGCAATCACATAATTAAATCGAGTGGATTAACTATGAGAATTCATACACTTTCAGGCAAGTTAGTTTCTGTTCTCACTGACACTGTAGGAATAATGAAATTTCTGTTTCCCTACAGGTACACACTGCTGGGAAACCATTTATTAATGTTGAAGTTAATAGCATCATGACCATTCATTCAGCAAGCCCAAAACTATAACATGAGTCAAATAATCAGTTACGTACAATGAAGTGTTTATGAGGGTGCAAGTTCTTCCAAATTGCTGAAATATTACAAGTATTACCTTGTTAACATTTGTCTCATAGGCATGACCAAACCAGTAACACAAAAGAATGGCAGGAAGGAGAGTAAGAACAAGAGAGAGCAACTGACCTTTTCATGATTTACAGTGCTTGACACCTTCTGCTGTTCCACCTTCTCCAAGTCATAGTCTCAAAAGTCTATATTCTCTCTTCAAAGAAACAAATTCATTTAAAAAGCCTTTAAGATCAGCACCGAATGCTGTGTGTATGTATAGATATAGGTGTGTCTAAATATGGCAACCAAACTGCTGTTTCTTTGAGGTATTTCAGCATCCTTGGTGGTGAAAGCTGCTTTGTTTCAAATCATCTCCACCAATCAGTTTTTCAGTCAAATCAAGACATTTATTTTTAATGGTGTTTTCTATTAAATGGATAGCCAGATGGAGGCTGTGTCACCAGCAGAGCCAGGCAACTTCTGCCTAAAATGTGCAAGCACACTTTGTACTGGTGCTTGCTCTTTAATTTGCTTCCTGTAGCTTACTAGATACAGAAAAGACTTATCTGTAATCAGCTTCTCCACCTGAAAGAGATTAACTTGATAAATTCAGGGAAAATGAAGTGACCAAGAATCATCTGTAGTGTCTTTTCCAGTGATAACCATAGTTAGGCTTTCTATTGTCCCATAGATACCATACATACCTGTTGAACCTAGTTATATCTTCTGCTGTACCAGTGGAGATAAAGTGGGCATTTGATTGGCTTTATTGATTCCTGAGGCCACACGTTTGCTCTGTTTCCTGTTTTATGGTGGATTCTTTTTTCTGTATTAAGTTCATATGAAATGGAGCAGCTTTCATGTGGTTTTGGAAGTATGTGACCAGCAAAGCAGTCTCAAAAAACCAGCCAGTTTTCGTCTCGGTTTATATTGCTGTAGGTCTTGAATATCTTCCTCTTCACAAGCACCTTTCTGTCAAAGAAACAAAAGACAGATTTCTTACTCCCTGGCCATCCTGCAAAGTCCTGCATGAAATAGCCCACAGGTCTCATAACAGTAACTCAGTCAAGTGCACAAATTCCACTCTTACCCCTGTATTTCTTACGCTGAAGTTGACAATCTCTTTGGGGAATGACGGCGAGGAGACTGGATGGCTCAAAATATTATTGATGGGCTGCTGAACGTCTGGCTACAGATTTTGTAGAGTCATGAGGGAATTGACCATGCACTCTCTATTAATCTTCTGTTAATTTATCTTGTGGCTGAATCCCACAGCTAAAGTTGAAGACTTCAGCCCCTCCATTTAGCCAATTTGGTAAAAAGCAGGCTGGTGGCAACTGAAAGCTGTGACCAGCTGATGGCTGTATCTAAGGGTAGTTTGCGAAAATTGCTTTACTGGCCTTGGTCCAAATTTTACTAACAAAATGTCAATAACTTAAAAAAAAAAAAAATCCTCTAAAATAACTGCTAGCTGAAGGTTCAAGGGCAACCAAGGGTTTAAAGTCAAGAAGGGTGAACTTGTCTCTTTGCTAGAAGTATTCTCTGTACACTAGCAATGAAGTGCAAAGGGGCACATTTATGTTAGCACCACCCAGGCTGTCAATGAAGAACTTCTGTCCTCAGAAATACCAAATCCAGTTCATATGAATTTCTCACTCTTCCAAAACCACTTTCCCACCAGGCAGAAGAGATCACAAAATTAAGCAGCATTCCCTCCTTCTCACATCTCTGCAGTTTGTAAACACTGTGCCTGTCATAACGTTCCCAGGAGGTTTCCTTAACCATAATGTCTCATCTCTGCAAGCAGCTGCTTCCTTTTTGCATAAGAGTTCTTGGAGACTTGTTTCACTTATCAAAACTAAACCACTGAAAAGCTGGTAAATAACCAAGTTCTATGGGGAAGAAATCCCACTGCAGATGGACAGATTTGCTTAACCTATAAAATAATTCTGGAATAGCTGTTTTTTTGGCAAAATTCTAAAATGTAACAAAGTTTGATTGTTCTTGGCTTCTCCTAATTTTCTTACTTTGGGGTTACAGATGACCCTCAATACGCACATGTTAGTCCCGTTACTGTTAATAGGAGTTAAATATACACAACATATCTAAGAAAGGCTTGACCATTTACTCTCAGTGTTCCAAGGTCAGCTGAAGTCTGGACCTTTTACTTTCTCTATGCTTCACTAATTGAGAACAAAGCTTATGCAAGACTTCCTTGGGGAACACGAGGTCTGAGGTTTTTACAGTCCACAAGGCTAAATTCAAATACGAACCACAGCTGTTTGGACAGGAGTCCTGGACCTCTTTGTTTTGAACTGTAGTGACCTGCTCAGCCTTACCAACACGTGAAACTCTGAAATCCCTGCACAGCTAATGACTGGGATGTGACAATACCTGGGAGGTAGACCTGGGTAAAGCGACTAATTTATAGTGCTCTGGGCTTTGCAGGTGGCAAGGCAGTTCTCTCTCCCCCCTCCCGCCATTGCTATACACATCATTTAATGCATATACATATGTGCATATGTGCAGATTTGAGTCTGTGTTTACCATCCAATCAGCTGACCCAATGTTCTTGTTGCAGATGGTGAAGTTCCTCCCCTCTGCCAAGTACAGGTATTTTAGTGAGTCCCTGGTAAGAGATAAAATAAGAAAGGAAACAAACTGTGGGATATACTAGTCATTCAGCTTAAGTGGTGATAGACCTCCAGTGCCCTAGCACTTTTAAATACATTCTTTATATCCATAGTAGTGCATTTATTTTGAAGTATATAATATATATAAAAGTGCCAGTTAAACCTTCCCTCTGATTTACATGCACTCACGTGAATATTTAGAATGACAGCAATGAGTAATTTTTCAGAACTGAGACATGATATGCTGGATAACAGTTAATCTATTTAAATGGACTGGTAGTCCACCTTACAGTGGCCACGATCAGGTGATAATCTCAGTGGAGGCTGCTTGGCTAATCATGTTTTTCTTGAAGTCAATGACAGATTGTCTAATACCACCTTACATTTAGAATCCAATTCTGTTATCTTCTTTGCAAGAATGATATGTATTCTCTAAATTAATGCCTGATCACAACAAGACAAAGCATATATTGATTTCTTTTGGGTGTCTGACCTTTCACATTCATTTTGCTATTGCAAAACACATTAAATACTATGGAAAGACTGTGGAAAAAAAAGCAATTTCTTATCTGTGAAATAATGAATATCTTTGTGCATCCAAGATAATAGGAATTCCAGCATTCGTGCTTACTATAAAATATAGCAAGCAAAGGCTAAGTGAATTCCATTTGTTTTAATACGGAAATAATTTTGACTGCATCTTTGGCTTTGTATGACATGGAAACTGGTGATTGTTTATGCTTTGCTACTTTTTTTGGTCTGCATTAAAATCCCACATGAGAAACAAATTTTTCTCTAAGAACAAAATGTTACTTTTTTTGGGACTGAGTTCTAATTAGTTGGGTAGTTTCTTTTCTGTCTGTCTGTTTCTTTTCAGTTGGGAAAAGGCAATGCATATAAAATCCAGATGGATAGCACATGATGCTGGAACCAGCCCCAGCCAATCAGCCACGTCACTTGATTAGAAGAAACCTATAAGAATTTAAGTAAAAAAACCAAACCCAACAAGATAGTAAGATAGAACTGGCTGCAATATGGGATTTCATCATCCTCTGAGATTGCTTTTCTTTTGCTGGTTGGCCTCCCCACACTGTATTGACAGTTAACCTGTAGTTGTATTCAATTTAAACTTGCATAGGATTTGTGATTAAGACCCTAAATACCAGTGGTGGAAGACATGTGGTAAGCAGGATGGGCAGGAAACTCATCATCAGACTACATCAGGCCACAAGGACCACAGCTTTAGGGCAATGGGCTCTTTGAAAGAACTTGGCTGAGAGAAATCCATCCTGGAACAAACCCTAATATTGCAGACCAATTCTTTTTGTATGGATTTTGTCTATGAATGAACAGACTTTCAGAGAGCAAGTAAGCCCATATTATGGCAATTACTCACCACCTCGCTGGGCACAAAAGCTCCTGAGTGCCTTGGGGTTTCACCAGACTTGAGAGTGAGATTTTTGGAGAGGTCTAAGGTGGGCTATGAAGGAGCCTGAAGGAGCGGCAGGCAGGCCTTGCGGAGGGATGGAGCAGCATCTGGAATCTCTACGGACAACTGCAGGAATGTTTATTATTCTTTGTTTATTATTTTGAGTGTGTGCTCTCTCCCTTTTCCTCTCTTCGTCTTCTTTTGTTATTTGTGTAATAAAATTCCTCTAGGCGTATAAAGTAAGTCATCTGGAATTGTGCAACTCCTTCTGCAAGGAAGCTGGAAAAGTCCCTCCTGTGCAGAGAGAAAAATATGGACTCATCTCAACCATTGAGAAATTACAGAAATAAAGCGTTTGTCTTTGAGTTACATTTATATAGCAAAGAGCTGTGGCAAATAATTCTGCTTCTTACTGTTAAAAATTCTGCTTTTATCCTGTCCAAGGTGTTATGTTTATTTAAAACTTGAGAAATGATTTGTACATTTTAAAATAAAGCATGCAAAATACATTAAAAAGGCTCAGTGTCAAAGTTGTTTTTTCTGCCAGCGGGCACAGAGAAGGAAAAGGAAATGAGTAAGAAGAGAGGAGCGTCTTTAGAGCCACATGGCTAGTGAAATTTTCTATTTGTTCTTTGGGGAAAAAGCAAAGTAGCTGCCTAGCTGCTGGTTGGGTAGGTGCCGGTACTATTTTTATTGGCAGGCAACTCTGAGTGGCTGAAAGGTGGTCATTAACACCCTGACACAAAGTGCTGACAGGGCGATTATAAGATTAACACCCTACGTTATATTAACAGTGTCAAAACCTCCCCTTACCTGTCAGTGAGAAATAATGGCATGAAGGAAAACATTATAGACATACTGAGATTTTAACATTAAAATGCCACACAGCTACTAACTTTTTGAAATTGGTCTAAATATCTAGATGCCCTGCTAGAGTCCAATAAAATGAAAGAACATATTCTAAATTATAGTTTCACCAAATAAAATAATGAACACAAAAGCTAAGCCACCAGGACTTACTTCCTCTCATGTTGATGGCTTTTAGACCCGATCTGACTGGGAGTGGGTCTTTCACAACGGACGTCACTAGACTTTTGGTTTGGGATCTTGAAAACTCAGGGTTTTCCCTTAAGACTTGATAAATTTGATAAACAGAGCTTTTCTGGAGAATCTTATTGCTGATATGGAAGACAAAATTTGACTAGAATCTTTCTACAAGTTGACTGGTTATCCCAGACAGCACTAGAACCCTGTTTTATCAGTGAAAGCCTTGGGACCCATCTGTACTTGAAAGTGTTTCTGCTCCCTATTCAAAGGATTGGGAGGAGCAAACCCTCTAGCATAGCTTCACAGCTAACCTGGTTTGTACTGCCCAGTCTTCTGACGGTTTGATTAAATAAAATATGCTACAGCAGAAAGTTCTTCCTGTAGCACTAGACCTACACCATCCCAGAAGGCCAACCCAGGCTGCATCAAAAGCAGCATGGCCAGCAGGTCAAGGGAGGTGATTCTGCCCGTCTGCTCCGCTCTGGTGATGCCTGACCTGTTGTACTGCATCTAGCGTTGGGACCTGATGGAGTGAGTCCAGAGGAGGCTACAAAGGCGATCAGAGGATTGGAACACCTCTCCTATGAAGACAGGCTGAAATCAGCCTGGAGAAGAGAAGTCTCTAGGGAGATGTTATAGCCCCTTCCAGTACCTAAAGGGGCTACAAGAAAGATGGGGAGGGACTCTTTATCAGGGAGTGGAGCGATAGGACAAGGGGTCACAGTTTTAAACTGAAAGAGGGGAGATTTAGATTCGAGATCAGGAAGAAATTCTTTGCTGTGAGGGTGGTGAGACACTGGCACAGGTTGCCCAGAGAAGCTGTGGGTGCCCCATCCCTGGAGGTGTTCAAGGCCAGGCTGGATGGGGCTTTGAGCAACCTGGTCTGGTGGGAAGTGTCCCTGCCCATGGCAGGGGGATTGGAACTGGATGATCTTTAAGGTCTCTTCCAACATAAACCATTCAATGATTCTATGATTCATTGGTAAAAAAATTCATTGTTTTCCTGAACTGTATTATCGTTTTAATTTTTAAAAACTAAAATGGCATTATGTTTTACTACCTGGGGAGAGGAAGGGGAGAAAAAAAAAAGAGATCCAGCTCCAAAGCATGCCTTTCTGGCTGCGGCCCGCTAGAGGAGTGCCCCTGCATCTGTCTGGCCCAGCATAAGCAGCACCTTCCCCACAGCAGTGGCACGGCCACACAGGGGATGGGAGCGGGGAAAAACTGCCCTGGGGGCTGCGCCTGCAGGAGCCCCCAGCCATTTTGCTCCTCTCTGCTGGGATGAGTTGGGCTCCAGGAGCTCTGGCAACATTTCCCCATACCTGCCCAAATATGCCTGGCCGTTTTTATTCCACACTTGTCCCCCTCCCAGTGCACATAACATCAGTGATGCGCCGTCTGATTTCTCAGGTCTCCAGGGTGCCTACCTTCCTATTGTCCACGTTTTGCCAGCTCATCTTTCTATATAGTTTTTTTTTTAGTTACATTTTATATTTTATATGATGATAGAATATCCTATATACTATACATTTTTGTCTGTAAGATCTATAGATACTAGTACATATTCTTTATATATATTTTGGCTTCTAAACAAGATAGTCAAAGCACCCAAAACACCAAGTGCTTATGTGTTGCATAAGAAAAGTTCGGTGGTTTTAAGTCAGATTTTCAGGGTTTTTAGAGAGTCGCAATGCCATCATATCAGGATAGCTTAAAGTTTATGGAAACTCTTTAACAAAGTGTAGGCAGTTAACTTAGGACTTGTTACAAATTACTAAAGCGCCATCTGAAAAGTTCAAATGTTTCAGAAACAGATCCAACAGAAACATTTAATAACTAAACAAGGATAAAGGATAGATTTATGACTGCTGCTTAGTTTAGGGGCTGTTGGAAGACAATGCAAAAAATTCACACTCTCAGAGCATGCCTGCAGAAAATGGAGTATTTATCACATCAACAGATGACAATTGCCAAAGGTAGGGAGTTTCCAATAAATAGGATTCTAGTTTTAGGAACAACCTGTTAAAGTATTTCTGTGTGTAATTTTATTACAGCATCTGCTTTGGCTGAAACCAAGGTCTCCAGGGCAATTCTGAACTTTCAAGTCATCTATAGAATTGAGTGTTTTCATCTACATATCTTTTTTACTTCAAAAAATGAAAAATATGACATAATTCAGAGAAAATGATGTTTAATCATGTTTCATTAATGATATTCATGCAGACATCCATGCTGACAAGAGTCTGGGAATATTTTCTGAAATGTTAAAAATGCCTTTAGAGATTTTTTGGCATTTCATGAAATTTGTGTGATTTTTCAAAACAAGGAAGAGTCAAGAAACACTATCAAGATAGTTGGGTATTCCGTGGTCTAATTTATAATAAGATCAGGTGGCCACTGAAAAGACACTCAAGTAATGACATCTTGAATACATTACAGTTTTCTGGGAATTTAAGTGATATATAAAGGCTTTGTTTACCAAATGAATGGCACTGTATTGCTCTCCATTGACTTTAGCCATAAAATGCTTAACTACACTGTTTCAGCTGTTTAGCAAAGGTATAGTTCTCTCTGGTTTTGGTTTGTTTTTTTTAAAACTTTTATTAACAGCCCTAAGTTACTTTGTGGGAACCCTGTGTCCCATTTATCTATCTCTGGAAGTAAGTGAAACTCCTCTTTCATAAGAAAGGGAAGATTGTGCAGCTCTCCTGTTCAAAGGGCCTCTCTGTCTGCTGGGTGAGACAGAGACCAGCTCTTCAAGAGTTGCTTCTGCTGGGAAGTACTAAGAGGGGATTATGGGCTGGTAGAGTTAAAATCATTGGTCAGTACACGCCACAGATTCGCTGGCTCTGAGCTCTGAATGGGAGGGGAGCAACAGGCTCTACCTGCTAATCCTTATCCCTTTCTTTCTGCACATCTTCTGTGTGACAAGGAGAGATCACGGGTGACATTCTGCCCCAGCCCTGCTTTCACAGTTGCAAATCAACACACACTTTGGCAAAGCCGGGGTGGCAGTCAACAAAAAAAAGGCGTAACACAAAGAAAGCCACCAAATAGTTAATAAACTATGAAATCATGTGTAGACATGAAAATGGGAGGGGAACTACCTAAGACCTTATTTATAAAGGCGTAAAGACATAAAAGATGACCTTCTGTGACCACTAAAGGGATAACTTCATCAAGAGATATTTGTGCCAGAACATGAGCAGAGTCTGGCATGTCAATCATGTTGAAGTGCTGGAAACTTTACTGTAGTCCTTTGCAAGGGGTTCTGAATGAACAAGGTGGGGTTTTTTTGTTGGGTTTTTCGCTTGTTATTCATGGTGGGTTGTTGAGGTTTTTTTGAGTACTGTGTTTCTGATAGGCAGCTTGTGAACACTACTAACTGAACACTGAAATCCTTAAACCTAGGTTCCTTAGTTTGGATCTGATGCCTTTACACAGTGGGAAGAAAATTAATACACTCATGAGTTCATGGTCCTACAACCACTGTGCAACCCCATAAAAAAAAAAAAGTCATTATAAAATGGCCGGCGTAATCTTGCAGTTTTAGCATTATATGACAAGGAGTAAATCATCTGAGTGCTTTCAAAATAAATAGCCATATATTGGATCTTTGCCTTAGACAAATTGCTGAGTGACTTAAAATCCACCTACATTAAAACCCAAATTCCTCCTTCTCCAGAAGAAGCACATCTCTATTGTTGGGTGTACAGAAATGCTTGTGTTCAGTTCTGGGCTCCCCAGTTCAAGGACGGGGAACTGCTAGAGAGGGTATAGCAAAGGCCTATGAAGATTATTAGAAGACTAGAACATCTCTCTTATGAGGAAAGGCTGAGGGGTTTGGGTCTTTTTAGTCTGGAGAAGACTGAGGGAGGATCTGACCAATGCTTATAAATACTTAAGGGGTGGGTGTCAAGAGGATGAGGCCGGTCTTTTTTCAGTGGTGCCCAGGGATAGGAAAAGAGGTAATGGGCACAAACTCGAACATAGGGAGTTCCATCTAAACATGAGGAGGAACTTCTTTACTTTGAGAGTGGCAGAGCACTGGAACAGGCTGCCCAGGGAGGTGGTGGAGTCTCCGTCTCTGGAGACATTCAAAACCTGCCTGGACACATTCCTGTGCAACCTGCTCTAGGTGGA
>JAOXNO010000033.1:7348408-7424811 GCA_028565335.1 Limnodromus scolopaceus
GGTGGGATGGGGATGGAGGTGGGTGAGTGGTAAATATTGCTGTAGGTGTGGGAAAAGAAGTAGAAATCATGTCTGTTCTCTGCGTAGCTAGTGTCCACTTATTAGTCTTGATGTAGGGTATACTTTATCAGCTAGTTACATATTGTCCAATGAAAGTATTTAAAGAATTCTGATTTATTTGATTTTAGAAAGCTAGTAAAAATGAGAAACTTTGTCCAGGAAATGTTGGCCTGTGCTGTGCAAGATCATCTATGTACATTAAGAAAGCAGAGGGAGGAAGTGGAACAGACAGAGCCCACAGATAAACCACATTTTAATACTGAAAACTGTTGTCTACCTGTGTGTCTCCTCATCTGCACTGCTTTGGCTTCCTTAACATATGGCTAGGGAAAGATGGATTTTTAAGGCATTTATAGCTTGATATACAGAAAAACACTCCACTTTTTCATCTCTTTGAAAAACACTTCAGGGCACTAAACGTTTGGAGACTCTTTTTTACATAATTGCTTCAGGTGGATCAATTTTTTTTTTCCCCTCTTTATGTTCCAGGCTATTTTAAGCACATAAACAGAATGCCCTTGCTGTCCTTTTTATACTAAAAATCCCTCCCATATATATGTCTCAGTGACATCATGGGTCATTGCAGTAGCAACACGAAAGCAAAAGAACTCACGCTTAGGCTATTGCAGTTTGGAGATGAGTGAAAACTGGAGAAAGTATTGAACAGTGACTACTGTGAGCAGCCAACTTTTGCCAAAAATGTACATATAACCTTCACAGAACCAGAGTGGGAAATTTACATCATCAAAACCATCCCACAAGCATCGACGGATAAAATTCAGGTGCTCCCCACAGGTGGCACAACACAGCTGACACCCACCACAACATACCAACACAAAGGAGCTCCATAAAGACATGCACCAAAGACTTTCCCATCCCCTCTCTCCAGTTGAAGGCTAGGTCATGTAGCGGGCAATATAATTCCTTACTTGAGGAAAGAAAAAAAGTGAAATGTCTATGGTAGCTCTGTTGGTTTTGTTGCTATTGTTGCTATCTGTTTATTCTCGTTTGTCAAGATTTATGGCTGTTTAGAACAAAACAAGCACTGGTTTTGAAAGGTTGCTTAATGAAAGGAACAAGTTTCAACTTTATTCCCTGCTTTCATGCAATCAGAGGTTATGTTTATTTAGAAAGCTAACATTTATACAGATTATGCACTCTCAGTGGTTCCATGCCAAAAAATACATGACTAAAATGGGTCTTTCCATCACTCTTTCAGTTTTGACCTATGATTGTTTTTACAGGAACTGGATCTTTTAAGCAATAGCCTCTGGTAGAGTAAGGGGAAAGCACGGCACCTTGTGCAATCATTTGCAAATGGTGGCTTGAGCAAAAGGATATGCAAAATGCATTTGAAACACTCAACTGTCCAGACTACTCCAAATACTAATGGATTAGGATAATTGCCAGTGAGAGTGGGAAGGGTCATCAAGGAAAGCTGGATGATAGCAGGGAAGATCACCAGTGAAGGAAGTCACATTTTTACACAATGTGAGACTTTTGATTGATAAAGCCATTCAACAAACTTTTAAAAGTATAAAAACCAGTAAAATAAAAATTATTAGAGATGGAAAATTGAGCTGGAAAAGTCACTGAATAATTATTCAAGTTGCAAATTCACTTTTCTTGTAAGTGCTCCTCAGTACCCTGCTCTGGAAAACGTTTGGAATATTGCTGTTTTGTAAGTGAGCAGGGTTCTAAGAAAGAAATGTTTGTCTCATGTTTGTATGCAAGTGCATATTTAAAAATCTTTTTAAAAATTTCACTCACAGCAAAAATGGAAAATCATTATGCTCAGAAGGATCTACATGGCTGCTATCTTTCTATTAACAGATTATCTTTAGGAGTAAATATCCAGCCTGATAAATGCCCTGTTTATCAGTCAGTTAGTAGAAATGATACACTCGTGTGACTAGAGAGTGCTTGAAAACTCTGATTTTTCTTCACTGAATATCTTTGTTAGGAGACAATGTTTTTCCTATGGAACCATTCTACAAATTAAGAATGTATGAAAAAAGAAATGTCTTTCAGCTTTCTGATATTTTTCCAGCTGAAAAACAGTGACAAATCTTAAGGATGTGATTTTTTTTTCCCTGTCCACATTCTCACACTTTCTAAATGTTTTCCAACTGGCAAAACAGACAGTGTTACTCCATGTTCTTTCCTGCCTTTAGAAAGAAAGTAAGTTTAAAGCACAGGAAAGCCCTGTTTGAAAACAGTGCTAGTATTTCTCTGTTTTGAACTATTTTTGGAGAAAAGAGTAGAAATGAATTCTTTTTCTTTTCATAACTATGAAATGAAAAATTCACCAGTTCAGAAAACATTTTCCTCTGTAACATCCTCCTGAGCTTACCAAAAGCGTATTTTTAACTTGCAGTTACTTTTCACTCACCTTATGCGGCACTCTTTATTTTAGCCAAGTCTATCTCAGAGAACCACAGTCTCTCAACAGATTTTTCAGTATTTTCCTTCAACTAGAGATCTATAGGCTGATTTGCATCAGCAAAGTGTTCATTAAAAAGGATTAAGCACAGTTAAGCACCATGGCCCCATGAAAGAAAGCGAAGCTAAACACTGTGCACCTTGTCTCCATTGACAGTGACAATCCAAGTGTCCTAATTCAGGGGCTTTTTGCCTCCCATACATCAGGAAATCGGAAACTTTCATAATGTAGCACAAACTACCACTTCAGCAGGTGAATAAACAATCACCACTCACTTCTTCCCTGCACAACATTTATCTCAGAGCTGTGTGTTGGTGGCACAAAATGTGGCATAATTGGGGGGCAGGATGGAGGTGGGTGGCCGGTTGGCTTTTCCTCCTGGTCAGCCCTTCCCCTCTTTCGCCTTTTCCTTCTCCAAGCAAGATTTAAGCGCCTAACTCACCTAGTCTTGTCCCTTTATGAATGGGTGTATATGTTGTGGACCTACATATTCTTTTGGTGGCTGGAGGCACGTAACTCCCTTAACATGGGGTTTGGAACCTCTGATGGAGGTAGATGTGCCTCAACCCTGCTCAGAGATGTCTCGAAGCATGGAGAAGATCCATCAGACCCAAAGAAGTGGGAGAAAAATCTGACCTGGAAAGACAACAGGTATTGCAACAGTCACTGGACTCATCCCTGTGTGTATGTTCTCCCCATTTGAGAGACAGAGGTAAAAGATGCTAAGTGAGAGCAGGATCCGGAGGTGGATGAACCTGCTCTGCGTCTTTGCAGAACATGCACAACTGGCTCAAAGTGAGGAAAATATTGCAACTTACATCTCTTTGCTGAACTGCCTCATTCCATGGGCAAGTTTACCCCTCTCTGCTCTTTCACATAAGTGCGGCAATTAACTGGCATGCTGCTGTAAAGAAAGATTTCTCTTCAAACAGGGGAGAGTCGAATTCTGACTTTCCATATATTTCTGATCACCTACAATCCTACAAAGTTTACTAAAGGGTTTAGCAGCCTTTCATCCTCTAATTACGTGTTGTGTCTCACAAATTATATTAAAGCTGGGGATGGAAGCTTCTCAGAAGACTTAGTAAATAACTGAAATGTGTAAGACTCTCTTTATTCAGAAAATCTGCCTGGAAAGCTCATAAGAAAAGGCTTTTCTGCAAGATTTTCTATACTTCCTACTTGAAGACAGGCTGGAAATCTGAGAAGAGTCTTTCTGTTCCAGCTAAAGTGCGTAGGTGCCAGAGTTTTAGGAGGCTGAGGGAGAGGCGAGGGGGAGGAAAAGTGAGTTATGCTTTTTCTTTAGAAATTCAGGTTCATCTTGAGTTTTCGGAAGAAGTTAGGATTCACTTTTGTTTTGTCTGAACAAATTTCTTCACTTTTATTTTGTCTAAATGATCTGGCTGAAGTACAGCCTGGGCTTGGCTTGCCTGAGAAGTCACACTGAATTAATAGGTCTATTCACAAAGCATAAATTGAAGCCTGTTTGTAAATCTGTGCAAGAGCTAATCTGCTCTGTGCACCTCTTGCCAGGCACACGGGAACCTCTTCTGCCCTGCACGAAACACCAGCTCAGCCTACATTATTTGATATGTGCTTGCACTGGGCTTGATCCAAGTCTGAAGCTGAGCTGTACTTTCAGGACGATCTTTGGTCCAGGAATGCCAGTCAATATGAAATTATTTTGATGTGAGGTGCTACGTTTTCCAAAAGAACATACTTAATTTCTCCCTGCTTATGTTATTTAAGACAACTGCAATTCAGTTCTTAAAGTATTGAGATAGCCTTCATAACTGATAACCACTTAACAGATTGGAAACCATGATCTGAAATTGGCTAGTTCTTGAACGGTAGATCATCTGAAAATCTTAAGCAGAAATTACTGTGTGAAAGATAAAGCATCTGGCAAACCTTTTACCATGTTTTCAGCCCTGAAAAGAACTACAGACGTGTAGAGGGAGGTGGGCACAATGTGCTTAGGTAACATGTGATACAGAGTAAGACTCCACCAGAGGAGCAGATGTGCAACTACGTGTGCAAATTGAGTAACTACATAAATAGATATATGAGCATGTAATGTTATAATCACAAGCCAAACTATCAGATTGAACCATGGATAATGATCATAGATATTTTATATGCAAAATTTAAGAAGTTAAAGAAGAAAATAGGAACTAAACTAGCCATTTTTTTCCCAACCAAGCTTTGGAGCTAACTTTTCAATAGCAAGAAATGTAGGTTAAAGATATGCAATGCCAATGAGCTCACAACTGCAATGTTTTTTCACAGAAAAGGATTCCATGATCACACAGGGTAAGTGTGAATACATCTCCCAGAAGCTCCACCCTATATTTCTTTTGGACTTTGAGACCAGGAAACCAGGGGACCAACGACGCTCACTCAATTGTTCAAATGCCAGCCCTACGAATGAAAGACAGGCCTGCCCCCACCCCAAAAAGTGGCATCGGTAAGATAGTAGCAAAAATGTCATTTGCAGGAAAAAAGGTACAAACTGCCAGATTCTAGTTTGGCTTCAATGTGTCTATGGCGTAAATGACATATAAAAAGGCTTCTACTAGGGACTTGCTGCCACCCTTCTCCAAAACTGTGATGGGTGCTGCATTTTTCAGGTGCCTGGCTTGAAATAAAGCAGATTTTAATTTTTTTTTCAATCCTCTAAATTCTTCCTCTCTTAAAACCAGCCCCTGCTAAGATGTTTCATGTCTGATGGCCATGGCCAAGACCCTTTCAGTAGAGTAGCTCTGTCCTATATAGTGCTACCAAGAATAAACACTGCATGAGCATAAGTGCCAAAAGAGAAAAAAAATCCCTCCCTTTCTTTTTTTTTTTTCTTTCCTTGCAAGGCCAAACATGCTGTCTTTGGACAGATTTCAATCCCGCTTTAATTCATTAAAAAAGTGAAACAAAATCACCATTTACATCCTTGACAGCTGGCAGGTTTTATGTGTTCTTACTGCTCCTGCCAAGTCAAAAAAAGTTTTCATTCAGCTCTGTCATGGATCTTTGGAGTGCTGGAAGTGTGAGAGATGTCAAAATGTACTCATAACAATGACATACAGTACCTGAAGGCAGGAACATATTATGCTAATGTACTGGTGTAAAGGAAGTTACAATTCTCCTTTTTACTTAAGAAGAAAAAAAAACAACAACAAAAAAAATCTCACGACAACATCAGAAAACATACCAGTCCCAAAAGAGGGAGAATTTTGGTTTCTACAAAGCTTTCTGACATGTTCCAAGAGCTTTCTGTTCATCAGATTGCATTCCAGCATATACTAGAGAAGGAAAAGAAAGAAAGAAAGAAAGGCAAATATCTCAACAGGGAGGAAGGCAGTCTTTCTCACTGGGTATCAGGCCCTCGACAGGGACAGTTCGCACTCCTACGTGATTATATTTGCAATATTCCTCTGTCCGCACAACGCACAACGGGGCACCAAAAGGAAACAGAGCGATTGTAAGGCGGTGATAAGCAGCGCCTTCCAGCTCCTTCAGTAGAAATAAGGAACAGAAAGGGTCTCTAACTTGCATTTTCTGCAGCTTTCCCATGGCCCTAGTAAGACAATAACAGAAAGAGAACCCCTTCCAAATAAAAAGCAAACACCCCCATAGCAGAGCCGAGGCATGATGCAAACCCCCAGTGTTTTATGCCACAACGCACGTAGACCACAGCCCAGATCACGTTGCACAGAATATATAACTTGCAGGCATACAATCCAATCCTATATATCCAAGCTCTATACAGTCAATGCATTTCTTTGCCAGAAAGGGGTTGTACAGGAAAGCTTGGCAGCTGTTTGAACTCTGTGGCATTAGGTGAAGTTATCTAGATTACAGTTCAACAAAATCTTAGTTGCCACTTGGATTTTGATGGGGACAAAGATAAATTAGAAATTGGACCTGCTGATATTGCATTTCCTTGTCTCGCTGCCCGCCCCAAGGAAATGCAAATGTAAGTTAAATCCACTTAAGCACAAGTGTAAGAGGCGAAACTTTCCATTTCCACCCTGCACAGCTGTTTACATTAGAGAGAAACACGTCTGAGAAAAAAAAAAAGAACCCCGTGATATGGTTAGAGCCCATGAGCACACCACTACTATAATTTCCAGAGGCATTTGGGAGGGAGCTGTTGCAGCTTTCTGAGCTGAAGCCTCACTCAGGAAGGACAGATGCCAGATCATTATTCTTGGCTTTAAGATAGAAAATAGCTTATGGGCATAAGATGCTTTTTACTGCCTACAGTACATTTCAAAGAACAGCTATCTTGTCAATCATATACTCTTTGTATTACTTGACTAGGTCATTTTAATTTTGCTGTGGTTAGTTATTTTAAAATCAGTGTTATTCTATGATCAGCTACCCCTTATCTATGGTGGTGAGAATAGCTTGGGGTTGCGACTTAAAGACCACAAATATGACTAGTCTTGGCTCTGAAACTTTGAGACCCAAAGGCACAGGCTTTTCTTACAAAATGCAATCATTATGGCATGCATATAGCCCTAAGCTATTTCACTTACTAAGCCAACAACTGCTTAAAATGGCAAGCTGCTCTTGGAAAAATCAACTTGCTGCTTTTTGCCTGTACAAGATCCCTTTTGATACACATAAATTTTTAGAAAATCTAAGCCTAGGGCAATTGTCTACCTCAGAGATACAGTTACAAGAGGATAATAAGCAGAGTCTGTTACACTTCTGTGCTCATCTTTACCTGCAGTATATTGTGGATGCAACAGGCAGAAATTATTTGTTCTCCACAAGAGTTACTTTTAAAAAAGCAAACACACCAGTGGAAATGTGGCTTAGTGTGCATGTCTGGTGTGAGGGAGATCAAGCACAACACCAGCCTGAAGGAGCAGGAATAGTGGGGTGTCTTTTACCAGAACTGGTTCTGGGAAGTTTGGAAATACAGATGTCTAAGATGGAGGCACATCGAACCTCATCATCTTTTGGTCACTGCTTTTTAGGACAGAGCACGGTGCCCCATGGCTCAGGTCACAGCACTCCTTGTGAAGTCCTCACACAAGAGCCTGTGACTGTGTTGTGAAGCTGAGGGGATGTCAAGAAGCAGCAAAAGGAAGGGGATAAGCTGGAAAAGCAGGAATTGCTGTAATTTATTTCTCCATTTCTTCCATTGCACTTGTGAAAGTCGCATGTAGCAACAGGAGAATAACCTGGCTACAAGTACAAAACTCCTCAGTGAAAGGAAATCTGAAGTATCGCTATGAATCACTAACATCAATTCTTAATAAAATTAGATCTATGCCAAGACAGGGCTCACCAAAGACCTTATGACTACACCACTGCAACTGAGCAGACACTATCTGCACTTTGGGTAAGGAGTCTAGGGAGCTGCTCCTCTGCTTCAGCAGCCTTGTAAAACTGCATTTCCAAAGAAGGGAAAATAGAGGTGGAAAGCTAAGGTGGCACCATCTCATGACATTATTCCAGGTTGTTGGCTTTGGGAGTGTGAGCAAAGAGAGGTAGGCAACCTCCCATTTCTTTGGTATATTTAAAAAAAAAAAAAAGGCATCTTTGGAATCATAATATATATTTTGGTATCTTGCAAGGAAGTGAGTCTTGAAGTAAAGCATGTCTTCAGAATTTTTTTTTATCACTTCTAGATTAAGTGACAGGTTGCAGATTTCTGTACCCTCATTGGTTTATGATTGTGAAGTCCAATACAGTGCACACAAATGAACACCCAAAGAGTCTTTGTGTGGAGACAAAGCTCTGAACACTGACCAACCAACATGAGGTCCACACATCCCCTCTCCAGGGGCTCTGGTTGTAACAGCACATCATTTCTGAGAAGGAGCACTGATAACAGTCACGCGTTTCCTACGCCAAAATGGGCTTTGGGTTCCCATTCCTCAGCAGGTTGCAGTGCATGTCACGCCGAAGGCTGGGTGTCCTCCACACGGGGAGGAGCACCTTTCACCGGCCTCTGATCTATGGTTGGACACGTGCAATGTGCTGGCAGCAGTGGGGGCTCTGGAAGCCTTCAAGATAAAAGGTATCTCTTCAAATCATTTAATTATCATATTAGTTGTTTTCATAGCTTATATTCTGAGGGCACAATTGTATGACTGAATGAAAGATTGCCTCCTGCCAATTTCATTGTACAAACAGCCTGGAGCTCTCCCTGCCTTAAACATATACCCAGAAGTGGGCTGAATGTGTGTGGGAAATGGAGAGAGACTTTGGAAACAAAAGGAGCTCTTACGCGAGTTCTCTTTTTAAGACTTTTGTTCACACATTGCCATTTTCTAAAACAGCTAATGATTCTTTGAAGACTGAAAAAAAAAATAAAAAATAGTGCTGTACTTTGCTCCATGCTGATCAAACAATTTCACAGTTGTTTACAATCAATAAAATATTGCTTTGGTCGTATCAAGGTGAATATCAAAAATCATAAAATTCTGTGATTGCACATCTGGGAAAGTTCTGCTTTTCCACATGAAATATAATGCAACTCTGGAATATTGGGACTGCCAAAAAGCATATCTACACACCATAAAAATGGTGCAGTTGCAAAAATTATGCATCTATGGAACTTAAAGCCAGCGGGGTTGTAGAAAAAGTAGATAGGGATATAGAGAAATTGGTAAATAGTATTGTTATCAAGCATGATTATTGGTTTTGGGGCTACTCCAAAGTTATTCTCCCTTTGGATCAGGGAGTCAAAAATCTAATGGCAGAAGAATTCCAAAATATTTCTAGAAAAGAGAAAAAGCAACCTTTAGAAGAAGTAATCCACTACAGAACACCACTATACATCCAGAATTTTTTCTCTTTTTTCCTCCTTCCAAAGAAGAAACCACACTGTTTCATCAGAGTAAGCCTGTTGGTCACAATAAAATCCAATTTTTCAAAACCGCGTTTTCCAGGTGAAATATTCTCACAAGAGGTTTGCTTGACCCTCTCCCTTTTTCCTCATCTGCTGGTATACCAACACCGGCAGGAAAAGCACCTCCAGTGCACTGGAAAAACCTGTGACCACCACGTACTCTAGGCACCCCTATTCAGAAAGCCCCAGAGGGCGTCTGACTGGTGAGCTCCAGCTCATTCCCAGCCAGATGTTGCACATGGGGTGTCACTGCAACAGCTGGCGACTGTACAGCACCTGCATGGAAGCTGCTGTGCCTTTCCCAGTGACCGCAGCTGCAAGAACATTGCTGTTTGCTGAGATACTGAACTGTTCCTCCTCCAGCTGTGTTCCACTGGACACTTCTTAATGAAATGAAGGAGGACTGCTGATAGCACGGTGACACTAATGTTGGCCAGCCGACAACTGAAAGTTGTCTCTGCACACACCCTTGATTGGACTTGGTGTCCTTCCTTTGACCCTCAGCTCCTTCCTCTGACTTTGAGTAATGAGGGTAAGCACTCCCAGCTATTTCAATATATCTTTTTCCTATTTTTCTTCCAGCAGAGAGGATATTCCTCTTTCATTGCTCATATTCATATTTGTCTGTCTTCTAAAGAAGTGAACACATCTTGTGGGTGGTTGGTGAGTCTGAGCTCATGAAGGGTTCATGACATACTCAGTACTTCTCAGGTAGCTTGTGATAGCTACCTCCTCACAGTTTGTTGGAGGATTTTCTTTCCAAAATCTGAATAAACCACACCTGCTAAAAAGCCTGATCCTATACTAGGACTGCCTGCAAACTGTTCTAGTCTGGCTAGAAGTCATGTTCTCAGGGCTCATACTCTTATACGGTAGAAAAGAAAAGGGAGAAAAAAACACCCTACTGAGCACTGAATTCCCCAGCAGAATATGGCTGAGCTTATCTGCAACTGAGTCAGCCATGTACCTCTGCTTGCCTCAGATCCATCTGTGAGGATTATACTTCCCACAGTTCTTTAGATGGTCATATCAAATATAACACAATTTGGGAACACTATTATTATTCCAGGATGATTTCTTAAGTACATCACTAGTGTGTTTTTCCATTCAATATAAATAGACTGGAATGGTTGGTGGACACCTAAAACTGGTGCTGAGATGGGTCCTGTGCTTGGCTGAAGACACCCAGGGAGAGACGTGGGCAAGGGGAGCAGTCCAGCAAAGGGCCAACAGAACAGGTCTCCAGATACCCAAGCCAAAAGAGTTCTGAAGTACTACTGCAAGAAGCTTTTAGTAGTTACAATAATCAACTGTATACTCTTTGCAATTTAATTTCTTGTCTTGTGCTTTGATGGGGTCCTCATTACCAGTAGTAGAGAAGTCAAGAATTGTTGCAGAAAACAGTCATTGTGCTGCTGGGCAAAGTTTCTGATAAAATTACATTGTGAGGAACAGAATTTTAATTACTTTTGAAAAACAATGTTGACTCATTACATAACAACTATTTAATGATGCTGCTCTGAGCACCTTTCCATCCTAAAGACTGACCATCTGAAAACCTAGGGCTCAGAATGAGAACGTCAGTGGTGATTAAAAGGGAAGGATTTTTCTCTTCCTCAGTTTCCTACCATGGAGAGTGTCTACTAATGAACACAGAGCAAGGCAACAGCTTGCAAAAATGCAAAGTCAAGCTTAGCTGTGGCCCACCTCTACTGCAATCTTGTTTACCCATCAACACCCCAGGAACAATTTCTTCTTCATTCACATTCCTCAACAGCAGCCTTTATTATATGGTGTACCACATCCTAACATTAATTAGCACTTCACTGGCAGGCTAAGTATCATTTTTCAAACGACTGCAATTAACAAAATAAAACAAATCCCTTTTTAGTTCAAGCAGCATTGCTTCTTTCGCTCTCTTCAAAGTGATGGTGTCAAATTGTTGCTTTCCTCTCGCAGCTTACTGTAAACCAGCAACAATGGAAATATTTTCCAATGCGTGATGGTTGCCACTTGCCTACCACCCTTCAACTGAATATTTTAAAACACTTGGCAAATGCAAAGGGTGGGGAGACACATTGATTTTCTTCGATTTTTCTTCAGTTTATATGGGGAGTTGCAGGCAAAGAGGTGGTAAGCAGCTTGCCTTGGGTTACGGAATGGCTCATCAGCAGAGACAATAACAAAGCCCAATTTTCTGGACTCTGCAATTATTCTCTTCACAAAATAGTCAAACAAATGCAATGATTTCACTTCCATTTGAAATTTGGTAATGTGTCTTTCTTGGAAAAAAAAAAAAAAAGGTGTTCTGTTTGTGCTGGGGAAACATCCTGGTTTATTCATTGTGTAACTATAGTAAATCGCCAGCACATCCAGCCCTGGAGACCGATGCCAGCCGTGGTCTGAAAGCAGAGCTTGTGAATGACTCTCACACAGCCATTGGCTTGAAAGCTGTCTAGCAACCTCACAAATGTGAAACTGTAATACTACAGCAGCATTAGTCTGCAACAGCTGGGAAACCGTAGAGGTCTTAATGGCAATGAACAGAAAGCAACCAGTTGAAATACTCTGTATTTCTTTGGTGGTTTGCAACTTGATCTTCTCTCTGTGGAGAAAATCCTTAGTAGATGGGGCTTAAATATTTATTTCCCTATTTTTTTGAAACCAATGCAAAAAGAAAATAATTGTTTAACTTGAAGTTTTGTATATAAAACCAGCTTAGATTTGTCATTAAAATACCACGGCTGAAAAGTGTCCACAAAACATAAAAATAACAACTGGTGATGGTAACCCAGCTCCCCGAGGGGCAGCCCGAGATCTGCATGAGCCCCATGGCCTCTGGGCAGGATTTACTGGCTGGATTGGCTCTTCTATGGACGTCAACTGGCTTCCCCTCACCAGGGTCACTGCTGGGCTCAGGAAGGAGCATGGAGGTCTGAGGCAGTCCCCCTCACTACTCTCACAAAGCCCCATGATGGACTTGTTGGTGCTTTTAAATTTTGCTAGGTGGGCCTTTCAGCTGATGTAATGCTCAAAAGTGAGAGAGAAGGCAAGCTGACAAAAATACAGTATTACCTCTGGAATGCAAATTTCTCTTTTGGGCAAAATTGTTTATTTCAAAAAAAAAAAAAAAAAAAGGAAATGGAAAAAAGAAACCCTACTTTCTTCCCAAAAGGGTCTCAGCCCCTTTTTGCTGGGGGAACTAACAAGGCAGCGCCCTCAGTAACTTGTCCTCACGAGCCTTAGAAGTGACTTCCAAAATCTCCCTAAATAACCTCAGAAGGGAAAAGCTGATTTGTCACATTCAGTTCAGCCCTATTTTGGGTGAAATGTGGCAAAGCCACATGGCAAGCAGCACTGCAGAGCCCACCCTGTGGAAGTGCCTTTGCAACACCTCCTGCTGCCAGCACTATCTGTGCTTTGGAATGAACTTCTCAAAATCTCTCAACTGGGTTTCTAGATCGGGGGGAAAAAAAAAAAAAAAAAAAGGGATCTGGGAAAGCCATCAGCCATCACAAAGGGACTAAGACCTACATTGGAGGTATCTTCCCTGCAGGCATTATTCCCCCCAAACAGGCCAGAGTTTAGGGCAGGTCAAAAGAAAGCTGCTGATCTGGAAATAATGGTGCATCCCAGAAAGACCCCCTGAGCTGCACGCCCTCTCCAGCCAGCACCACAAAGCAAACACAAACAAAGATTAGCTGCAAAATTATTATTATTATTATAGCGCCTTGGAAGTAGTACTATTATTACTATTATTTTGATTATTATTACTATTATTTTCATTATTAGTATTGTGCTCAGGTCATTAAAGACTGCAGTTTTCTGTCAGAGAGGTGAAGCAGTGGTTTCAGAGATGCTTTTGGGAAGGGCGGGTCCATGCTGCCTCAAACTGCTCCCTGTTGTGCTGTTTTCCAAACAGTCTTGCTGTAACATAACCTCTGATAATGCATTCTATCAATGTTTGCCATCAAATGCCAAAAACAAGATGTTTGCAAAAAACCTAAAAGTTACACCATTTTACATGTTTAGATATTGGACAGCTCCATGGAGATCACCCCAGCTTAGTTTCAGCATATATTCCCTTCTAAATAGAAATGGTAACAAAAACCCTACCTTTGTTTCATTATAGCACCATGGCTTTGATGTACCCTCTAAAACTCTATCAGAGAAGCATGTGTTATGTTCTGGGGTGCATGATGTGGCAGGCATCGTGTACCAGAATGGTGGACCAAGTTTTCAACCAGCAGACTTTTTCTACTGGCTAGAAATATTCCCGATCAGCCCACTACCAATGCCTTAGTAATGCCTCACTGGAGCCTTCCAGCCAAATGGCAGGAATGGCCGCCAGGTGTAATTCTAACTTTAGCAGAAGTCATTTCACACTTATACTGTCTCTTAAAAACAACCAGGAAAGTCCAGTGAGAGTTCATTTGGTTAAAACTTCCCTGAAATGAGGGTGAAAATGGCAGACCCGGTTGCACAGGGCTAAGGGAAGGGACGCTACCATCCTCCTCCACCAGCTGGCTGCTCGAAAGCTCACATAAAGTGAAGAAAGGTCAGGAATGGAAAAACACTAGGCGCTGTTTTGGTCTGACTCGCCTTTTTCTTAAACTTTAGGGTTTTGGCCATATACTGCCTGGGTGTAAAGTGTCACACAGAGGAAATTGGGAGAGGTAAACAAAGTAACTCATGGCCCAGGAGACCCAGCCCAAGCAGGGACCCCATAGAGAGCAGGCACTGGGAATGGTCCTATTAACCCCTCATCCCACTCCCTGCATTCCTGCTCACAAATTCACTAGAGAGAAAGCACTCTGTCGTGGGGGACACCACACTCAAAAACCTCCCATCCTGGGTTCAAACACAAATCCTGGACCTTGAAATACATTTCAAGTCTGCTTGCACTGATACACCTGTACTGCACTGCGTGACCTTCTTAGCCATCAGCCATAGGTAACTGAGGATATCAGACATGGAAGGCCTCCATATAACCTGGTGTTATTTAAAATACCAGCAAAATGGCACAATAGTTGCTTTACAGTAACTTTTGCAAAGTGACACTAGTAAAGAGTAAAGGCACTGGCTCCCAAGGTCTGTGGAAATGGATCTAGAAATAAAGAGATATATATTTAGCAGATGAAAACAATATCCCATAGTACGTAGCCTGCATCCATTGAGAAAAGCCAGGAGACTTAATTCATAAAGTCCTGTAGGCATGAATGGAGGCACCTTTCTCTTCACATGAGCACATTTGGTAAGTAGAAGGAATATTGCAAAGCATCCCTTGCCTGGTTTTGAGTGTACATCTTTGTGTTTTGTCATGGCGCGCTGCATGCAGGCTGGTCACCAGACTCAGCCAAATAAATCTGGCTATGAGTATCCTAAACCGTGTGTATCCTCAAACAGCACAACCAGGAAAGTTTAGGCAAAGGTGTCTAACGCTCCATCAGGAAAGGTTTGCACATGTCTATGCACAATTACAAAGGTACAGTACTTCAGTGTATGACCAGAGCACAGCCAGAAAGGTTACCATTAATATGCAAAAAATTGCATATTAATCTATACATATTGTTTCCAACCATAATCACAGTTGCTTTCCCTATGGATAAAAAAAACCAAAAACTTTAACGAGTCTTTTTGCTCCTGTCGGCATTTTAAAGCTATTTTACCTTTGGAAAAGTGACTGATTCTGTTCATAAGGTGTATCACCTACAAAACTAATACATCTCTTTCAAATACAAAATCCTCATTGTTGTCAATGAGAGCATCATAACATGTGCTGTTGCCTTAGATCCTGGGAGGAACCTGCCAGGATGGCTATAAAAAGAAAAGTTTTCACTAGTAAAGTCAAGTGCAGTGATTACAGGTACACAAGCTTGGAGCATTCACTGCCTTTCTATGCACCTTCGACCCACAAAGGAAAAACAGGCTTTAACCATCCTGAGAAGATTTGTCCAGACTGAACGCAAGGGTACACAGTAGGGCAGTCATGTGAAAGATCTGCATTTCCATGGCAAATATGCTTCCTGAAGTACCGCTCGCCTTTTGAATATTTTTGAAAAAATACACACTAGAATGGCATGTCCCTGTTTGTTTTTCGCGCTGACAATTGCCTGAGCTCAGGTTACAAGTACATCAAGTCCCCTATAAGAACGCCAGAGATAAAAACATGCTGCTTCCAAGTGAATGTGGACTTTCCAAAAAAACTCGTACTATTCCTACCCTGCGTCGTGTTCCCCCAGGTGTGATATTCTCCCCTCCACAAAAGGCTGGATTCTCTCGATGAGGGAACAAGAGGGATGATGTGTACATATTCAGGTAACCCTTTGCATCGCTGAGAGTTTCAGCGCACTGAGTCCGTGGGGCTCAGTGGGTAGGACACATCTCTTTTGATTGCAAACCTGGCTAAAGCCACTCCTGGCAACTACTAGATTCCTACTCTTGTTTCCTTTCAAGGTAACCTAAGGCACATCAGCCTCAAGAAGAAGAAAAAAGCCCAACAACTAGCCTTATTTCTGCATTTGATGTATGTTTAACTTAGCATTACATTAGGAAAGATATCAATTTGATTCTGTCAAATTAACCTGTTGAACATTAATATTAAGCAAGTCTAGTAATTTCTGTCAAACCTAACATGTCAACAAGGATACAATTATATATACGCTTGGTCTATACCATTTCAAGTTAATTAGAGCACAAGCCTTAATAGCTAGCGACACTCCATGCACTCCAACCATCTCACTAAATCCAATGCTCCTCTGAAACACCTAGTTTAATTTAAAGTTGAAGAGCCACACCACAGCCAGCAGACAAAATGAGAATGTAAAAGACAGCCCTACAACAGTCATATTTCTCCGAATATTTCCACCCCTTGACATTAACTGTAATTTCTTTTATTTCTTTGATTACTACAACTCAGATAGTTCTTCTCCTACCCTAGGTTGTTTGTTTTTTTCTTATTCCTGCTGAGAGCTTTACTCACTGTCACCACTTCCTTTACACCACCAATTAGTCAGCCAGCTCCCCCTGGTTGTGTGGGGTTTCCATGTGAGCGTGAGAAAGCAGGCATGAAGAAACCTAGGAAAATATGAATGCAAAAACCACCAAAAAAAAATGGCAGGCATCACCAAGGCCAGGTGCAGGCTCTGAAACCGTATGTAACTTAGTTCCAAGTCATTTTAGCATAAACTTGTGGTTAACATTCTCACTGTTGTGTTGGCAGGCTCATGCTCTGAACTCTGGGCATTTGGTTTTTTTAAGGTACATCCTAAGAGATTTGAGTTCCACCTACCAAAGACATTCAGAAGCAAACACCTAGTTGTGAAATTTCATCAGGAGCCAGATGGCGGCTCATTGATGCATAGGGTATATATATTTTTTAAATCAGATCTTAAGTTCTTCAAGCAGAATCAAAGGGACTGCATTATTCACCGTAGTTATTAGTGCACAGTTACCCCCCTCACTGTGTCCTCTGCTGCAGAAAAAGCAGGGTTTTTTTCAGGTCTTACCCTTTCCTTCTCCCTTCCTGCCATAATTTTTTCTCATTAGAGATCACTGCCCACTCCTCTTCTCTGGCTGACCTTCCTCCCAATGTACACGCTATCTCCTACCAGCCCTTTTCTCCCCCATCCTCACTCTTCCTATCCCCCACAGACATCCTACCCAAAGCCACTGGGTTGAGGACCCTCCCCCTGCTCTGTGAGCTCTGGGACAGGCTTGGCTGCCCTTTTTGAACTGGCGGGGGAGTGGGATTTGTGCCCAGCCACCCAGAGCAATTGCCAGCAGCAATCTCCAGCACTTTTTGTGCCCTCTCCCTCCCTTTTCGCTCCAGTTGCCAGAGCTGTCACCCCTTCTTTCTCCCCATCCCCAGGCATTCAGGGCCACAGCTGTTTGATCAGGTCATGGTCCCATTCTCTCACAGGGCTGCCTCTGCAGTAACTGGCGTGATAAACCACTGGCGGAGAGATCAGATTTTCCTTTT
Organism: Limnodromus scolopaceus; assembly: GCA_028565335.1. NCBI lineage: Eukaryota > Metazoa > Chordata > Aves > Charadriiformes > Scolopacidae > Limnodromus > Limnodromus scolopaceus. The sequence goes on from JAOXNO010000033.1 coordinate 7,365,758, forward strand.
CATTTTTTTCCACCAACGGGGAAATCTCTCCTGTTCACCTGAGGGCACAGTGGCCATCAAAGCTGTGTGGTGGATGGATGGCTGGATGGCTGGATGGCAAGGCACACACCAGCTAAAATCAATACATCTCACACTTCTTTTCCATTTATTTCTCCCTCCCATTTACCCCTGCAGGCAAATAGAAGGAAGAGCAGGCGAGCAAGGCTGCAGAGTGCAGCAATCACGTCATGAATTATAAAAGCAGATTGCTTTGATTTAGTGTGAGGTACCAGAAAACTTTTGGATGGTCACTGTTGTATGAGCTCACACTGACAAACCACCTGCTGGTGGGCTGTAACAGCCATAAATAGGCCCTGGGGATGCTTGGACAAAGAACCGTCTTCTTTGTTGTCCCAGGAGAGCTGATTTATCTGTATACAATATCTATTTACTCTGCAGAAATTGCCATTAAAATATTAGCTTAGTAATATTTTCCATTAGTAATTCCTGAGCTTTCCATGCTCTCATGTACGTGTAGATATATGTACCTACATAAGTACACACTGCAGTCTGTTGGAAGAAATGCAAGTGCATATAACACTGAAACATAAAGGCGACTCTTAAGGTTCAGCTGAGATCATAAAAGGTAGGAAATGGTAGAATGAATTCTTAGAAAATAAAAAAGAAACAACCAACACCCAGCATCAGGAACAGATAGCAATGAAGTTTCAAAGTCAGTTGTATACTTGTTTATGATTCCACTTCAATTCCTTTTTTTTCCTGGATAAAAATTTTGAAATCTAACTTCCAGAGCTTTGATTTTGATACAGTTTTAATACACTTATTAACAGATTCTATAGGGGATCAAGATTTTTATTTTTTAAATGCAAATATGGACATTGCCATAGCCTTTTCTGCTTTATTTTTAATTCCTTGAGGATCGTTTTCAGAAATGAAATACTGATGGTTACATTTTTTTATTTTACCCCTACCTTTCTCCATCACCTTTAACAGATAATCTAGTAGGCTTTTACCATCTCTTTCCTTTTCCTACTCTGTACTTTCTTTTCATTTCTTCAGGTTTTGAGAAGCCATGGAGTGGCAAGAAATGAATGGCCCAAGGAAAAATCAGAACTCCACTCTGCCCAGCATTTTTTAATTCGTAGCGATAAGGAGCAAAGAGAATTGAAGACACGTAGTAATGACAATGCTGCTGCTGCTAAAGTAATTCTCTTTTGAATATTGCCTAATAAAAAGAACTGCAGTGTTGCAGAGTGTTTCTTAGGAACACACTCACCTTCTTTTGTCAAACCCTAGTACATACATGAAGAAGAAAAATCTGCCTTTTGCAAAACAAGAGTATTTCACTGAAAATGTTAAGCAATCTCGAGGATAACACTATAGAGAGCTGTTACAAAAACACAGGCCAAGAACCACCTCATCCAGAAATGGGCACCCGAAGCACCTCGCAGCTAGCAGAAAGGGCTGGTGCTCTTGGAGCATATTTATTCCAGGGAAAAAATACACTTGACCCTTTTCTAGCTGCACCAACTCTCTGATGGCTCTGCAGACGCTCTGGTGGTGTTCACAATGTGGCAGAATGCAGAATGGGAGCAAAAGAAACAGGCTTTCTGGATGGCTGAAACACCTCCATCTTAGTGCTTAAAATCAGAAGCCTTTTACTGGGCTTCACCTCAAGGCTAGCAGAAAACCTCTTCCTCAGACACAAGTCTTGTGCCAGTTTCGAGATAGATATTCCATTTCGTGTTGGCTTTGGATGAGAAGCCAATATTGGCCTAATCATGGAAACTGAGTAGCAGCTTTACATTTGGAGAGGCAACGAGTTCTCCTGAATGCTTTTAAACACTTTCAGCCCTTTGGATGAAAAATGCTCAAGCCTGTTTTACCATTAGTCACTTGGAGTAAGACCGCTGGCTCGAAAGGACCAGCTAAACCCTATGAGATCCACAGCTTCTTCTTGAACATCCTTTGCATCATGCTAAGTACCTAAAGAAAAGGTATTTATACAAATGAGTCATGTGCCAAGCAGTGTTTTCTTTCATTCCAAACAAAGATGCGAGCTTTACATACATAAAACGCATAGCTCTGAGTGCCATACTTTTCCCAGTGCGTTTTCAGGCAAAATAACATGCTGGATGCCAAGACTGCAAGTTGTTCAACAGAAAAACTCAGCTATCGTTAATGCAGGTATCCATCCTCCAGTGGAAACGGTCTCCACCAACAACAGAGAGTCGTGGCTCTTAATTTAATTCGGTGGCAGATAATACAAAGCAGTATTTTCACAACTGGAGCATGGATGAAAAATGACAGAGTCCAGGAACATGACAAGTAACAGGCCTGCGGGGTGAAGGTCTGACTGGCTTTAACTGGAAAGCTTGTTTTCTCTCAGGCATGCATATTTGCCAACTTCAAATGGCACTTACTATTTTTGGTAAAGTTGTTGCAAACCCTCAAACACGCTTCATCCAGCACCAGTTCAATAATATATGATAATAATTTGGTATTAAATGCTGGCAACAGAGCCAGAAGGTTTCCTTCATGCATCCTCCTACCACTGCCAAGGCAATCAAATTAATTCTGTTAATAGCCTGCCAAGTCAACTAGCCCACTAAACTGTCCCGTCTTAAAAATGAAATCGAGACATTCATATCAAACCGTGCCGTTTCCCCACCGAGTGTGACGGCTGGAGCCCTGCCAGCGGGAACGACTGCTATCATCATACCATGCCATACGATGGCTCTAATGAGCTGACATTTCCTGTTGCTAAATCACCACGTCTGAAAGCCAAACCAAATAGTGTTCAACTTCTTTAGAAACCAGACGATGGTTTCTGACTTCTCCTTCTGCCTTCTGTTTCCTTGCTTTCGACATTTCTTCGTCCAAACCTGCCTAGATAAAGAGGTCTGAAGTAAAAAACTGCTCCTGCACCATATGGAACGTATCAGACTGCTCTGCAAAACGAAGCTGTCTCATGTTGCTTCCCCAGTCTTCATCGTCTGCTCTGCAAACTGAATCATTCCCATCTTAATCGAAAGGGGGGCTGCCCAGATACCGAACCCCATGGGTACAAGTTGCCCCCTCTGGCCTGGCTGTACTGTTTTGCCCTGGATACACACCTGAACTTGGTTTCCTTCCATATATTTCACTCTCCTCTGGCTGCTTGTTTCAGCAACAACCAACAACAGCAGCAGAAAGGAGATTTCAAATACTGTTTCCATGACCTCCAGGGAACCACTGCAGAGGATTCAAGTCACTATCACCGTTACATCTTCTGAGTCTCTCATAATCACCATTTGGCACACTGAAATGTTAATGCCTCTCTTCAGAATAATTGCCTTAAGTTTTTTACCTAAAGGAATACTCTTTGGTGGGTTAAATCACCCATGCGTGTTGAAACCACTGTGGTCTTAAGTCCAGCAGTGCTCACTGATGCAAACACTTCTTCGGAAGCAGGGGCACAACAGGTACACCCAAAGAATATTAATGGGAAGAAAAATTACAGGCTCAGGCCTCCCATGGCAATACAGAGCTAAAAAACCAGCCAGTAATCCTCCATGATTCTTAACACGTGCCCCTCAGCATAGTTAATGAGCAATATTGAGTTGAATAAGCAAGAAATATATTTTGCTAGAAAGAGGATGGAAAATGGGAAGAGTTGCAGACAGATTTTTTTTCACCCATACAGAGAAGGCCACTAGGTTCAAGGCAGTGTAATTTTTCTATATTGTTATTTGCAAAGCTGGACTAGGACTGGAGAAGAGATTTTTATCTATCTGCACCAAGCTGCTCTATTAAGAATATGAACTAAATAGGGGCCTGTTTATCTGGCAGTATAATTTTCTTCATAGCCTTTGCTTTTGCTCTCCAAATGGTATATGAATCTCAGATACCTCAAGCTGTACTTGCAGACTTTTCCCTAATCCACTGCCCTGGTAGCATTGGCTATCCTCCATCAACCTAACTATTAAGTCTCAAAACTCTGTTATAGATTTTATAGACTTGGGGGAAACTTACTTTGCTAGCGTGCAGGCTACTTGCAAAGGGCTGACACTCATCTGTTCAGTTTGGTTTGCTCTCTTTTGTAGCGACACATTTCATGTTATTGGCACTAATAAATAACTAAAAAATATTCCACCTATTTCTTTGGGTTAGGTTGAATTCAAAGAACAAAAACTATCTACTACAGGGAAGTGTTTCCACTGGCAGCAATGTGCCTTATACAGCAGCAACAGTGCTGGCAGGAACTGAGTGTGTCTTCACAATTTTCTATGTCATGAACTGAAGTAAGCCTCCTCCTTTAAGGCTGCACAAGGTGACAAGAAAAGACCACCAAAAACGTGAACACTAGGAACGAGATCACAGAATACCAGGTTGAAAGGGACCTCACTGATCATCTAGTCCAACCTTTCTTGGTAAAAGCACAGTCTACTGCTAGTCTGGCCCAGCACCCTGACCAGCTGGACTTAGAAGTGTCCAGTGGTAGAGAATCCACCACTTTCCTGGGGAGATTATTGCAATGGCTGATTGTTCTCACTGTGAACAATTTTCCTCTTGTGTCCAATCAGAATCTCCCCAGAAGTAACTTGGATGCATCACTCCTCATCTTTTCCATGTGACTCCTTGTAAAAAGGGAGTCTCCATCTTCTTGGTACCCACCCTTTAAATACTGGAACACAGTGATACAGTCTTCCCCAAGACTTCTTTTCTCAAGGCTGAACAAACTCTTCAGATTTTGGTAATTTAAGAGGTTTTCAATACAGGTCTTATCCCCAGAAGGAAAATAAAATGGTAATGCCCCAAAGATATTGTAAATAGACTTTTATCTAAGACAAGTCCCATAAGATAACCTATTGCTTTGGGGTACAGAAGTGAGTTCATTGTGGTTCAACATAATTGCTATGTACACCATATATTCCTTCACATTTTGAAAGCATCCATTTCATCCCTTACCACATCAATATGGCAAAGATTTCCAAGGAGTCTTAAAACATAGAGAAAATTAATGAAGAAAATAGGTATTGACGCGGATAAAAATAATTTTCCTCGGAAAGCACAGAGAAAAGCTCCTGATGCCATATATTGCTCTCCTCCCCCCTCCAACCACTTTCCTTTGCTGGGGATTTCCATTACCAGGATATTGCAATCTAAGTTACAAGTCTGCATGGTTGTGCAGAACCAAACCAGCCCTCTGCCTTTGTGCTTAATTAATTTTGAACTTCTGAAATCACTAATTAGGAAAAACCGATGCTTATCCTAGGTACTGATCTATTTTGTGTAACCTGGCCAAAGGCCCATCGTATACAAATTAGATGTAATGAGCTGTGGAGTTTTAATAGAACTACACGTTGCGTCAGATGATTTGAAGGTCAATACTATTCATACACAACTCTCACTCTGTCAGGATTTTCTTTAAAAAGCTTTGTGTAGCAAAAAACAGGCAGCATAAATATAATACCATGAAAAATGCTCAAGCCTGTTTTACCATTAGTCGCTTGGAGTAAGACCGGTGGCTCGAAAGGACCAGCTAGGCAGGTAGGCAATGCAAATAAGAATTGGGCAAATCACGTCACATTGAATAAAAACTACCCAAAATCTCAACAGGGAACTGAAAATCAGTTCAAGGCAAGTGTGCTCAACTTAGCCAGTCCTGAGAAAATGTTTGGATCCTGTCAGACTAAATGTGTACATGAAATCCCCAACACCCTGATTTTGAATAGTTTGGAAATATAGCAAGGATACAGCATTACATACAGTGGTAACTTGATAGTTAGCATTTCTACCTCAAAATCCAAGTAGGAAAGGGCTTCAACCTTATGTGAAAAATTAGTAAGTACTAATTGAACCTGTCAAATTATTTTGTTCATGTTCAGTTGAAGCTCCAGATGAAAGCTGGCTAGAGTGCCACTGTGAGTGCTTGAACGGAGCCATCTGAAAGTGGCAGGGGCCATAGATGATACTCAGCATTTTGAAAAATGCAGTCACTCTCTTAGATGCCACTATATGAGCTGAAATCCTAAAAGTAAGTACCCAATTCAAAATTACCTAAGATTATTAGATTCATAAGTCTGAGATACACAAACAAGCAAATAAAACCTGCAAAACTCTCCCCATACCAAGAGCAAATCTCATCCCAATCAGGACCAAGGTGGACTTTTCCATGCACTGGAGCTTTTTCTGAAATTCTTAAAGTGCACGTATAGGAGCGATTACCAATTTAAAGACCTTCTTAAGAGTGTGTATGTGTGCCTCATTTCCTGCCTACTTGGTGGATCACAAAATCTTGTCATTCTAGCTCAGAAAGAAACTATCACATTCCCGTCAAAGCAAAAGCTCAAGGCTTTGTTATATATGTGATGCTAATATTAGAAATTTTCTTTCTTTGAAGAGACTGTGCTGTTTAATATCTGGCATACGTAGTGCTAGACACCATGATGATTGGGTTTTGATGTGATAAGTGGCAAAGGACATTTAGCAATTAACTTCAGTGTAGAAATTAGTTTTGGTTTAAGGGGAATATCACTTAAAATCTTGAAATTTAAAATATAGGAGGAATTATTTGCAATTGTTATGTTAATACAGACAGGGTGTTTTTTCAGCAAGTGTGTTAATGATATATGTTACTTTCTGTTGACACTTTGTTTCTTTTCTGATGCATCAGTCGGGTTCATATGAATTGAATGCAATTACCAGAAGTGATCTTTCAAATTACTGTTTCTCAGAGAAGTCCCAGAGACGAAAATGAGACCTTGTGTTAAATAAATGCCCACGGGATCAGCTCTGCTCTCTTTTGACCAAGAGGAAAATGCAGGAAGGCAAATTCGAGTGACTTTCTATTCCTATTAGCAGGATATTTGCTTTCGTTAACAGGCACACGTTGGAGTACTGACCCGTTGCTGGAAGGGCGAGCATATGGGAAACAAGAAGAAAAGGAAGGTTACATCCTGAGATGACGATGTACATTAATTGATTAAGAGAAAGTTATGTCATTTCTGAATAGGCTTAATGTCAAATTCATGCTTCCCTCAAACTCCGGCAGCATTAACAGCATGCTGTTGATAACATAATTCAAGGTCTCACTGACTTTGACAGCTCTGCAAGGGTATTTTGGAAGGATTTAGTGGTTTTGAACAGCTTATTTCACTAACCCATAAAGAAACGCTTTCCTTCAACAAAAGCACAAGTGGTTATTTTCTATACTTAATAAGGCTAAGGTAAAGAAAACCCAACTGCATATTTTTAAATATTTTATCTTTACACAAGCCTGGGTTATGCAGAGCACAGAGCCCTATACATACTTTCACAGAGCAGGTAATAATATCTGACAAAATCACAAGAACTGCCTAACTCGCATGTCAAATTTTTCAAGCAGGAGTACAAAATTTAAAAAATAAAGAGCCGCAACAGAAGTGTTATTAAGGACAGGAACCTCCCCATCTGATAAGAAGCTGCATCTTCTGTTCATGTCTGTGGGTAGGGAAGCAATGGAAGGCCAACAACTTCTGTGTGTTTTCTGCAGTACTGCAGTATAATATTAAACAATGTTTTCTTTGAAGTGTGTAAGAGCTATGCCTATAAATGATCCTGCAACCATATGCAGGGCCTCTATTTATCCTGGAGATTTCCTAACTTACAGGGTGGGAGTGTGGGAAAAATGGAGAGAGAGAGCTGCAGGAGAGAAGGAATTCAGGTCTTCTCCAATACTCTTGGTAAGTTTTTAGATGCCCGTGTTCTTTGAACTCCTGTTAACATACTGAAGTCTCTTTCTATCCATTGTCAAAAATCTCATGCAACCGGTGTTGAAAAGTTAGGTTTAATTTATTTTCTATTATTGTTATTACTACTACCACCACTACTACACATAAAAGAGTTTCAAAATCCCTGAGTGTGTCACATAACCTTTCTCACACAACATGAGAAACACTAGCAGGCTAAAGACTACTATGAAATATGCTACTACAGAATGGAATGAATATCTAACATCTCTGGCTCACCTACACAAGCAACGTAAGGGAAGAAATAGTACAAAGCAGAAATAATTAAAAATAACCATCATCTTCTACCTCCTTTTGAGTCCCTGTTTAATTAGTCACTGAGTTTTTTGGTTGCTATTTTTTCATCTTCTTTAGATTAAGTGTCATGGCGATGCCCTGTCATCATCACAGTACTTTGTGTATGTGCCCCAACAACTCACAGAACCACATACATTAGAAATTCATTAAAAACAATAATTTATACTAGCTTTGGATTTCTTCAAAATAAACTCTTATCTTCATAAGAGCCTTTAAATACTTTCTGAATGGCAGCCAAGGCCTTTTTTTGGTGGGTCGGTGGAGATGGTTGTGTCCCCCTTTCACTAGGGCTAACAGTAGTTTCAGATATTATCTTCTTCATATGCTGACCCACGCTGTCCCAGTAGATCTGGGATCCATTTGGAGCCCTGCACTTAGTCATCACGTTAGTCATAGACGACAAAAACATTCTGTTCCTGTTCGCCGGCCAAACACTAAATCCCTGCCCTGGAGGATACGCAAGAAATACAACACTATTGTGCGCCGAGAAAGCCCATCTGGGCTGGGTAATGCAGGAAGCGCGTTGTGTGATTAACAAATAGACATTAAATGCTTTTTAAGAGTAAACTTCTGAAGCTGCAGAATCTATATAACCTGCCCTTGGTTTTCAAGCATGACCTTCAGGGGTGTTAGCAGAGAGAACAGGGAGGCAATGAACTGGCACTTAGGAGCGGTGTGTGTCTCATTCCTCAGTCAGCTGCGTTGACGCTCATTTATACTAGGCAAATGCGGTAAAAGGAAAAAAAATTATCCCAAATGCCATCATAAAACTCTATTTTAATCGCTGTGTTTTACAGAAAAAGACTGTAAGCAGACAGAGCCAAAACAGAGTCTCCATAGCTTTGACCAAGCACAAACACTGAGTGTACTCACTTCCAGGATTTTCTGTAGCTTTTGACAAATATCTTTACTCATTGTTTGAAAATAAAGAATAAGCACTATGATAAGACCTGTGAAAAGCAACCAAATTAAATGCCATCTGAATAAATCTGAGAAAAATCTGAAAAGTAAACAATGCCTCTGTCAGAGAATTACTACAACACTTCACTGTTATAATTATTAAAAAATTATAATATCTTCCTTAGCAACAGCCTATGGTTTGTTTAAGCTACATAAATTTTGAAGAGCTTGACACTGTGATGATTCAATGGATAATACAGTTGGGTTCCTGTTAAACCACAAGTAAAATTTAATCCCATTTCATTTCACAAATGACACCTGATTAAGCTTGTCCAGCATCTCATATGTCAGAGGACAGCGATTCTGATAAAAGAGCCGAAGTGACTGAGAAAAATGACTGGAGAGAACCAAAATAACACCCATAATAATTCATTCTTTTATTTCAGTTTGAAAAGGAGGTGACTATTCCTATCTTATACAGACTTAAGAAAGTCACTTTCTCAAGGTCACCCAACAGTACACGGACTAGAGTCCAAATTGCTACGACCCTATCCATACTCTCCCCATTAGGTTACAGAGGAGATGCTTCGTTTCAATGCTATCATTTATTTTGAGCAATGAAAGCACACTGTACCTTCTCACTCTGATGTAGCATGCTTCCCATTTGCATGTTTTAACTCTGGAGCACCTTGTTCCTCTCCCATCATCACATACATGTTAGGGAACAGGTAGTTCCCTGTGTATCAATGTTCACTTTCTTTCTCTTTGCACCTGTATTTCACAACACTGTTGGAATTAGCAGTTTCTAAGCATTCACAGAACAGTTTATTTCACTACTGAACTTATGCCATAATAGTAGCAACCCTATTGCTCTGTTCTCAGTGGTGCCCATCAAGTCCCTGGTGTCTGGAGTGTGGTACATTCGTATTACACTGTGACTTTTGTAGTCAGTAACTGTGCTGGTGTCTCCCCCTGGTACGAAACCTCCTCTAACTCAGCCACAAGTCCGTTCTTCTGACTTTCTAGGGCCATTCAGCCATTAGAATGTTAAGGTTGGGGTTTTCTACAAAGCCTATCTATAAAGCCGTATTCGGCTTTTGGCGACTATTCCCGTTACAGTAACCTTTCTGATTTCCTAACAGCAGCCAACCTCAGTCAGTGTAGAAAATAAAGGAAGAGATTGCTTCAGGGGGCCGTGAAAGCAAGCACAGATGAGCCTTTGCTGTAGTATCAGTAACGCCGTATTTTGCTCCCCTACTTTACCATCTGGAATGACAGTAAAGGGAGCTGAGAAGTTACCATGGTGGCTGCAATAACAGCCAATTGCTTTTTGCTGTCTGGGAGCCATCTGATCTGTTTTGCATTCAAAGTCTTTGCTGGAAGGAGTTATGGCTTTGTGAATATTGTCATCTCCTTAGTCATACATTTATTAGATACAAAATATTTTCACTGAGCACTTCTTAGTATCATTATAAAGCACTTTAACGCTTTTATATGCTTTAGCCAGTCCTATTCTTTGCCTTGACGACTGTGCCTCCCACTATCCCTTTCCCAAATAAAAGAAAATAATGATTCAATCCAGGAGAAAAATGCTGAGGGCATCAGCAGATGTGGTTTTTCTTCTCCACACTCTGACTCAGGGTCTTCTCCAAATCCCCAGATTAAGTCAATGCAATTGATTTCATTGCTTTGAAAGACATCTGGATCAGGCCTTTTCCATGATCCTGGGGACGTCACTTTGACCCTTCTGCCCAGCGCACACTTTTGTGAAACAGGGATGGCAACGGGAACCTGCCTTCAAACTCTTTGCCTGGGAGCTGCCATGTAACTTACTGCTGTTACAACGATGGATAAAGAAACAGTTAACAGTCCAGCCATTATTAATACAGGTCGGAAAGAAGTAATTTTTCTTTATATCTCGTTGTTAAAAGTACTCAGAACTAGAAAAGGAAGTATCTAATGATTAAGGATGTGTTTTTATTGACTTTCTTCCCATCCACATTTTCCTAACATGAAGAAATACTTCCTCGGCACAGAAACATGGTGTCAAAAGGAAGGTGTTGGAGGCCAGAATAAAAGTCAAAAAAAAGCCTTTTGAACCAGTGCTCTGTTTTGCAATTTTTAGGATTTGAGCATGAGGAAGGAGCCATTTCTCAGGCCCCATTACGGCTGCTCCAGCGGCACTAGTGGTGGCTGGGTGTGGGGCTGGGCGTGCTGCAAGACCCTGCAGGGGTTCCTCACCAGTCCCTGCGAGGGGAAGAAGCACTGCTAATCCCATCGGGGCTGGTGGTGGCCAGGATGAGGAACCTGGCATCTGGCTGCCCCGCTTGGAGATGCTCTGCTGCTGGGGGATTCCTGGTCCTTCCCCACCCTGTTTCTCCACATGTCCCTGCCTGCTCGCTGCCCTTGCCGAGTCCTCCGGCTTCATTGATTTATTTGTTCCTTCATGCAGAGCTCTCAAAGCTCAACCCTGAGCCACAGGCAAGCTCCAGGAGAGGCGACAGAGGAGGAGAGCAGCAAGGTCTTAAAAGCGAGGCTCTCCAGCCTTTGCAGGAGGTGGCTGTGCCAAAATGTGAAATGACTGCCTATCCCAGATTTTGCAAAGCTTTACAGCTCTGTTCACACTTCCATCTGTCTCCCTCCCCCTCTCTCTTTTTTCTGTCGGATGCTTCAAGGAAAAGAAAATTTATGGAAGTGGTTCCAAGAGCTGTTTTCTCTGCCTTCGTGCTAGTCAGTGCATGCTCCTGGCTGGCTCAGCCCTCCCTTCTCCCTGCCCGGCTCCAAAACTCCTTCACCCCACACAAAAGATAGATCGTGTTACCATTCATTAGCTGCCTCCTGGGCCCCAGCCCCCAGAGCTGGTGAGTGCATCCTTACTAGTGCCAGGTACATGCAGCTCCCTGCCCCCTGCACCTCCTTTACAGGATAGAATTCCCTTTCCAGGTTTCCCACCCTGGGAAAACTGTGAATTTCAAGTCTTTTCCGAGACAAAAAAGTAAATGGTGCTAACTTTCTGCATAGAGATACGTGGTAGGAAAAACAGGTTGGCTTCGCTTCTGGTTTAATTGGGAGATTGCTTAATTAATTGAAGCTAATAATTCCAAGGAGCGATAGTTTTGAGGCCAGGCTGTCCGAGTGGCACCATGCTTGTCCTGTATCCCCAGGGTCAGCTTCAGGCATGTTCCAGCAGGGAAGGCAAGACCTCTGCTCCCTCCAGCCCCTTTTCCTGCCTCAGCACGCCACTAAAGAAGCTCGCCTGTTGTGGATGGCAATATTAATTGTGCCAGGACTTCTGAACTTTTTTGGGCCATCCAAGCCCAAACAGCAACTGCAAAAGGCAGTTACACTGCCTTTCCCCTGCCCAAACCACAAACATAGTTGTTGTTTAGAGTACTTAAATAAAAGCTATTTCCTTTATGCAGTGTTAAATATTTGTAATGATCAGTTTTTCTAGAGAAAGGGAGATCTCCAAATGGCCTAGTCTGAATTAATAGTTAACATCCTGTAAAATATTTTGAGTAACAAATTCATAAAACACACTCAAAGAATGCGTTTGACTAATGTTGGTATAAAAAAAATGAGCCCAGAAACTAAGATCTTGTATGATAGGAGTCAGCTGAGAGTGATTTTTCTGGAGGTCAATGGGAAACTTAAAAATGAAGCAGCAGTGCTGCTGGGCCCCGAATCTGGTGAAGCTGGTGGTGCTGTTACAAAGACTGGAAGGCTGAGATACAGCAGCAGAATAAAAACAAGTCCATTTTTAAGGTTCTTTTCTTGGCCTTCCCTCCGCAATGATGTCTCACCTACAATATAGCCAGTGACTCATCCTTCAATTATTGCTGCTGTCATTCTGGTCCAAATTGCTTGGAGGAAGGGAAGTACTGATAGAGACACTTTGGAAGATTAAAATAAACTTGTCTGCAATGCTTTATAACAGCTTTGCTATAAGGAACCTGCTTTCTCCATGATTACTTTGTTATGAATTCACTTGTGCAACACGTTCTTGGAACAGCACAGTTTGTTTCTGGAAACAGGAATTAGTGACAGGAGATTCATTATAGACAGGGAATATTTTCCTTAAAGAAAAGCTGTCAGGTCAAGTCAGGCTTTTATATTACTGTTTGTAAAACAAGGTGTTTACATACCTGTAAACCTGCCATATATATTTTTTTTTTTCCCCCTGATGAAAGTCACCTTTAAAAAAGTAGGTGGAAGCGGTTCTTTGGCACCGGAGGCAGAGCTAGAGCAGAAAAGGCCTGCCCCTTCCTCCCTCTGCAAGGTGCCAGCCCCGGGGCAAGGTGCCTGTGGTGGCCGAGCACCTCATACTCAGTAGCAAACCCTGCAAGAAACAGGGATGTGCAACGCAGAGCCCGCTCTGCCTGCGCTGCAACACTGCCTGCAGCCTCCCTGCCTCCTGCCTGCAGCCTCCCTGCCGCCAATCACTCCATCTGTCCCCAGGTCCATGGGAGAAGCTCTGGTCTTTGTCATAATGCTAGTAATTAAGATACTCTAGACAATAAATCAAAGTGCTAAGAGCGCAGCGTGCTGTGTATTCCTCCTCTGTAGGCAGCTAGTCAACCGTCTCATCTAGATTATCATCTCTGAAGGAAAGTATTTATAATTTGGCAATCGTGGTCAAAGTGTTTAGACAATTCAGTCAATGGAAAACCCTGAGCAGGGGGTGGGGGTAAAAAAAACCCTAAAAGAAAAACATGAAGACAGCAGATGTAAGGGGAGTGAAATTCCTGTCTGACAAACTGTGTCTTTCAGCAAAACCCAACCTCTCTTGCCCATGGTGTATACATAAGGACTGTTACTTTCTCAGCTTCACAGTATTTCCCCCTGCAAAGGTGAAGGAAAGCAGGCTTCCTAGATAAACAGTATAAATTAATATAGAAATTAGATGCTCAAATCAGAAACAGGAAAACCAGAAACCACACAGGATCTCTGCGCTTCTGCTTCCCTTACTCCGGGGCCGGTAGAGTTGCCATTGGAGGTTTTTATTCCGGAGTGAACACTTCTGTCCCCTAATTTACTCTGCCATTTGCCCACCCCCAGGAAAACAAAATTTGCATTCAGATAAACACAGACCCACTCCCAAGCCTACGCAGAGCATTTAATGAAGAGTTTCTGAGTGAAAACTGCACATCATTTCCCCAAATTAAGGGCTGCTTGATAGGAACCCTCCGTTCTGCTCTGGGATAAACAGAAATCAGGAGGCGAGGGGCCAGGTCACCTCCTGAACTCCCACCCCTGTGCAGGCACCAACCATTAGGGCTGTGCCTCTCCTAGGAAAAATAAAACCGGCCGGGTTTGCTGCTGGCCTGGCTCCGGTGAGGGTGGAGCTGGCTTTGCAGGCGTAGGGCTGGAAATGCCTGTCTCCTCCGTGGTGAAAAAACTGGAGGGTGGCCAGGCTCTGCTGGTCTGACTGCTGTGGGGAGGAAGGAGCTGTAAGCCAGCAATTAGTAATCCTGCTACTAACAGGAAAGATTGCTGGGAAGTATAAACAGGGTTGCTGTTTATATGTGAGTTAGCGAAGGAAGTCATGTTGATGATGGTTGAGGTTTTTTTTCGGAAAGCTGCCCTGTGTAGGAAAGGAGGTGGTTTGTGAGAATCGCAGTGCCTGTGGAAGGAAGAACTTCATGGAATCGTAGAATAGTTTAGATTAGAAGGGACCTTAAAGATCATCCAGTTCCAACCCCCTGCAATGGGCAGGGACACTTCCCACTAGGCCAGGCTGCTCAAAGACCCATCCAGCCTGGTCTTGAACACCTCCAGGGATGGGGCATCCACAGCTTCACATTCCTCATGACTCCACATCCTCATGCCTCACCAGCTTCACATTCAAGAATTTCTGCCTAATATCTAATCTGATCTAATCTAACTTCATGCACAGAGGTTTGGGGCTGGTTTTATTTACCTCATCGATATTATGCATATATAATTGCACATTAATGAGCTCCATAGCATAAAACATAAAACTCAGTATATACCAAAGGATTACATGTTATGCTTATACTGTGGTGTGCAGTGGGAAAGTCTTGGACTTTCAAAGTGATTGGTTTTTATTTTCCCTTCTTGTTTTAGCAGCATTCAAATGCTATCCCATACACACAGATCACCCACAAAGATGCCTGCAGTTTTTGCAGGGATAGGAGCTTTTCCAAGCAGCATGAAAAATAAACTCATGAATGGTACACAAAACAGTCATAATAAGCACAGAATTAAGGAAAAGAAAGACATTATAGACTTTAGAAAAGGGATTAGCTTGTGTGTTTGTGCAAACTGCAGAGCAAAGAATTACGACGCTAGAACTGTCAGCATCACTTAATGATACAGAGGCCTGAGATAAAGAGAATATAAGGCCTAGAAAGTAACTGAACTTCTAAATTTCCCTAGCTGCACAAGTATCCGTTGTCACCAGTCACCTACTGCTTCTCTTTCACTCGCGCAGTTTCTCCAAAAATCAAAGAGCTGTGCTGCTAGGGTGGGAGAGTGCGGGCACCTTGACCTCATCTCTACGAGGTGGACAGAAGCTGGGGGGTAATTGCAAATAAAGCCCTAGATAAGTTTTTTTTGTATGTGTAAGAAGATAAACTCTAAAATACAGAAAGCAGAAATGAGGAAATCTCCTTAACTTTCCCATCTACCTATCCATCCATCCATCCATCCCCAGGAAAGAGACTGGATTTCACAGGGGTTGGAAAAGGAGCCATCAGAGCTCGATTATTAATTTCTCTGAGTTTTTACAAATTAGGAATGTTAATTTATTAATAATGCTAAAAATGAACTACATTAGAGACTAGAGGACAATGACAAAGCATGCCTCTTGGACCATCATCTCATACATTTAATTGTAACTGCAAATTTGAAATCAGTCTCTTAAGAATACCAGATGCGTCCCCACTGGAACTCACAACCAAGTATAGTTTTGCCTGTCCAGCTAACTGCTGAATTAAAGGGGAAAAACATATATGTTGTGGGGTGCAGGAGTTATTAGTGATGACGTGTCACATCAGGAGCAATGGGGTAGAATGACAACATAAAACAAAGAGGAAACTCTCTCTGACATGCCCCTCAATTTCTTTGATGTCATATCTTTTCTCGTCCAAATTATGTCAGGATCTCAAGTGCAATTTGACGGTAACTGGAGGAGATGACCTTAAAAATTTGCCTTAGTTTTGCCAAAAAAAAAGTTTTGTCTTAGTTAAATAGATACAGTTTCTTCAGTGTTCCCTGCACTTCCTCGTATTTACTTTAGAGAGTGCTCCTAATCTGAGGCAGTGATATGTAGCTCTCAAGCAACTGGCAGGTTTTAAAGGATCGTTGTATGTTCTCATGCTCAAGTGATAAATCTGGATGTGAGCTCCTGGCACGGCCAACCAGAATGTTGATGTGTGCTGCAGAAGACAGGTTTACAGCATTAAAACCTGGGAGAATTAATTACGTGAGCCACTTTGGATGAAATGATAATTAAGCCTTATTGGGGTTTGAAAGTTTGGATTTACAATATATTTCACTCACCATTTTTCATTTCCATTAACTTCTGGCAGTTTTTGCTTCCAGCTGGGACAAGAAGCAAAGTAGCTAAGAGTACTATGAAGAAAACTGTGGGAAACCCATATACTTTCAGGAGGGCACACTGGCAGTCTCAGGAGAAACTCTGTTCTTTTGAGGCACAACCATCTGTCATTTGTCAGACTGAAGAGCATGAAGTAAAAATCAAGGAGCTGCAATACTTTGGGGGTTCAAAGTGAAACCCTTTTCCATCCAAGGGAAAGAAAACACCAGAGGTTCGGTGGTGTTTTTCCCCAAGAAACCCTTGCCTTGAGTCAGGGCACAGCAGAAAAATACAAAACTCCCATCCTGGGCAAGGATCAGAGAGAAAAAAGAACAGCGTTCCCTCAAAAAGGAAGTGTAACGCACTGGTCTGGATCTTTGATCATGATCACACGCACCAGCGTTATGTTCTCCAGTTTCTATGCACTGTGAAAGCAGGAACAGTAAGTTGGATACAACAGGAAGGACTGCCCTGATAACATTGCTGATAAATTTGTATTTCAAACAGCACTGAAAATGGTTAACTTGCTGTGTTAAATATTTTGCAATATTATTCCTTGGATCATTAGGGCATTCTACTACAAACACAAAAAATTGGCATTTTAAAGCCCTAGATTTCATCCCAGGTCTGAAAAGTGCCACAAGAACTGGACCATGGACTCTTGGCAAAAGGGAAATATGTAGAAGTCCAGGAAAGAGACTGTGAAAAAATGTGTTCCATTATCAGACATATTTTCAGCACTTCTCCATGCTTTGTGAAACATCTCAGCCTGTTTATGTGCTCACCACAGCCACTAAATGACTTCACAGAGTCCCATGTCAGAACTTTACACCTGCATCCTACCTAGACCTCTGACCCAAGTGCCTATAGGACAGCTGATTCTGCTCACTGTCACCTTCTTGTTTTTTCAGATTGTTAAGGAGGTAGAAACTCCAAAACTGGGCTTGTAACAGTGTGACTATGCACTTGTCTAGAACTTTGGCCAATATGTTCATAAATAACGTAAATATCAAAGAATGCAAAATATTGTACAGTGGCAACACCCATTACCTCCAGCACTGGCATGGATTATACTATATAAACATTTATGTAATACAAAAATTCCATTAATTTAGATAATAAAGATTAATACACTAATCTAAAACCACACACCCCTGAAGACAGCACAAATGTTTTTTCCATTAGATCCTTGGGAATAAACAAAACAAACCCAAACAACTTCTGGTTTCAAGTGCTTTGAATAGAGATTTGCTTTCTGTGTCATTTTAAGTACAGAAGTTGGATGGTAGGTGCCTTCATGCCTCTTGTGTAGAATTCATAAAATGAACTTATTATCTCCAGAGATTATTGGGACAGACTAAAAAGAGTAGACGTTCTGGCAAGAGAAAAAGCAAAGAAGTGGTGGAGATGGAGGCTCTGAATCAGGAGAGTGTCTAAGCACCTCTCTGTGGACTTTTGAGCTTGGAGAGCACTTTCTACTCATACTCAAAGCTAAAGAGATGATAACTTTCTTCTGGAATGGGAACACTGGAACAGGCTGCCCAGAGAGGTGGTGGAGTCCATCTCTGGAGACATTCAAAACCCGCCTGGACATGTTCCTGTGCAACCTGCTCTAGGTGGACCTGCTCTGGCAGGGAGGTTGGACTAGATGATCTCCAGAGGTCCCTTCCAACCCCACATCATTCTGTGATTCTGTGAACCCCCATCCACAGGAACGAACTCAGTCCTTGCCCCCACAAAGGCAGTGGCTGGTCCACCCAGGTTGTTTTGTTCCTACAGACTGCAACAATCCCATGACATTTTAGGAGATGACAGTGCATCGAGGGTGAAACATCCTAGGTTTCACTCATGGGAGAGCACCCTTGCGATTCAGCTGCCAAATTTCTCATTTCTGGCTACAGCACAGGTCGCATGCAAATCAAGGAACTAAAAAAGAGGTGCAGGAGGATACAAGTAACTTGGTGGATGGCCACCAGGGACTCAGCCTTCAAAATGAGGGCTGTTGTGAGCTTCTTTCTCACCTGCAATACAAGCAGAGTTCATCTACAACATTTCCCAGTTCAATTCAACAGTTGTTTGCCAGGTTGCTAACTTTAAATACACGTGCAAAGACATGCTGTGGACTTCTCCTGGGCTTGGAACTGGGCACATATCTCACTGCTTTCCATAATCAAGGTTTAATAGCAGATTTTAAGACTTAAAAACCACGCAATGCAGAAAGAGTGTGGAATTAGGCTTCCACTTCAAGCATCTCAGTAATCGAAGCAACGTCCAAACCCTCGGTCTGGTTTGGGTTATCTGGAAGTAGTCCAGCATGCTAGATTATCCAGATAGATAGTGAGTTATATACGTTAATGGGCAATTTAAGTAATACGATTTACAAATGGCAAGTACACACTCCTCTGGTTTCCCAGCTAAATCCCAGGAATGCATTGCTTGGAATTTCACAGAGCAATCATAAAACCCCCAGCACACTCCTTGTATTCCTTCTTAGGGAAATATAGTACCAAAGATCATTATAACTCCCTTTTAAAAAATGATTTTACTATTTGGTTCTAATTCTATAAAAAACAGCATTATGCTACATTGCAAAACCATACTTTCATCACAGCATTTGCATTTCATTATTTTTTCTCATTCTTGCACGCCCTATATATAGCAGAATACAAACAAAGACTGAAAATAACCGGCGAAGTGACAAAGCCAGATTAATACCAATTTTCCTAATAAAATCCCAAACCACTCCATTTCAGGCTGCGTTTAATACTAAACTGGACAATCTCACATGGTTGTGGCAGCATTGGCTGCTTTCTCTTAGAAACAACCCCTCGGCCACTGCTGGAGACATAGTACCTAAATTAGATTGCCTCTCAGCTGGGTGTTGCATGGCACCAGAGAGGAGTAGAAACAGCCTCCTGCAAGGATAATGAAATGCAAACTTTTGCTGAAACTATACACCTTTCCTTATTCTTCTGTTATCAAAATCAAGTTTATAGGAATTTTATTTAGGAGCGTATCAGCTATCTTTCCTTGTAACATTAGGAACTGCTGTTAAAGATAATAGGTAAGAGGCAACTGGTAAGAGGGAGAAGGTGATAGCTCTGACTGATGTCTTTACTGGCATGGGACGATGGAGCAGTTTATGAAGCTTTTCTAGTGGTGGCCCTAAAAACAATCAAGATCGGCTCCATGATGTCTTGCCAAGAATGCTATAATCTTCCTCTGCAACCTCTTCAGCAGGAGAGAGTAGCATAATTGCTTCACAGGAGGTCACACTATTGCCTCAGCAGATGTGCATAGGCATAACGTGTTCATAGCCTCAAGTCTTCCCTGAAAACTGGGTTCTCTTTCTGGGGGAGAAGGAGCATTTGGCATAGGTTTAACATGGGGCCAAAAGGGTCCGTTTCTTTTTGAGTTGATTGGTATGGGTGTACTACCATCAACGAGGAGCCATTCTGGAGTATCTATCTTTTTGAAATTACCACACTTGTCTAAGTCTGAGGATGGAGTTAATTTTCATTCATTCAAAGGGGCAGGGGCGGGCCCTGATTTTCTGGTGGTTCACGGCCATACTGTTTCTGTTTTCTGCAACCTTCAAGCAATGAAAAGAGTATAATAATCTGTCTGTTGTCTCCCAGCCAAACTGTCAACCCAGCTAGTCCAGCGGATCAGCAGCCTCAGAGATTTTCTAAAACAACTTCCAAGCCACACATACGAGATACAGGGCAGTTTATAAAGCAAAACCAGATCATTTCTCAGTCTAAAGCCACCCGTGAACTGTCAGTCTACAGGAATCAATTCACACATGTTTTAATCAACTTGTAAGTTACACTGGATATATGGGAATAGTTAAATTTATAGAGCTTGGAGTCTGGCCCACTAAACTCTGTCTATACTGTTCTAACACTTCTGGAAGCCTACACTCAAATTTGCCTCGGGTCGTGATTGAAATGAATACTCCTAGTTCCAGCAAAACACCCAGCACAGATCCGTCAATGTGTACTGAAAACAGAACGAAACCTTCCCCATGCCATCTGCGGGGACCATGGGGCTGATGAGGGACCGGGGAGCACAGGGACGCCCGACCACCGAGCCCACAGCTCTGGTTTGCAGGAAAACAAACCTCGCCAAACATGCACGAGCAGAAACGTGCCTTGCTATCATCAGCTGAGATGAGACCCAGCTGTTTGCTGGAGTGATCTCAGTTACCGACTGCTAATTTGGACATTTTTGAAGTGTCTACAGGTTTGCTTTTATCGACAGGGTAGGGTTTTGTACTGCATTTTCTCTTGGAGCAGATTTGGCTGATAGCATCAGCATTTGCGGGGCAGCATTAACAGCCCTGCCTATGCAGGTACCGTGGAAACCAGAGACGGGGGTTATGCCAGTCAGGACAGGAATGTTTATTTAAATGTAAGGAGAGAACCAGATCTGCAGCTGCTATATCTGCAATGAGTCTTAGAGGGGTACCCAAAGCAAAAACTGACTGACTTGGAAAAAAAACATTGTGCCCTGTGAAATGGGAAAGAAAAAAAACACCAAAACTCTTGCAAGAATATGCACTACCCATACTTAAAATGCATTTTTGTTTTCCAGGAAAGACAGCTATAGCATGCATGCCTCAGGTTCCCAATGACAGGCAGGCATATGTACTGAATATAAACATGAGAATTTGCAACGGTAATTACTTCAATTATCTTGTTACCTTGGCAACCACATAACACACACTCAGGCTTTAATGAGTCACCTCAAACCCACCAACCAGGGCTCCTGAGCAGATACGTGCTCTCAGGCAGAGCAGGAGCCCTCTCTCAGAGCTCCAGCTTGATCAGCCAAGCTGGAGAGGGCAGGGGCACCTGAGGGGCTCCAGCAGCACCTGCCATCCCAACCTCCCTTGTCTCCTAAGCCCAGCCATGGTGTTTATCTGAGGCTGCTGAAGACACTGCTTTGCTGCCTTAGACAGACAGGCAGCTGGTGTTTGAGGATGCCCATCAAGCCTAAGAAGTGCATGGGCGTTTTTTCTGAACAGCAAAGACGGCAGTTTCATAGAATCATAGAATAGTTCAAATTGGAAGGGACCTTAAAGATCACCTACTTCAACCCCCCTGCCATGGGCAGGGACACCTCCCACCAGACCAGGTTGCTCAAAGCCCCATCCAGCCTGGCCTTGAACACTTCCAGGGATGGGGCACCCACAACTTCTCTGGGCAACCTGTTCCAGTGTCGCACCATCCTCACAGTGAAAAATTTCTTCTCAATATCTAAACAAAATCTACCCTCTTCCACTTTCAAGCTATTACACCTCATCCTATCACTACGTACTTTTGGTCCATGGTTTATAGTCTTTAATATACTATTGGTGACACAGTTGTGAGGGTACTTGGTCAGAGCAAGCGTCACTGTAACCAAAAAAGCCTAATGTCAATTAGTGTAAAATAAAGCAAATACAAAAAACATAATTTCAATTTTTTAGGTACACAGACTGTGTACAAAATTGCCGTTGCTGAGCCAAATTCTGGCCTGGATGCCAGTGGTGTGAACCTGGAGTAAAATCACTGAGCGACTGCAGCTTTTCCATGTACAGAACACCAGCTGATGGATAAACAGTTGTACAAAGACTATTCTCAAAACACTGCACTGCATAGCCTGCATAACTTATTTTATGTATCTCAGCAAAAGCATACAGAAAATATAACTTCCATATCTCATTCTATGTTGTATGCGTCTATACATACACCTATGTATCTAGGCGTAAAATATTCTGAACAGATAGGTTGATTTTGATTGTCTTATCTTAGTTACATAGCAACTACAAGTATCCAGAAAGAGTAAGAGAAATGATAAAAGTTCCTGGGAAAGTTTGTATTAGGATGACAAGTAAGAAAAATATTTTATGTATTCAGTGAAGAAATTGAGTAACAGGAAGCATAATAGAATGTATGAAACAAGGCTTGTGATAATGAAATGATAATGAACCTGGGCTTATATTCATCTCTACGTGCAGTTCGACATGAAGATGACCTGAAAATAAAAGGAAAACACACACATACATGTTTTTGGTGCATAATCTCTTAGCACGTGCAATTCACTGCAGCAGTATGTGCAGATCATGGTGTTTTAGAAGCACCATATAGTTACTACACTTGCTAAATCAAAAGTTTGCACAGGAAACCAACTCTCATGTACAAACTGACCATGTGGGTGGGAAAGGAGTCTCACTTCAGACCAAGTAAATCCCTCTCCGGCCACTTTTTCATGAAATATTAATTTAAAACTCAACAAAACCTGCTTTTGTTGTAATGAGGAAAAAGCAACCGAGAAAAAGAAAAGAGCTGAAAGCTCTTTGGAGCTTGTGAATATTTTGTGTCTGAAAAATTTGTTTTACCACTGTGCCAGGCAGCACATTTATCATTGTACTCATCATAGGTTACAATCATGCCTACAAACTGATATTTTTTTCAGTGGTGGCAGGTGAAAGGCTATTTTGCAGACAAAAGGTACCAAAACATTTGCGTGGGATACTCAGAGGTGACAAATTCAGCCTGATGTACAAATGTTATATCAAGTTCACGTCTGACTATAAGAAATAAACATTCCTTTGATTCTCTTCTTTTGTACTCTTACTTGCCTAGCTTTCTTTTATTTTAAGTTGGAGAAAAAAAAAAAATCAGAAAAATCAGCAAATAACTTTGCAAGTAAACTGGAATAATTTTGACTACCAATTTATTAATATCACTAGCCTAAATTAAGCAAAATGGAAGAAACACAGCTAGGGTTGCTGCATATATTGCCCATTTAGCTGGCAGCAGAAAAAGAGAGCTAGGACCATATACAGGTGTTGAATAGATAGAAATCTTGCAAACCAACTGCCTGGTGGCAGCAGCTATAAGGTACAAAGGTAACAACATTTCCCCATGTAATCACAACAAATGATTTTTAATCACAAACAGATGAGATTTGTAATCAGTTTTCTAAAGTCAATCTAATGAGAGCCCCAGCAACTCCCAGCTGAAGAATTACTTTAGAGGGCAAGGGAATACCTATAGGTCAATTTACATACCTTGGCAGCAACATGCAAGCCAATGGGGATATCCAGAAGGAAATAAGGTCACAAATTGGCAGGGCGGCAGCTGCATTTACCAGTTTAAACAACATTCGGTTGTTGAAAATCTACATCTTAAAGGCCACATCAGCAACTCATAGACCAAACTATGAATCTTCAACTCAAATGTTATTTCCATCTGAACATATGGATATGAAACCTGAATGTCCCTCAGAGGCACACAGGCAGGCAACTTACAGGTTTTGAAAGAAAATGCCTCAGAAGTGCTAAATGGAATGAAAATATGAAATGGAATGGATTTGTAACAAATGTCAGGAGCTATCACAGAGCTCGATAGCTCTGTGTCTCTGGCAAATGAAACGGGTGCATTTGGGGCACACGTCAAGAATGAAGGCAAACATCCATCCCCTTAGAGATGCCGCAGGGTAACTGGAGAAATGGAAGCATAGGCCTGACTGCACAACTCTATCAAACACGCTCGGAGGATGCAGGAGAGCAGCGGGAGGATGGACGTGCACGATGGCACTGCCTGCAGCAGCTGAAACTTGGTGACACAGTCTGTCAGACTCCTGTAGGACTGGTCAATTGATCAACCGATCTACCCAATTATCTCCTGACATGACAAAACACGACATGACTTATACATACTATATTGGTCCTAATTAACATAAGGCTCCACTACCATTTGCATATTGCTACAGTAATAAATTTCAAGATTTGCAGGTACTATGTAAATGAATAAAATTTTCCTAGACAAGGAATGGTCCTCCTCCAGGACATTTTAGTTAGACTGTGTTATGCTTTTTTGGGATGTTACTTGAATCTACAGGTTCCTAGAAATATTGACACTGTATTGACCTGATACCAGAACTCCTGAGTTTATGATTGATTACAGCTTGAAGGGAAAAGTAACTTTTTTAAGAGTGGATTTTTCTTAAGCATGAGAATATGCTTTTAATATCTTACATTTATAAGAAAACTTCTGTCTTGTAACCCCGTTAGATAGCAAAACCATGGATAGAGTGGTGTCAGTGAAACTAGCTCTTTCACTTAAAAAATGCATGAATGACAATTGAATTAATGCCCACAAACACCTCCAGCAGCTGAGGTTGGGGAGTCACTCAGGTAACTTCGATGTGAGTTTCCAGGGTGCTGCAAGGCCCCTTTCCCAGAGGAACCAAAGCCGTTGCTGCTGCTGAATGGGACTCCAGGAACAGCTTTCCCCCGAGCTCCCTGCCCTGCCAGAGCGATCTCCTACCAGCTCTTCATGCAAATGTATACATCCAACCTCCCTGGATGCGGGGTGCCTACAACTTCAGCAGCTCTACTGCCTATCCTGGGTAGGATCTCGATGGATTTAAGCTGTCTCTATGGGTTACACAGCTGGTGCAAAGGCTGCTTTCCAGGTGGCACAAACAAGCTCTGTTTGGAAATCCTTTCTTAGCACAATTTCTTGTGATTGGGGGAAAATACCTGCATTTGTTTTCTGATCTCAATGTGAGGGTATTTCAGATGCTGTGAGCAATCCACCATATTGGTCTAGATACACAAACAGCAGGAGGTAACTCACATTCAAAGGAGAACAAGAGAGAAAATAATGAATTACTGGAACAGCACTGGCCCCTTCAGTAAGAACACCAGTCGCCTAATAAAAATATTGACATTTATGGGAATCCACAGACAGAGTTAGACATAATTGTGGTCTCTGCTACTGTATCACTTTTCATGATGTTTTATTTCTGTTTACCTTCCAAAACAAACTACTGTAACTAATATGTTTATAATAATTAAGGAAGAGACAGCCAAGTTGGAGAAAAGAATGGCCTCCGAAATTCATGCTTTTCCCAGCTGGAATGCTTAATTGGGCTGGGGTGTGCTTTTTTCTCCCTAATCCGATAGGAAAGCTGGGAGAAATGAACAGGGGCCCTAATTATTGCTGGTATAACTTCACAAAAAACAATGAGCTTACACAAGGGATTCATTTAATGCATTGTCCTTTGCTAATCATACAATTAGCAGCTAAATAACCAGAACTAATATATTTTTGTGTATATATATATATGTGTGTGTGTTAGTATATATATATATATATATTTGTGTGTGTATATTCCTACATAAGAATGTTGTATGTATGCCATCTTGGTCACTTCTGAAGCTGGAAGTTGTGGTCGGTGCCCTGAATCAGTCTGATAATCAGTATCTCGGGGACAATCTTCTCTCCAGGCCTCAGAGCAGCTTTTGTGGTCTGTCATTGCGCTGGGACTGACAGTGCACAGACCATGCCTGGCAGGAACAGGGAGAGAGCTTTCTCAGGGAAAAGGCCTGTGACTATTTTGCAACCCAAAATTGTCCCAAACCTGAGGGGAGGTTCAGGAGGAATGTGATTGCACCGGGGGCTGGGAAGACATGACTCTGTTTGCAGTTTTGCAAGACTGACTCAGGCTGATGGCTGCAGAAGGAGAGTCTGTCCCATGCACGCCTTGACTCTGATCTC
This sequence comes from Limnodromus scolopaceus, assembly GCA_028565335.1. Classification (NCBI taxonomy): domain Eukaryota; kingdom Metazoa; phylum Chordata; class Aves; order Charadriiformes; family Scolopacidae; genus Limnodromus; species Limnodromus scolopaceus. Next base: position 7,391,845 of record JAOXNO010000033.1, read on the forward strand.
TTAATCTCACAGAGAAAAACATATTCTTTGCACGTTCTCTTAATTACTCAACAGGGAAGGCTTTGCTCAGCACGTAGCAGGATTCAGCTTCTTATGCTGCCTTCAGTCTTCTTGCTTTAGGAGCAAAACAGAGCTTCTCTTCTTGATCTACCAGTGGGGAAGCCTTCCACAGGTCTGTCTATACGATGCTTCTAAATCTGGCTGTCACCACAAGGATAAGCATCTATCGGCCTCTCATCAAAGGCTCCCACAGATTTCCATCTGCCCAGCCACGCTCTTCTGTGGCAGGACTGGAGAGGTGATTTCTTAGAGATAATCACGACATGGATCTGCCAGTTATGAAGTAATCTTTATTCCTTCTGGATCAAAAAATTGTCAGGAGCCAGGACACACACGTCTCTTCTTCCAAAAAAGCTGCACGCCCTTTCAGTAGTTAGCAATCCATTTTTTGGCACTTATGTTAATTGTGTGTGTCAGCTTGTTCCTTAAAAGTATTGATTTTGTTTCCAAACAAGTGACCAAGTACATTAATAAAACCAGTCAAACCCAAAACAAACAGCGAAGATTTCCTTAACTGAAGATTGAAGGGTCTAAAATGAGCCTGACACTCACCTTAAACACTTTGTATTGCTGAAAGAGATTAACCGACATGCAAAACCAGCAGGCATCAGAAATGCATTTCTCGCTGTCAACATTTCTTTCAAATTTTAAATTACAGGGCGTGCACAAAAGATTTCTTCAGGTTCTGTACAGAGCACAAGGGAAAATATTGACTTTGGAAATGTAACTCTCTCTCACTACAGTAAACGTGTTCTCTTCTACAGCATAATCACTGTTGTCTGAAGTCATTTATCATTTGAAGACTACCCTGTAGCACTGAAAAATACTACATTTCCTATTTATTTCTAAACAAACTTTTCTGCTATTTGCAGATCCTGAATGATTTACGCAGTGGTTACAATTAAAGCATCAGTTACCGCATAGCTACAGGAACCAGTCTCTCATTCTAAAAATAGGCAAGCACCGTATGGCAGCAAAAAGTTTAAATCACTTTTCTGAAATAGCCAACCATGTTTAGAATTGGGAAAGGATGAAACTAATTTGAAATATTCAATTTTTAAGAAGGACAGTGGAAAGGATGAAATTTTCCATTTATCAAATCTGAGAGTAGAAGTCTGATTTATATAGCTTTACAAATTATGTAGCAGTTATCCTGGAAAGGTATAACACATCTGTAATACCACAGCTTTAGAAGAATCGTGATAGAGCTTTAAATCAAAATACTTCATACCAGTCAACACTAAATATGCAATGGTGGAATATGGCAATATAAGGATTCTATAACTGAAAAGGGATTCAAATACAGTATTCATAAGCCCAATGCATCTCCATACATTCTCCTAATTTGAATTGGAGTTGTGTTTGCATGGCTAATGATATGAAAAGTTACTGGTTAAAAATGCTAGAATTTACTTATGTGCCCTCTTCTGAGGGCCGGAGTCTCCGAATCTGGAAAGCATTTAGGTTTCACAGAAGGATATGAGAAAACATTCCTGATAAAGCCTCTGCGCTCCTACTTGATTTGAATTTTTGAATCATGTGTTGCAAGCTGAGTAAAACTTTGAGAGTGGTGCACGTTCCAATTCTCAGCTTTCTCTGTTTCTTGGTATGTGATGGGTTCTCCACCATTCTGCTGAAGGCACAGCGTTGGGGAGCCCTATCCACCTCGTGAGAACCCTTGCAGCACTGTCTATCTGGAAAGTCTTTTGAATACAAATCTTAGGAGAGAATCTGTTTCTTAAACCTGTTTTTGAAACTTCCTGTGCTACTTTTTTTTTTTTCCTTTGCAGGGTTTATCCCATGACCAATTTTGGATGTTAATGGCTTGCATTTTAGAAAATGATCTTGCTGGTTATTTATGCCCTATATCTCTATTTCAGTTATGCATTCAGCAGCTGGAGTCCATATGGAAATGTTAGTCATTTTAACTGAGTGAAGACCTTTGCAGATAAGGGACAGGAAATATGATCTTTTTTTTCCTATTTGGTTCCTAATCATATGCCATTAAAGAGAAGTATATATGGAATAGGATATTTTTCCTAATATTATGATTTACTATATCAATTTCAACCATCAACTTGGGTCCTAGCGTAGGAAGCAAAACAAAGAAATGTTTTATTTTAGAGTTGTGAACAGAAATTAATGGGACCGAACAATGCACTACCAGTTTGAAGGAACTCAGCCTTAAGCAAGGCCTTTTTCCTGTAAGAATTGTCATCTTTTTCACTTTCCTACCTCCCTCAGAAACATTTCTGCCTGGGAACCAGCTCATAAAAAGTCCTGCCACCTCCAGGAGTCACACTGGTTTGCTAATATACGCCAACACTGGACTGAGCTTATAAATACCTAAGCAGAGATATACTGGCCACTTTATTTGGGTGGCACATAATGGTAGCTCAGCTGTACATACAACCCAAAGTAGTTTGCAGAGATCCAGCAGAGACCCAGAAGACCCACCTGCCTTCCCAACAAGTGTCCCACTGTAGACCCCGTGACTCCTGCTCAGCCCTGCTATCTACGTGGAGAAAGTAACACAGCAGCATTGACTTTGACTATCTACTTGCAAGGCTCCCAAAAGCGCATGTGTCCTACAAGAAGGGGGGAAAAAGTGACTAAACCTTGTCCTGGAAAGCTAATAATCTTTGGAAGGATACAACAAGATATAGAGTGAAAGACAACAGCTAATGAGAGAGACAGGGAGAAAGTCCTCAAGGTGATTCTATGAGTGTGCGTCTGGTGGGACGGGAAGAAATGTGGACATTCAATAAGGCTAACATCACTTCAGTGCAAGGGACCATCAGAATCATTTAGTGTCACAGAGCTAGAATATTTTATTTCAATTAAATATCCAGGCTGTTCTGGTAACCTTCAAATCCAGGTAGCTTTTTCAGGACAACGGGGTGCTGTGCTTCCCTGAACAGACTCAGGTTTGGTCAGCAGAAGATGCAGAGGATGCTAAGAAGTGAAACAGTCTCGGTTTGATTTTCTTTTTACCTCAGGAGTGTAAATGAATTTCAGTTTCCAGCTAAGTATCAAACATCTGTATGTTCCACTTCCACAAGAAGCTGACAAAATAAATTCAGCATTAAAAGCAAGAAGAAAACGAGTCTGACAGACTCATTCTCATCTGGGCATCCTTTCCTGGTTTACTCTTTGCCAAGCCGTGATTACAAAAGCAATTCCTTACACCCTTGAATAAATGCCATAGAGCTGTTCCAACAAGTACAACCAGGTAAGCCGACATGGGGGTACTGTATTTAATAGATGTGTGTAAAAGAGTTAGGAGCAAATGCTGGAAGTCCAAGGCACCAGTGGAGCTGACAGGAAAATCAATTACAGAGCTACAATGAGGCAGTGGAAAGAGAATGATGGAGAACTTGAATAAATATATATACTAGAATTTCAATTGAATAACCATCTTGCACCTGCTATGCCTACACAGAAGAGGAATGGCTTGTGCAAAACTTCCTCAGTGAGAAAGGAGGAATATGAAAACCGTAGCCTAATGTTACCAAAACTTTTGAGGCCAGATGGAAAATCCATGTAAAGAACATAGCTGGTCTGCTCATTTACAAATGCAAAGAAAGCAAGCTGCACAGCAGCTTTATTAAACTTATAACAAGCAATGATTTTAGACCAGTTTACCACAAACATCTGTAAGATGTTGCCAAAAAATTGCAAATGTCCTCACAAATCCTACGCTTTAAGACTGTCAGTTTTTCACAGAAATTCAAGTCTGACCAATCTGAATTAACTTAGCAGTCATTTTTCAATAGCAAATGCTTACTGAAATACATTATTTGCTTTCAGAAATGTGGAAACTGCTGCACATAGATGGGCAAATGTTTTCATATTAAACTCTGGTAACAAAAACTTCTTAGACAGCTAGCTTTTTTGTGCAAGTCAGTGTCAAGTCCCTCACTTGTTTCAGGTGAAGAAGAAACCTGGGGAATTTCAAAACAAAATTTTTCATTTTTCTATTTTTTACGTTTTGTTATGAATCTTGTTTGAATTATATACACAGAGAGAGCATGAAAAGAGAAGACTAAAAACAGGGCAGGTAACAGTTTTGCTGCCTGTCCAACCACAGTATGACATTCTCAACACCACAGTGGATTCCACTTGGCCAAGGAAGGGAAGCTCAAGAGGTAAAGGGGGAAGTGAGGTCATGAGCTGGCCCCTGGCCGTATCCTACTTGCCAGCCCCAGGCTCCCTGAGAGCAAGGCAGAAGCTGCCACTTCTTACCAGAAGATGGATGTGGGTCTGGACAGCACCACTTGGGCACTTCAGGGGGTAAAGTGGCCACCACCGTGACACCATGCTGAAGGTCTGGATGACATCAGAGGGCAGCTCAGCTTTTGCTTGCAGCAAGTCTGGGTTTTCTTGTTTTTCTGCAAGTATCATACTTGACTATTGGCATGGTATCGGACCAGCTCCACTCAGTATTCATATACCTAGGACAACTGACTTCACCGTTGCAGAATTTGGAAACCAAAGAGACTTCCCATGAGACTGGAGGTTTGTGTAAATACAATCCCACCTACCATACATACCATAGGAGTTCAGGGCAAATAACACCACTGCTATTAACAGCAGCTCACTGGAGTGATACACTTTCCACAAACGAACTAGCTGACATGCAGTGTTTTAACTATGTGTCTCTTCAACAAGAATATATGATTTTTCAAATAACTCCTGACATTTTTTAATATATTTACCTACCAGGATCTGATATTTGTGGCTCACTATAAAACATAAGTCTTCCATAAATATAGATATGACAAAATTTAATTGCTGGAACTGAGTGGGCATTGGCATTCTTATTCATTTTGAAGAGGAAAAACCAAGTCTGGATATGAATAAACGTGAATACTGTTTCATCATAAAATATTTTGCTTATACAGATAACTAGGTGTTTTCACAGCCTCAGGGTATGCCAGGGTGGAAGTGTTCCCTGCTGCGTGGTTCCCAATGTTTTGTCTGATTCATAAGGGTACCTAAGCGGAGCATTTTCTGCTCGCTCTTATTAACACATTATTCCAGAGCTTCATAATTTTCAGCATTTAAAAGTTGTTCCCAGAAGCCAGGCCACATGTTACTTCATTCAACTCTTCACAGCATACCCAAGTTCCAATCTAAACTTAATATTGGAAGAAAAATTGGGAATGCAGTAGGGAAAGTAAAGGAAGCCACTGCTGCCTTATTTATGTTGCAGAATGAGCGCTGATAGGGTAACTCCTTCCAAGGTTGATACAAATCTTGTGATACCAATGACCAGGATTTCAAATCTTGACAGTTCTAACCTTTCCCAATTAAAAAAATCCTGCTGCCCAAGTTTTATCATCAGAAGAGCTTCTCACTCTTCAGAGCTTTCTAGAGATACCAAACACTGCCTTTTCACGTGCATAATAATGCTTGCTCAGTTGACAGTTCTGCTTCAAACACAAACACTTTCATCATGATTTCCTTCAGGCAGAAGAGGGGAAGGAAAGGAGCAGATGTCCATGCTGATTTTCAGTTTGGTCCATAAATAATTTGGTCACACGATGCACACGATACAAACAAGTGAAGCAGCAAAGCAATGTGCCACCAACATTCAGCAAAGCTCAACTTTTTCTCTAACATAGCTGGGAGCACCTCTGTGTATTGCTTGAAGTCCACTGATTAATTTAGGAGGGGAGGGTTACTCCATTATTTTGATAGAATGGAGAATCCGGAGTACAATTTCTAGTAAAAGGAGCAATTCTATGACTCAGTGACTTCTAGGGGAAAACACCTTCACTTTGTATCCTTGACTCTTCTGCTTCAGTGATTTCCCCTTTATTTGAGGTCCCCAGATCTACTACTGCTTGGCAAAGCCAGAGCACAGTCAGATGAGTACAGAGCTGCTGACAAAGTACTCATTCAGCAGATGAGTTCAGTCTGGTCGCCTAAGTATCTTGATTTCTGATCTAGCTGGGCAGAGAACACACCACTCCTCTCCCAGGCTCCTGCCACAGATACATCAGAGTGATTTGTGCAGGGGTGACGCAGCGAGGCGCGATACAGAGCTTCGAGAAGATGCCTGCAGAGCCTGCCAAGGAACATGACCTTTTTTTCCTGTCTGCCAGCTCAGGGTTCACAAAGGAAATCATTAAATTGGAGCCAAACATTCCTGTTGCAAAAATGAAGAACCTGGTAGGCCAAGACAACAATCGCCAGACAGGTTTGAGCTGCAGATGTTTAACACAGCGTAAATACTTCAGTTTGGGAGTTGATAAATATCCTAATAAAAGATTGCATCATTAAAATGGAAATTTATGCCAGGCTTATGGTGTTTACTGTGGAGCATGGCTGCCTGGGTAAAGTTCTCTGTGTACTCACAGAAGTAAAAGAGGATGCCGAATCTCAGCCTGAGGAAAGGCTCAGTTTCTTCTTGGCTAGGTTTCTCAGGTGTGCAGAGTCTCTGGCAAACTCTGTCACATTGTCCATCCATTTCTTTTTTTTTTTTTTTTGCACAGGCAGTTTTGCAGTATGAAGTCTGCAGAATTGAAATAATATTGTAAGGAAAAAAAATAGTCCTTATTTGCAGGGTAATTTGAACTCCAAACTGAGTTTGAACTTAATGATGTTTGCAGGCCCGTTATATTCATTTTCCCTGTACATTTCAGCGTTCCAGCCACCTTTGTGGGAATACTCACAGAAACTGAATTTTAGGTAACAGCTCACTTTGGACTTTGCAGTTGACTTTTATGCTTGCCCTTTGCAAATCTCATTATAGCAATTAGTTAAGATAGATGGCAGAAGAATGAAAGCATCCCATGGTGGAAAACCTGGGTCTAGTGAAATACAAGGAGAGTTTTGCCAATGGCAGGATTTCAGCCCATATTTGTAATGTGACAAACAAGGCAGCTGCAAATTTCAAAGTGTTCATGACAGGCAAAAAGATTTCCACTCTAAAGAAATTAAAGTGGGTGCATCTAACTCAATTTGTGGACAGGAAAAAAAAGCAGTAGTTGCTTATTATAATGTAAGTTATTGGCTCAGGCTAGAATTTCAAACCAGAACAATTTTGCCAAATTTACAAAGAATTTGAGTCAATTAAATCTGTTGCATAGACACGGCCCCAGTAGTTGATACAGTTCCTGAGATGAGTAACTTGTACGATGACTCTTTTTACAGTTTGTAAATTGGCAGTGGCAGAGGAAGCAGCCCTCTTCTCAGGTTGCATTCAGAACCCCGAAAAGCACTGTGAGGAGCTGTTGTGTTGTTATGATACCGAACTGCAGATTGACTTACAGGGTCAACCTGAAGTGTGGGTTGTGATGGGAGGGAAAGACGGCCTATTCCTTCCAATATTTCACTGCTACCATTTCTAACAAATAATGAAAATTAAAATAATTGGTTTTTTTTTTTTCTCTTTCTAGAACAGCTTTAATCTTGGATTAAACTCAGAACAAATCTTGAGATTATTTTACCATAAATACTCCAACAGATTTTCTCTGTTAAAACCCTTTTTCCTGTATGGTGGGGTTTGTTCCAGACCTATTTCTTTGTGTAATCCGTGGATTAAGTATAAATAATGCAGAACTTAAAGAAAATACTTGGCCCTTTAGTCACCGGTGACTTGTTTGGATAAGATAATTAACTGGAAGGCCTACATTGGTTTTTCCCTCAGAGGAATCTATGCCTGTGCAAAAAGTTGTTGTCTGTCTAAGAGCAGTAAAGTCTTGAGACATTTTTTCCTGCTGTTAAGTCACTGTGCACTCGTTAATGCCCATCCTCATCGCCACGCTGGAAAGTGTGGCTGCCCTGGTGGCACCTTACACAGCACTATTTCAACACATGCTGTTTTGGGTGAGCACCTATGTCTTAAGGCTTTAGGGAACAAGAGGAAAGGTAAATATGGGCTATAAATTGGCAATTTGGGGATGGTTGGTCAAGTCTCTTTTCCCCCCAAAGTTGAGTTTAGGTGTCAGGAGAAACGCCGGCGTGCAAAAATGACATTTCGAAGGAGCTGGCTGCACGGCACCGGGTGGCTGGACCATAGGTCCTCTCAAGGTTTCACAGCCCAGACACTAGAGTACAGAAACAAGATGGGCAACCTAGATGCTTAACACAGAAGTGCAGTGTCTCATTTTATAATCTCTTTACTTTATTGGCTCTAGGGAGAAAGGGAATTATTCAGAGAGGAATTGTGTAAGTGCTGTCTTTGTCAAACATGTGCAAAATGAGAAATAAACATTTAAAACAGCTGAAGGGCAAAGAAGGCACTGCCAAAAAATGCTTGTTGGAAAGAAGAAAATTAAATTTAAACCAAGTGCTACTAGTATTGCAAAAGAACAAGAAACAGAACCTTCTTCTAAAAACAGCACAGGAGCCACAATGCAGAACCCAGGCAGGGAAGGAAGGGGAGGGATGGTGCCAGCACTGAGGAGAGGAGCAGCACCAGCAGCACACGTGTGGAAAGCCAAGTGTAAACTGGGGCTGACCTGGGCAACCTCCACAACAGTTTGGAGGCCCAAACTGAAACACACAGTAAGGTCCGAGATGCTTCAGAGTCTTACTGTTTGTAACTGCAGCACAGTGTATGTTCTTCTACAGCTCCCTGTCTAGATCAAGGTCATATTTTAAATAATGCCTTTTGGGGGTGCCTCCATCCTTCTACAGACTTCAGAACTGCTGGCCCGTATCTTGAACTTCTAGTCTGCAGAAGGGACCAGCGCCTGGCGCTTTAAGGGTGGATGAATTCCTATGCTTAAACATCAGACTGGCAAGTCATTGTAAACCGTATTTAACCAAGTGCCCTGTTTGTGGAGGACTAACAGAAAAGCATCTGAACTTCAGGAAAGGCTGTTCTATACCACACTTGTAATCACACCTTCTTGCACAGCTCACTATAGGCTTGATTGCAAAGTGGATAATAAATAAGCTCAGGGAAAAAGTTAGGGAAACAAATAGCATGGCTGCTTAGAGCCCAGAGGGTTGCCCCAGCCAATACTTGGCCAGGATGCTGAGGAGCAGGACCCTTTCCCCTCTTGTAGAGACAGTGCAGCTCCACAGTAAATGGCATACAGCCATCTGCTGCAAGGAACTCCTCTCTTGGGAGGAAATATCTGCACTTGCCTTACAGCCTAAAACTTGCTCATCCCATCTGATTTTTGTCTCTCTGTACTACTTACAGGGATAAAGAACAGCCAAGATGTAGTTTGGCCCTGCTTTTTTTTTTTTTTGTTATGATTACGAAATATCACATCATCTTGGTCAGCTGAAGGAACAGGGTGTTTAATTTCTCTCTTATTCTTTAATGGACATGGGCCTGAGCCATAACATTTGGATCCAGCTCCCATGTTCAACATTTTCAAAGCTGCAGATTGTTTGGACATGGGCTTCCGTCTCAGCCTTCTCTCCTCATACCTCACCCTGTGTGCTGCCAGCACCGTTTTGGATTTCGCAGAAGGACAGAGATGTAAAACCTGTGCTTGAGATTCAAGATCGTAAACTGGGGTATGATATCTCCAAACAACATACATTTAAGTTTCAAAGTGGATTTCAGGTTGTGTGTGCAAACCCTACCTGAACACATGTTTTCTACAAGTATCTGACAACTGATGCTCTGCTCATTAAAATACCTGGGGTGGAAGAGGAAGAATTATGAATGCAGAAAATCAAGTATTTTCAACCATAAAACAGACGTAAGCTTTTAAGGAACAAAGTTACTTCACTTGCAGTGCAAGAGGCCTCTAACTTCTAAATTTTGAGTATCCGGTAGACAGATGAAGGGACAAAGCAGCTGGAGAAAGGGAGAGGTTGATGCTGAGAGCAGAGCAGGCTCGGCCCTCCACTGCTGGGATAACCATCAGTGGTGGAGCTCAAGCCTACTTTGGCAGAAGCCAAGAGAGAAATGCAGGCTTTTCAGGCAGCCAGGAGAAAGAAGCTGCTTCTTTCTTGCTGGTGGCAGCTAAGGAGGCAGAAGAAGAGGAGAAAATATGTTCTGGGACTGCCAACTCTAGCGGGCTGAGGGGATGGGTGATGCTCAGATTTGATCTTGTGGTGCCTGACATGCAATAAGGGAGGGCTTGGGGCAAGAGGGGGCTGCAAATGCCTTTTGAAGGCTGTGGAAGAAAGGGGGAAATATATTTCTTCTTGCAGAGCAAGGCATAGCCAAAGAGGTGAGGAAGGTGATGGTGAAGGTGGTCAGAAAGACCCAAGGATAGAGGGAATACAATAAAGAAGATGGGTCAGAAGCAAGAAAGTGTAGAAAGAAGGAAGTGTAAGAAAATGCCTCTTATGCAAGAGGGAGGAAAATCTAAGGAATAGACTGAAGAGAAAATTGCAAGGAAAGGGGCCAACAACGCCACAAATGACAGAGAGTACATTGGACCTGTCAGAAGAGTAATCCCAGGAGATCTGCTCCTGAGACTTTCCAGGGACTGGTCCCAGAGAGGGCTCTTCCCCAGTGTCTCAGAGCTGTGAGATGAAGATAAGAACCAGGTTGCATCAGGCATCAACTGCAACTTAAAACACACCGCAAACACATTAATAAAATATACTACATTTGAACCTTGTTATATGATAAACTGGAGATGTAAATTAAGGGATCTTTCAGGAGAATATCAGGACAGGAAGGAGTAATGGGCTGGTCTTAGGAGACACTTTCCCTTCACAGCTCTAATTGTGGGAACAGCTCTTTAAACCCTGCATCCAATTGTAAACTGAGCTACCCGAGTTTTGCCCCTTCACTTATGTATGTCATATAATCAGGAAATGGGAATTATACAATCTGCCTCTGGCTCCTGTAGCTAAGCAAAACACTGCACAGGCTTACTGCAACAAACTAACGAATTCCTTAGTAACCTGGAATGCAAATTAAATAGGACGGTTTCCCCTTTCTGATGATAGATGTTTTGCATGAAGAAAAAAACCCCTAACATTTGAGCACACGATTATGTATGAATTCCTCGCTGAGCTGTACTTAGTGTGTTTTAAGACGGTTCCAGTATCCCATTCAGACCCTTAAAACCAAAACAAACTCAGTTTTTTCCCTTTTTTTTTTCCCCTGAAGTGAGTGGATATATTACTATCTTGAGGCATGTAAATCTGTACAAATTTATGACTATGTTCTAATTCAGTTTATTTGTTGATTTATCCATTTCACCTCTTTAAAGAAAATAGAGCTAAAAGTGCTTCAAAAACTGTTTATGCTGGAGGACCACAGCTACCAACTCACATTATACCGGCAGCGCTCAGCTCTCTGCACTCTGGACACAGAAGTCACCATCTTGTTTTAAAGCTCATGGCAGTAAGTCAGTCCTGCCTAATCCCAATGCATGGCACACTAGCGTATTTTGTCTGCACAAATGAAATTGATGTCTTTTAATTCACATTCTGGGCTCCGTACCTTTGTTTGGGGCATGGGGGTGAGAGAGAGGAGATAGGTGTAGTGCATGATTTCCAGGCACCCTGGCTTCTTGCAAACTTCACCCTTCTGTGGGAGAGGAAGCTGATGAACCTTCATTGCCGGCTCTCACCAGTATCACTTTCGGGGGTCAGGCAACAGGGTGTGATCTCAGCTGCCTCCTTCCTTCCTTGTCCTCTGCAGGGACCCAGGACCTGATGTAAATCCACTGACATCAATAGAAGTCTGACCAAAGGGGCCTGGATCGGACCCCCAGGGCATTGCCTCCAAGAACTATTTATGGCAAATCAATGTGACTTCAAGGAAGTGCTCTGACTTCAAAATGAAACATAATTTAATTTTAAATATCAAGTGGAGCAATCTTCTATTTAGGTCCTGATCCAGGAAATCATTGAGTACTTACTGAACTTTAAGCATCTCGTTAAATTCTGTGCTGTCCAGCATGAGACTAGAGTAAGAGCATTACACAATTTCACAAGTCTTTGGTTTAAGTACATAATTAAAGGTAAGCATGTGGCTAAGTGTTTTGCTGAATGGGGATGAAATTACTTGCATGCTTAGATGCTGTGCTGAACCACCGAGACAGGGGCTGCTTTGTACTTGCTGAGAGCAGAGAGAACAGGGAGCCTCTGCTGTGCTGCCGCAGACCAAACAGCAAAGGAGGGAGCAAGGCATCGAGCAAGCTTGAGGAGATGCTATTTCTTAGGGAAATCAGTAGGATTTCAAAACCTGTTGCAGAAATATTGATAGGAATAGGGAAATCTGTGTGAGCCTTGTTAGCAAATTATTTCTGCAGGCTTTTCTCCATCTGGGTTTTCTTCCCTCTCCATTACCTTTCTAGAAGTGTCTTGCAGGGATGCTAAGAAAACCCAAGCCACATGCAGAACAGCACAAAGAAAAGCAAGCGCCAAACCAGAACAAGATGGAAAATCATCTGAAATCTTTTGTAAGAACTTGTAGGCTGTTTGATTTTTAATTCTTGCTGTGAGCAGAGAGACCTAGCCTTCCTTCCTTTGGGTCTAGGAGCACATCCCCAAATTTGAAGTTGTTCCTCGAGTTCCCTTGCTGGGAAAACGAAGTGCATGGCGGCTGGCTGGCACCATACGCGAGCTGAAAAATGCAAGGGTGTTTCTGCAAAAAGAGGGTGTTTTAGGGGCCGGTGCGGCGGAGCAGGCACATCGCTGGGGCGCTGGTGCCACCTGCTGACCCGCCGCCTCTCCCGCTCACCGACCGACAGATGGACTACTGGGGGGGAGGCTAGCACACGAAATGGAAATATCACTGCCCTCCCAAGAGCTCCAGCTTTCTCTTTGCTTAAAATCTCAACCAGCAAAACCCCCTCCTTTTCTTTTGCCATTCTGGTTTGAAATATTCAACTTGATCACCAAGTCTTTTAAAGCAAACAATGCCCAAATCCAGGCTTACCAGCATATTATTGCTATTAATATTCCTGTGCTAGATGCCACAATTTTGTTTAACTGCACCTTTATCTCCAAACCTGCTGAGCTTTGCAGAAACAAATCTGCACTCACGCAGGGATGGGAGAGCTACCCAGCCCTCCCATTCACAGCATCTGTGCAGAAGACGAGAAAGATGTCCTACATAAACTGCATCCCCTTAGGTTTCTTCATCAAGCTTTATATCCTGCACTGGGATTGTCAGTTGCATGGGAACAAGTTGTCCTTGCAGTCACATGAGTGATGACAAGGCCCTGCAACAGTGCACGGGAAGAATTTGGTCACCTTGTTGTGCCAGGGTAATAACATGACACCACAGTAAAAGGAAGGACACAGATTGATGCAGAAACAAATTAGTGTGAAAACACTAATAGTGGTGAACAATGCAGTTTGGACACTGTGTGATGCCCAGAGTGAAACCTCAGTTCATGGAAATCACTATAGCAACATGGAATTTAGCTCTGAAGACTTGCACAGGAGCTATGTCGTTCCTATATTTGTGGTGCAGCAGGCCAAGCAGTGGCACGTAGCCATGGGTCTGTGGATGGAGTTGAGGAAGGAGCCACACAAAAAACCTCCTCTGCAGGACCTGCTTTCCAGGAGTGGGGCTTTCCCTCAGCCAGGCTAGAGCAGGGAGAGCCTTACTGAACAGGATGATGGTCGCACCACCCACGTACATTCCCTGACAGAGCAACCCAGCGGTCCTTCTGTGGTTTTTAAAGTCTAAGAAAAACATGGTAGTATGTTACTTTTACCCCTGCAAAACACTTGCTGGTTGATACTCTGGGTCCTGCTGTGGAGAAATCTTTTACAAACTCAAAGTGGCTGATATTTAGGGACATGTGGTGCACTTCACACCCCCCATGCCCCCTCCACCCCCCGGAAAGGCTGCAGAAACAAAGCCAAATCTGCCAGGTTCACCCCCACAACTCGAGACAGCAGCTCCCGGGGTTCTCACCCCAAACATGGAGAAGGAAGAAAGAGAGAGGGAGAACAACAAGCCACTGGGTATTACACCATGCCAACGAGCACTACAGATTCAGATGGGCTTTTTGAAAAAAATGCACATTCAAAACATCTAATGCAGTGCATCATGCGTAAACCAACAGGACAGGACTACACATACAGAGCGCCCATTCCCAGTCTGACACCCAGCTTAGCGTCCAAAGACACTTCCCTTCAAACGCTGTGCACTCAGATTTATTAGGCAGCTTTATGGACTGATACTTCCTCACGTTTTACTAGTTTGATTAATTCAGCTGGCACCTCTGATCTTGCTTCCACTACTAACATTTTCTCTTGAATGGGATGACTCTGTAGTCTCACCATTCATGTGTTTGAGTCAGATTTTACATCAAAGATGTGCTGGGTTTTATACTGTCAGAAGCAATTTTGTCCCAGAAGAATGAAGATTGTGATTATCCCAGGAGGAAAGCTGTCAACTCAGCTGTGTAGAAAAACTGCTGTCTACAAAAGCTTATATTGGACACCCTTTGGCAGACTGCCCTCTTAAAAAAAGTCCACTGTTACCTACATGAAAGACTTTTTCTAAGAGCGTTTATGTGCTTGCTGACTTGGTTCATATAGCAAATTCAAATGAGACAAAAGAGAATAAGTATGTCTTTTTAATAAGCACTCATTTTTTTTCAGGGCAATGTATAGAAAAAGAGATAAAGGGCAGTTTAACGAAGACACATTTTGAAAAGGGATTGACAGATTCTGAGCTTTGATGACGCTTTCTCTCAATTAGATCCAAAACACTACTAGATCACACGTTTTCAAGAACCAACCAAGAATCAGTTCCAACTCTCCATAGGCCTCCAAGACTGCTCCAAACACAGAGGGCTCTCCCAACCTTTGCTCATTTCAGCAGGTTTTGTCTAAGACATACTGCCCCTGTAGATGTTGGCATTTCAGAGGTGGGACACTACAGCGCTAGCTCCCAGAGAGGCAGCTACATCAGGGTACCTATGAAACTGGATTGTGCAATAAACTCCCTCGCCCTGAAGTAGGCTGACTGCAAGTTGGTTAAAAAACAGCACACACCATATTTTATGGGAAGACCTGTCTTGCTACAATCCCAGCAGCATTTCTGTTCTGCTGCAGGATGGGAAGAACATCTCACAGAGGTTTCTTTTCACATAGTTAGGAGTGTGGGACGCTTCCCCACCTTATGAGGTTTTTTTTCCAGCTGAGCCAGTGTCATTATCCAGGAGTCTGAATGCCAATGAAATTTCATCTAGTTCAAGGATTGTTTCTTTTTTCCTCTGACTTGATCCCCAGAAGAAGAGACTGCCAATGAGAAAACTGTCAATATGTTGACATGAGGTCTATGAAGTGAACCAGGAGCAAGAAACTCCCTGACCCTAAAGCAAGACTGAAGGACCAAGATTTTGGTTGTGATTTAATGAAGGACTTGAGCAAGACCTTAATACCCACTGATTTCAAGAGAAGGCCAGTACAAGCTTACAGTGGGATATGTGTTTAAGTGGCTTACTGGTTCCAGGCTAAATTTTGCAAAGTGCAGTAACAGATAAGGAAAAAAAAAGAATTGTGAAAGACATAAAAAGAAGAAATATGAATGCCAAAGTCAAAAGGTAAAGCAGGTAAGGCAATTAGAAAATAGCTATTTTGAAAAATCTACAACGTGAAAACGATAAGCTGTCTTACTGTTCAGAAACACAGGTTTCTCCCTTTAAATGCATGCCTTCCAGGCTTAATCTAATATGGTGGAATTTCATATAACTTAAAAAAAAATCAGCTTAAAAAAAATGACAGAACAGGGTACATTTCTATTACTGGAAATGGAATTTTAAGCACCGAGTTTATCTTGTCAGTTTAGCTCAGTGGTGATGTGAACTTGCAAGGGGTGAAGTGGATCACTAATTGCCAGAAAGCATGACAATAAACTGATAAGCACAGGAGCTAAAAGTCTTTAGACAGGAGATGTTTCAGTAAAGCGGGGACTGTTTGAACAGGTACTTTTTCTCTGCAAATTGGCTTCTCCCACAATTCAGTGGTGATTGCCTGACTTTTGTTCTCTGATCCCAAAAAGGAGCACACTGGGGATTGTTTGGGCCAAATCAGAGAGACAGGTATATACCTGTACATCTCTGCCAATGCCAGCTCCACCCTGCAAATCTTGCAGCTCTGTTTATGCTACATTTTTCCATGGCTCCAGACAGCCACAGTTTTAATTGGACTGGCTGATTGTTTTTTAACCCTTTTTATTTATTTTATTTCATTTCATGATGCTAATCTTGGCACTGAAGAACTCCTGTAATTCAAATTACAATATCAAAATACACATCAGCTAATATAACAAATGGCCATTCACCTGAAATTAGGCAACCTACCATAAACAATAAACCAAATTAAACCCACGCTCTTCCTCTCTTCCTTTTAGCCTGAGCTGCTCCCCAAACATCTAAGGAAGAGACTTCTCATATGGAGAAGGTTAACAGACACAGGAAGGTAAGAGGAAGTACCAACCCTGCCCTGGGCTTTCAAGCCTTGCAATGTATTTTCTGCCTCACAAAGAGTATGCAGGGAGCAAAAAAAACTTGGCCAGCTGTGAAAAGGAAATCCTAAAAGTGGCAGGGGACTCATCGGATACAAGCTTTTCCTTCTGAAGAGTTGCCATCGTTGGCAGGAAGAAAATTAAAGGAAGGGAGAAAGGGACTGGCCCCATTTCGGGTGCTTTGTTCTTTGGGCGTTTATGACTTGTCTCCTGGAGCTTCCTCCACACCCCCCAGTCCTCAGCTATTAGAAACAACAGCAGCAAATGAGTAAAGCAAGAGTTTCAGGAGCACATGAAAACCCTAACTCCCTCCCCTCAGACCAATTATAACAGGCACAATTTCGGCAACTGCACAGAAATTGTGTTTTCTCTCTTTTTCTTTCTTTGCCACCACTTTTCCTGTATCTCTTGACATGAAGTGACCTAAGCCAAGCGTTGATCCTGCCAGCAGCTTATGCTGGCAAGGTGGTTATGGCAGGTGTCTTAGTGGCTGTATCCACATACACAAATTGGAGGCTCCAAAATGGTAAGCCTTTACAGCCTTGGTCCCTCAGGAGAGAGTCTGGATCTTAAACTTGTTCTGGAAAACACCCTTAAGACTTGGGCTGGGCTATTCAAGGGGTCCACCACAAGGCAATATTTGAGCCTGGGAATGTCAGCATCGCCCAGCAGTGACAGCGGGCAGGGGTGAGTCAATGCATGCTGTTACGGTGTATTTAGTGTTTTTCCTTCCAGGTCTAAGCAAAGATTTCCTTCTCGTTCCTATTTGCTCAAAAGGTTATTTATGAATTAGTGAGCTAGTTTTATGGCACATAGCATCTCATAAATTCCCCTAGATCCCACTGGACCACTCCATAAAATACTTACATACGCTACCGACTGTCAGAATAAGAAACGATTTCCAAATAGCCTGAACACTGGCTATCACTAAAATAACCCAAAAATGAGTTTCATGGAGGTTCTCATAGCTCTGGCTGTTACCTCAGCACAATAAAAGGTACCAAGTATTGTGTTTCCCACTGAGGTTACAATTCTCTCTGTATGGTTTACAGTCTAAAGGAAAAGTGCAAAATAATGTGCCAGACAAAACTTTAAAAGCATTTTTGTTTAAGGTAATTATGATCTCTATTTATGCCTATTAAATTACAAAGATTAATATTAAAGAACACACAAAAACTGCCAGAAGGCAACACCTGAGCTGTGTATGTTTAACACCCGTGCTGTTTCTAAAGTAACTGCTCACTCATCCCCTTAAAGCTACCTAGGTAATTGCAACTTTTCTGTCTAAAGTTCATTTGAAATGGAAGAAAACAGGGATTTCCTACTCCCTAGCCTGGGAACACTTGGTGGACTTTGATCCGCTGTTTACATACTGTATCTTTGACAATGCCTTACAGTATGGTGAGATTTTGTTCACCTAAGCATGGTAGGATGTTTGCTGTAGCCACAGCTGTCCCAGCTTTTCCATTTGAATTTTGCACAGAAACACCATGATTTTCCTGAGTCACAAATAATCATAGAAAAATAAAAAAATATATTTTAACATTTATATTACTTGGACATACATGTGCTCCTAGTGGCAGCAGTAGTCCTGATATTCACCCTTAGAGTTTTCTTTTCAAATTTCTTCAAAGGTTTGTGGTCAGTTTCCTCAGAGTTTCAGCTCAAACAATACTCAAAAGTGAGTACCAAAAAAATCCTGTACATATTGCACTTTTTTTTGTAGGCGAAAAAAAATCTCATCCTCAAGTTGCAAGGAAATATTAGAAAATATATGAGAACAGCTACACCAATTTAAATAGATCTTTGTTGGCTTACAGGGAACTAAGACAAAGCTTGAGAAGAACAAATGAGTCATCCAGATATTATGGATTTCCATTTTTTCTATAAAAAAACATCTTCTGAAAAGGCTTGTATTAGACAACATTAAACCTATCTATAGCAGATTTAACACGACAAACACCTTGCAAAAAAAAAAATATTTCTCCCATTAATCCCTATTTTTTTAGCAGTTGAAAGTAAAAAGGACTTGTACAAATACCTTCACTTACATAGGGTCATCAGCATGGGACAAATTTGTTGCATTTATTTCACCTATACCAGGGTTTTTCTCCCACCACCTCCCAGCGATGGAAAGAATGGTGGCAGCAGGCTGGCCATGCAGCAGTGGGTGCCTGAATATCACTGCAGGTCTGGGAGGTGGTGGGCCATGACCAGGGCTGCTGCTGGGTGGCAATGCCCTGTTAGGCTTCACACATGAGCAAAGAGAGTCATGATGTGAAGTTCTACCATGCTGTCCCAGGGCACCCAGAGGGGAAATGACATGGGCGGAACTGAGTTTTGAATACTGCTTATCACTGTGATTGACCTGTAAGAGATGCTAGATATTTTCCCCATTTCTACAATTTATAGCTGATTCTACTGCCAAACATATTCAGCCCGCAGACATGTAGGTTGCCATTTTGGTTTGTAAGACAGACTGTGAAGATCTCCATCCTAACACATCCCTAACCTCCCAGTGCTGATCCCAGTGAAAACTGATAATTTTGGCTGCTTTACAGACACCACCAGTGAAATGTAAGCTTTTAGGAGTAATACTGATTTTTGAGTGTTATTAACAGCTGCTTCAAGCCAGAGTTGGAAGAAAAAAAAAACCCAAACAAAAAGAGAGAAACTTGGCATCCTCTGTCCCTCTGCCTGAGCTGGAAACCTCAGTTATGAGAGCAGGATGGATAATAAATAGTTCTGCCCAAGTATCATGTGGACTAATATGATTAAAAAGATAGTGCATCACTCAGTATGTTTCTTTGGTTCTTCACTAATGAAAGATATTCAGCTCTGCTGGTACGGTGTTTTATTAAATGCCAGAACCTTATATTCTGTTTGCAAGTATTGATTTAATCTGCCCAGTCTTCACTTCTATAAAGCTACTCACACTTCACATCACAGGTACAGGAAGAATAGCTGGATACTTCACACCTTTCTATAGACAATAAGAAAACCTAGCCTGTCTGGTATTTGTTATAAAACTCTAACCTGGGTTTTTGGGTTCAACATACACTCTCTGGCACTGAATCTTGTTTTATCAATGTTTTTACAGGCTGCAGGAGCAAGCCACAACAAGAACGCATGCCGCCAAGCTCCAACCCAGGCTCTGAAACCTCTGCCCAAGTGTTGTGAAGGGTTAGATAGGGAACTTCTGCATTCATTTTAAAAGAATTGAACCAAAGGAGCACTTATGAAAAAAAGCAGTTCATAGCATGAGGTAGGTCTGTGAGGGAATATCATGTTTAATTTCCCAAG
This sequence comes from Limnodromus scolopaceus, assembly GCA_028565335.1. NCBI lineage: Eukaryota > Metazoa > Chordata > Aves > Charadriiformes > Scolopacidae > Limnodromus > Limnodromus scolopaceus. The sequence goes on from JAOXNO010000033.1 coordinate 7,411,583, forward strand.
CAAGATCTTTTCCTTGGACTTGTCTTTGAACTATAGTTGTGGCCAACCTGATGCAGCAACAGCATGCGATGAAATGAAGGAGAAGTGTGAGGGCTGGGGTTAGGTTGGCCAGGGGGTTAATGAGAGTGCTAAGCTGAGGTTTCCCCCTTGCAGCACAAGCTCCATAGCCTTCATTATTTAAACAATGAAGCAGGTATTAGACACATCTTTAACAGAGTTTTCAGGAGACCAAGACTCACAGAACTCTCAAAAGGGGAAAATGTGGATTAGGCTCTGTTTAAAGGTTTTTGAGGGAACTAGGCTGGGAGCTTGGACATGTTCCAGGGTGTCCTCAAACTTAGCTGAGAAGGCTAACCCTTGCATACAGCCTGTGTAAGAACAGTAAAGTGGAAAAAAGAGTTTAGATCTTACCAGGAAGAAATTACATATCACCTGACAACCAGACCCATCTCCTCTGTCCTTTGACTTACTGCCTTGGGGAATGGTTTCAGCTCTTGACATTCATTAAGCACAGCACACAAACACAGGAGTCCTACAGCTACCACCACTTTTTGCTACAAAAAGCCTACAGGGTCAGGCAGGGTCCCCCTCATACATACAAATATGGCTTGATCCTTGATATGACACGTATCTGAAGAGTTTTGCCCAGGGATTCTGCAAGGGATGGTGGCCAGGTTCACGCTTAGAGGGACCAAGATGTGGAGAAGTGTAGAGGGGCATGGGCAGTCTTGGGGCATCCCAAGGGCTTTCCATGGGAAAGTGAACAGGGCCCCTCAGAGTTTGCCCTCAGGAGCAATCTGACAAAATAATGCTTACATGACCAGTGAAATCCCACCTGAATGCCTTCACAAAACCCATGGACTTTTCAAAGGAGCATCAGGAAGAAGAAAATAAATTACCTGTTTATTTTCAAATTTGTGTAAAAATTAAGTCTCCTGCATTGTTTCTATTATAAGCAGCTATCTTTCCATAACATTTCAATCAATGCTTTGCCAGCAGTGACCAATTCCACATGCCAGAGACAAAAACTGCTCCTCCCTCATACCCTCCCCTTTCCTACAATTCCTACCTGCAGGTAGGGAAAAAAAAGAAAAGAAACCTCTTCAATTTCTTATTTCAAGGCTGTCATCAGTTAGCAGTTTTTTTTCCTACCAGATGACCAGGCAAGGTAGAAATTATAGAGCTCCTATGGAAGATTATACGTTTAGCCTTTCGGAGTGGGGAGGTATGTAACCTTTCTTTCAAGCATCCCTCTGTCACCTTCCCGCCCTCTCCCCGAGGCTCATTCCAGCTTATTCACAAATCAGAGGTAACTGACAGCAGCAAATCAGATCACATAAATCACTCGCTAGCGGGTGAAGTGCTGCAGCGGGGAAGGCGAGGGTGCACTGCTGCTGTGTGAACCAGAGGTCACAGAGATGCTCCTTACTGCTCCTGAGGGCTCTGCTGGCACAGGCATCCCCCCCACCACCACCGCCCCGTTCCCCTTGCTCACATGTGGGACCACGTCCAAGACCTCTACCCTGGCCATGAGAGGAATCTGTAATTTCAGACATAAGCATGAAAAATGTCGAGTAGATATATTTTTTCCCCCCTTTGCTGATATACTTGATATTTCATATCTTCCTTAGCCTCTACTAGTAGATTTCTGGGGAATGCTGTCTTGTGGAGTGTGAAATATTTTGCCAGACAACAGCTTTACCATCATACTTATCTATATTTGTTTGAACCTTTATAGTTTTTTTTTTTTTTTTTTTTTTAAGTATAGGAATGTCATACCTGTTGAACAGGTATGCCCACAGAAGTTCCCATCCTGGGAACAAGCTGCCCAGAGAAGTTGAGGATGCCTCATCCCTGGAGGTGTTCAAAGCCAGACTGGATAGAGCTTTAAGCAACCTGGTCTAGTGGAAGGTGTCCCTGCCCATAGGCAGGGGGGTTGGAACTCGACCTTTAAGGTCCCTTCCAACCCAAACCATTCTGTGAATTACAGCTGAGCAGTCAAAGCCGGGAGCTCAACAGCATCTTTAAGAAATAAATCTTGTATTATCCTCCCTGATGCTCATCTTTTCAAAATAAGGCCACTTTTATTAGTATGCTTCAGAACAGATTTTGACACCAAAATCTGCATATGTTGTTTATAACTCCAAGTTAGGGAGGGAATGGCACCATTCTGCATTACCATGATAGTATTGTTACACAGTGGCTACCATACAGGTAGTTTTAATAATATCTGCCACACTGAAATGAATGAACGTAAACCCACAGAAACATGAAAACCACCATGCTGGACCAATAAATTATAAGTAAACAAGGTAGTAGAGAAACCCCAAAAGTAATGACCAACTGTTTACTGGCTGAAGCCCATCAGTGAAATGATCTGCTTCAATGAATCACTAAATTACCAAAAATGGGGCAGGGGGCATTTAAAGTTGAATATCTTAACACCATTTTTAACATCAAAGAGTTTTCATTTTGCCAGAAAGAACCCCCGGCACCTGCAGACTGACGTCAAAACAAATAAGTAGTTGCCACTATACTGTCATTAAGAGTTTTAGCTGTTTATACCATATCAAAACTTGACTGACCAGTTTTTGTTGGAGAAATTGCTTTCTCCACCCTACCTAGGTCCTTCCCTTTAATAAACGATAGCTTCTGCCTAGAGTGTACCAAAAAGTATGTGAGTATAGGTGCTGAAGTGTAAATATGGCTGTGAATTTTCTGAGATGCTCATATCTTCAAATTGTGGTGAAAGTTTTGAGAGGGAAGTAAAGCCACCATGAAAAAACCTAACCTTCCCTCTGTGAGGGTTTAGGCACTTGAAACTGTTTTTCAAATTGAATTTAACACAAAATCCTCCTGAATGCTAGTACAATGCTGATACTATTAGCCCTAGAACTAGGAAAACAAAACGGAATTCTAAAAAACTCAAGAAACTAAAACAAAACCAGGAACTCCCTGTGTGCTCCCAAAATATAAAAAGCTTGAATTAATTTTTGTGTTCTCTTATTCTACCCTGTGCAACTCTGTTTTAGGAGGCTATATCCCATTTCCAAAGGATACTTAACTACTGACTCTCTGAAAACTACTCTGGTGGACTCCACACTGTCAAATAAGTCACATAACATGATGAGAACAGCTAGCTTTATAAACTTAGTTTTACAAACACAATATACCAATTTGTATTATACAGGACCAAAAAGTATTATTTCACCTGAAGACATTTCACAAAATCCTACACCATTAATTCCTGTCATTCATGAATACAGCACATTAGTTTCCCCTTCAAGAGTTCTCCATCTTGCTAATTAACTGACCTGGGTGCAAAGACTTTAAACAACTTCCTGTGGATTAAACAAAGCTACAGACACTAGATAAAGGCCATTCTTCTTTTGATGGTATCAGAACATCTTCATCCTGCATTGACCAGGTGAATGTTGGAACACAGTGCCCCTCAAAATGAGGAATTCACCCATGATGGTGTTAATTTTGTTTCTAATGTTATGGCCCAGTGAATATTTTCTTTTTCATTATTTCTCTTTCTGGTTTCGGTCAAGATCAGATATTGAAATACTACAATGCTAAGAGAGAAGCTCTTAGCTCTAGAGTACCTAAAGCAAGAGAGTGTTTGAAATCACCTATTGTATTTCTCAAAATAAGGACTATTTTCTGTATTAAAACTCATATGAGAAACCACACCAGCAATAAGACGCTACAATTTGCATTCCTTTTATCTGTTGCTAACACATATAAATATAGGAAGAGCTGTACAAGGCATATAGGTGGGTACCAGAAGCCATGATGGAAGGGTCCATTTTGCTGAAGCAAAAGCAAAAAGAGATCAAAGTTTTAGAACCTGATGAAAGAAAAGCTTTAGGAAGCTCAGTAGAGACCCTATAGTTATTTTTAGTCCCTGTATTTCACCAGTTCCTTCCTCATCCCATTCTATTCTCACACCTACGCAGAGAAGATGGTATCCTATGTCCTGAAGCAACTTTTGTAATGCATAAGAAATTACTAGTTTACACTTAAAACTATGCCCTCATGCAAGAAGATACATCATTCAGTTCTATACTGTCTTGCTTTTATGCAACCAACAGAAAAGTCCCAATGTCAATGGTGAGAAATTCTGCTGTTTAGCAGAGTTTAGCAACTGCAGTCTGGAGGTGTGGTAGCTAGATTTGAGGAGCATGAGTTACATTTTAAGGATGTATTCACATGAAACATGGCCACTAGGCAAGAGGACTAGTATTCTTCATTATCTATAATTGATTACTACAGTCTCTGGGAGTCTGGTACCTGCCCAGTTTGACTTCATTCTAAACACAGGGTGAAAAATCCACCCCAATCTATTAAATCTTTAGAACAACAGTTGTGCTGTTGAAACTGTATTTTCTCAGGTTTCAATCTCCAACTGTAATTGCTGTAGCCTAATTCCTAATCCTAGTTTCCCTCGCATACCTTTTTATGGCTTCTTTTCCTTAGTCAGACATTTCCCTGGCTAAACTCTGCATTGCAGGTCTTGGACAAACTTGAAGGACCCTACCTCCTTAGATAATTCTTGATTACGTTAGTATCTAAATCTGACTTCTGGGAGAAATGAACCTGTCTCAAAGAAGTGAAATCTAGGGAGCCTTCAGTTTTATGGAGTTAAACTCCATAAACAAAACTGAATTGGAGCGTAATATCAGATGAAGACTCCTCTCCAGCCTTATTCTGTACAGGGAGCTATTGGCACCACCAGAACAATACAAAATATTTCCTGTATACCAGAAACCTGTTTGAAGTATTGCCTTGTTTGTTGTTATCTACAGCACTGTACAATGTTCTGTTGAACATTTATGTCAAGGAGGTTAAAGCCAAGCAAAAGGAGAGGAAGGAAAGAAGAACATGCCATGAATGAGCTGCAGAAGACACCCCTTCACCTAAACAGGGTTGTAAGCAATCTGCCTCCTCTGCTGCAGGTCAGCTTGACTTTCCATCATATTTTCTCCCTCGGAGGAATTTTGACAGGTTTATGTGGGACACTAGGTCTGTAATTAGATGCTGCACAATCAGCTGTCTCCCACTTGCAACCAGTCTGCCTTAAATCTGCCATCAGGCTTGATCAAGAAAATGCCTCCAGGCAGGCCAGTGCCTCCACAAGCTGCTAACCTGTCATCTGTGGGACTTATCTTTAACACATACTGCCACATCTGTAAGGGACATGCCCCAAAATTCATAGGATGGCCACAGATGGAGGTAAGCACGTCCCATAATGCTGCTGCAGTATGGAACAGGGAAAAGCTTTTTCTCCAGCAACGAAGAGTGATCAGGGCCCCAACCTGCCACCTCTAAAGCCATGAGCAGAACCCCTCAGCACTGCATCTATAGAAGCGTGTTACAAGATATTTTCAATAGTTTCAAAAAGAGTTTTAGACTAAAAGTGGGTTATTATTTGAATGAAACATTCTTAACCTGTATGTGCTACCATGCTTACCAGCAGACAGCTGTTGGTTTTCATCTGAAGAGAAAAAACCAAAGTATTTGAAACAGCTGAAACTATATGATGTGAAAGACAGGCATAACAATAAAACAGAATAAAGCTTAAGGAACATGTGACAGAACAGACTGTGTTGAAGAAATGAATTGACAGATTTTTCCATATAAAGCCATTACAATATTTATAATTTTTTGTTATTTCTTAAATGTCAACTACCAAAAAAAGATGCATCGCATATTGGAGAGGTATTGCTAAATACCCAAACACATGCACAAGCCACATGAGTGCCATAAAACTTCAAAGGTGGCTGCCTAATTAAAACACTAATGTTTTTAATAATACATTTCTTGGAACTGGTTTTAATGTACTCAGATATACATAGATGTGTACTTCTCAAAAGTGCAAAAAAAGAAAACAAGTACATGTACTGTGCACGTCACTGAGACAGTAGCCAGCAAGGAGAAAACACATTCAGAGAGACAGGAAGGAGCTGCAGTTCTAGATTCCAGTTCAAGGTGGGGCACCATAGCTGTCCTGAGTTTCTTGGGCAGGTATCAATGCTTTTGGGAAGGGGGAAGAGATCTTAAACCCAAACTTCCCTCATTAGAGTCAAAACTGAAGTTTGGATCTAACTGTTCATGGACTGCAGAGGCAGGTGTGGTATGCATCTCCCATGATACACACATAGCACCTAAGACTGGGTCCCCACCATGGGGACTGATGACTGTTCCCTTTGATGACACCAAGACACAGAGGAGGCATTAACGAGTCCTCATAGGGAGCCTGACAGAGCATAGAGGTGTTATTTTGTTGTCACTGCCTTATGCTGCTTTCTTCTTAAGTTGCTCTGTATCAGCAGAGCGATGGAAAACTCCAGAAAGTAAGCATTTCTATGCATCTTTGGAGTTGTTTCACAGCAAGTGTTTCTTCTGCAACTACAAGAAGCTTTCTTAATCATAATAGATACCTTCTTAATCATAGCAAATGCCAACCAGTTGGTACTGCTTTGCAGCCATGGTTTGGGTTTAAACATGTAACAACATTTTATGGTATTCAGCTCTTTAGACAGCACAGCTCAGTTTCTGTAATTGCTACACTACAGCATCTGCTTTACAGAACACTAAAACCCTTGGAGATGCAGATTGACCATAAAAGTCTTACTAAAATATATAGTTTTTTATAGAGGGAAGGTAGCTTTTTAAAAAACAAGCACCCTAACTCTTTGAAGGAAAACTGGCTGTACAAGGCTTTGGATATATCAATATCCAATATATAAACACAGGAATTAACTATACTGGCATAAATTGAAGACGGTCATTGGCAGCCATTGAGACTGACAGACATTCATGTCTATAATTTTCACTTCTTTGCTCAAATATCTGCTGACCAAAAAAAGTGTAAATGAAGTCACTAGTTTCAGTCTGAGCTTTCATTAGACCTTGATCTATGAAGCCTTGTCGTATTTACAACAAGGGTCAATTTAGACAGCTCCCATTCTCTCCCAGCAATAAACCAAGCAGAGGATTGGATTACCAAAATCAGCCAAGTAGTTTTGCCAAAGTGTGAGAACCAACCCAAATGCTTGCTAATTGGCAATCTTGTGTGGCATTTGGAACCCATGACCTCTATTTAGCCAAAGCTCAAGACATATGAAAGTAAATTCAGAGACCGCAAAAATTTGGGTACAGGCAAGTCTGAGACAGTGAAATTCAAGAGCAGAGGGAAATGACAGAAATAATTGTATGATTTATCTGTCATAGGAAATTTTAACCCTATGTCTAGGATGGCTTGTCACCATGATTAAGAGCTTAGGGAACTAGACAGAGCTGGTTAAAGTTTGTCACCATCCAACACAAAATTCCTGGTCTGAACTGAGCACAGAATCTGAAAACTTTTACATTTTAAACCAAATACCCACACAACTCATATTTCTGAAGTTAGTACTTTTCAATTATGTGTTTGGAAAATACAGACTTTCCCAAAAAATGTGAAAAACAAGTGTTTCACTGCAAAGGGACTTAATGAAATTTTTTGTCCAGCTGCGTTAAACTGCAGCATAAAGACAGGAATAAAACACACGGGAGGGAGTATCCTAAAGCTAATCTGCAGATAGCGGAGGGGAAGGTCACACTGTTGTGATGAGGCATTGATATAGGTCATCTATGAAAATTCATGTAGTCCTCCCCTAACAGGGGAGAGGGTTCCACACACTTAGCTCCCTCATCTTTCCCATAATTTATCCTGGGAGGTTCTCTTCTGGTCTTTGTCTTTTGAGCAGGGCAATTCTCTAGGATCAGTTGTTGTCAGAAGGTACTCAGCTACCTCCTGATGAAGTTACTGCTCTCATGTCATTTGGCAGAGGCAGGGGTGGGGTGGATGGGGTGGAAATCAGCTCAAAATCCTGAAAAAAACCCAACTTTGCCAGGCTGTTTTTTCTGCTGAACTCCTCAAATTTCAGTCTGGGGATTCCACAGTAGTTTTTAGATTCCACTTGCTTAAGGATCACAAGTCCAGTGTTTGACGTGGGGTTTTCACTTGGTGAAACTCATTTTGATGGCTTTTTATTCATACCTGATATAAAAAGCAATATTTATGCTGAGATGACTGCTGTGCCAAAAGAATTGAAAAGGCAGGTGGTACTGGATTTCTGTAATGACATACCGATTTTCCCTTTTGTTAGAGCAGCAACACTTAAAATTATCCAAAACAGAGTACTTCTGTGCCCTCTAGTGGCGTCACAATTTAGTGTCAATTCCTTAACACTTCATTACCAAACCGGCAAGTTCAAATCCAGTCCAAGGTGTTACCCTATGTTTTCTTATTACCACTAAACATTTGTGTGTCAGTACGTCAAATTCAGAAAGACAGGAACATTAGTCAAGTGGGACGACAGGCTGCAAAGCTCTGCATACAGTCCCAGCCTCTGCAGAACACCACAGAAGGGGCAGCAGCTCATCCAGAAACCACCTTGGATAACATTTTCGAACAAAGTGCCAGCAGGTGCCAGCATCCTTTGCAAATCAGGCAGCTTCCCTCTTATTTTGTTTCTTGCTCCCAGCAGGACAACGCCACACTCCCATCTTTGGGCTGGGAGTGATGGGCACATCTTCAGCAGGATTTTTATATTTTTTTTTTTTTTTGACATGTACGTGCCTCTGGCCCCATCTTCTCAACTCATAATGTGACAACTAAGAAGTGTCAACACATACCCTTTCAACGATCTCCTCTTCAGCAGATGTTTTCTGGAAAGGGGGTGACATTTCTTTATACCCTCTGAATCAACCTTTCAGTGGTCCATTTTCTCCCCTGCATAACTCAGAAAGGTTGTGGCATGGCACTGACTTCCAGACCAATTCAGTCACAGCAAAATTTGATAGTTTGCCTCTGGCCTGACCAGAAGTTCACAGCCCCGAAAGGGTTTGGAAGAAGGATATGACTTCTGAAAGGAACAGTAATTTCTTGAGCAATTAATGCAAGTTCTTTGTATTAAAGCGGTAGTAGTGGCTGAAGACTATGGACTGTATGGTTACCAAAAAGCCATCTCTAGGAGTACTACCAGCAGCTACACTTGATTCTGCATACAAGAGTCAAGACCTGATTTTTGGTCCACTACGCACGGACTGCCTTAATGTGCATGGAGGAAGAAATCTTTAACTTCTGCGATCATTCCTTATCTACCCTTTAGCTGATAAGAAAAACCTCTCTACTACTGCCTTCCCGGCTGCACACACACTGCTCAGATGAGTCACAGTGCCTCGGGTAGTCTTCTCTGGGTATTTTGGTGAATGCCTCCTCTGCAGTGGAGTCCGCAGCTTTTCCATGCAGCCCCAGAGGAGAAGTTCCAGTATACTCTATGCAACCAGAAGACACCGTCATGCTCTTATGAAAGCCTTCATAAGATAAGGGTAAATAAACTAGTCCAAACACTACTAAATTCTAGACAAAAACCCTCAAGAATTTAATGATAGATGTTTTTAAAGGTATAGTGAAGTGTGAAAAATGACCCCAAATGAATAAATACCATATTTTATTTGAAACCTAGGAACACTTCCTTTAAATAAGAACAATGAACTCTCCCTTGCACAGCAAGATTTACTGATTTCTGTGAAATGCCTGCCAGACAACAGACTTTATAGTGACTTAACGTTGCCTTCAAGTACTATAGCAGCCTACAACAGCGATCCAAAACGTGATGTAGTTTTACTAATAGAGTGTGCACAAGGAAACTCAATGCTTTAAGTCAGACGGCAGCTGGGGCAGTTGAAGTGGAAAATAAGAAAATTCAGAGCTGTGCAATGTATAAAGAATCAAAGCACCAGCTTGAAACATGCTACTCCTGTCCTTGTCCCCAGTGACTAGACCCCACTAGATGGCATCCATGCCTTGGCTTTGTCCCTGCAGGCTCCCGAGCTGCACTGGGAGTTGTGTCTCTTGGCTGGTTTTAAAATTAAGAGGCACAGGAAGCATTTCAGGGTCTTTAAAAAAAGAGGGAAGATATATAAATATCTCCTTTCCCTCTGACGGTTTAGCTTTTTTAATAGGTAGTAACAGATTTTTAAATGAGCAGTTCTTTTTGTAGTTTAATGCTTGAGTAGAAAAAGTTTTCTAGTACAATACACATTGTTTTACAGAATAAATAAAGACCTGGATATTTTGAATCCAGACAGCATTATTAGTGCATGCATTTTGCAATTTATGGTCTCTAATAGCAGCAAGAAGAGGTGGCTTCAGATGTACAGAAGAGTGAATCAAACAGAAGTAGTTACATCACAGAAAGATAACTGTTTCATCACTCATCCAACCCTTTGTCACTGCCTGCTAAAAAAAAAAAAAAGCTTTACTCTTCCTCCTCTGTATTCATTCCAAAAAAGTTGTTTCATGGAATGTTAAACAAACACCTAAAGAAAAAGGCTATGCTTTCTTCTGAAAAAGTCCTAAACTTTAATTTTGCAGCAACAAGAGAAGTCACTTTTATTTAGAAAGCTTCATAAAAAATAAAATCCTTCTGTATTAAAGCTATAAAGAAACTGTTCTTAGTCTGTCCTCTGTTCTCAAGGTATAGCTGAATAATAGCTTTTTTTTTTTTTGCTTTGCAAGGATTTGATTGTAAAGCAGTTGGCATTGACTCCAATGCAGACACTATTAAATAAGAGTTTCTGCAAATTAATGAGGACCATTCTTGTCTAGCTATTTGTTCACAGAAAAGCAGAGTTAAAAAGCTACAATGCAACAAGCTGCTTACATTAGCAGAAAGAGTCAGGAACTTTTGATATTCAAATGTCATGTAAATCTTTAAACTGCAGGCTGGGCACTCATTTTACGTAAAGCCTCATATCCACAAGCTCCCTGAACACAAATTACCCCACTGTGCAGTCCTGTATTTTAATCCTTCAGAAGTTCCCCTTCAGACTCATTTATTCTGTCATCTTCTTCCCAGAATCCCACCCACCCAGGGAGTCCTTCCTAAAGCCAGACACACAAACCCACCTCCTTTCTCCCCCGCACACTGGGGTTTGCAACACAGCTCCTCTGACACCTCTGCATTTCTCCCTCACCTTGATCTCCTCTAACTTTCCACCCTTGCTTTCTTAGCAAAGGTGGCGTGTAAGAACTGAGAACAGCCTGATTAGCTGGAAGGGGAAAGCTAAGACAGACTCACCAACCACTCCATATTTATTTTGGAGATGCTGAGCATGATAAACAAGAAATAACTTATAATAACAAAAGAGCAGATCAAAAAGATGGCATGTTTGTCAGAGTCAGATCACTGATACCTGTTCACAGCTGTCTGTATTTGCAACCCTAGAGGCTTCAGGGCTGAAAGTGAAACCAAAATCTTCCCAAGACTGCCAGTTCTGCAAAGGTCAAAACCAAGGCCAACAGACATAATTGGATGGACCAAGCTTATATTTGATGATAGGAAAGAAACAGATTCTCTTCAGCTTTCATCTAGTTGCACTTCTAGATAGGTATTAGCACAAAAATGTATCCAGACTGCTCAGACACCCAGGTTTTCCTATTGAAGCATCGCTCGGGACAACATTGTCTTAAAAAATAAGGAAATAAGTGGTGGGTTGGATTAAAAAGTCCATTATACATCCAATGTCAGACAGAAGTGAGATCTAGGAAGAAGAGACTGAAAACCTAATTTCTTTTTCCCAGAACAGAGGTAACCTACATAGCAAGCGAGTGTTGGAAGCAAGCGGGAAGTCCCATCCCTTCTAGATGGTCTCACAAGCAAAAAAAAAATGACAAAAACAAAGTTGGGTTTCAGGATCACACCAGCTGCAAACATGCCTTCAGCTCATGGGACATCAGCCTGATAAAGCCGCAGGAGGGCTACAGTGCAGACATCAAGTCTTTAGCACCATCCTCTCACTCCACAGATCTGCTCCTTGGGGTCCAGGCTACCAGGTAATATTATTGTTTCCTAAAAAGCAGCAGAGTCAGGGCCACAGTAGCATCAGCCACCCCAGCACAGGTGCTCTGAGCTTGTGTTGTTCTCCAAGAAGGGGGTGTTTGTTCCTACAAGCACAGATCCATCAGACTGACCCAACCCCTAAAATTCAAAACCCCCTTCAGACCATTTGCCAAGCCAGAACAGAGACCCAAGCTACTTTTTGGCAGCTTCAGTTTTGACAGAAAGACATAACAGAGACATAAGGTTGAGGTGAGAGAATAGAATGGGAAAGCAAACAGTTTCCACTGAAGCTAAGAACAGACGGAAGAAAGTGAAGATAGTAAAGTCGTGAGTGGTAGAAAAGGTGCTAACAAAAGTGACAAGACCTAGCAAAACTGCTCTAGGTCTTGAAATTTAGTGTTGTTTGTTTACATGTTTAGATCAACTGTGTTTTCATGACAGAGCTGGAACACAAATGAGGACTCATTGCAGCAACAAAATGCAGAAGACGATATTCTGAGTCACACTGTCGACAAAAAGCTCAGACAATTGTAGGTTATACCCTCACTCCTTTCCTTTGCACTGAAAAACAGCCTTTGCACGCCTGACTGTTCCCACCACAAATCTCATCATGACGGTGCGGTGCTGGGCCCAGCTCCTATACCTGGTCGCGTGTCAAGGCTGCAGTGACAGGCAGAGCCAAGCAAGTTCAGCCCTGCTTCAGGAAGGGCTTTGAGCAGCTCCAGCTGCAGCCCAAACCCAGCACTACAAGCTAAGCCGCATTTAAACCAGTGTCACCGCAGCTCTGGCCTGCTGGAACAAACGTTCAAACACTAATAAGCTCCTTTTGAATGAAAACGAGCAGCTACAGTAAACTCGCTTCCCACTTCCAAAAGCAAAATTTCCTCTAATTTCATTTAAAATAGCAAATCCTTTTCCCCCCAGCTGAGTACAAACAAACATCTGGAACTGCTGTGTTTTAGGTTTTGTTTATGTAATTATTTAGTGGATGGCCAGGGGGTTAGAAACTGCCAAATAATTCTAGTCTTAGGAGTTTATATTAACTAATTTCCGTGGGATTCAGCATTCATTTGCCAAGTTTCAGATACAAGCAAGGCTTTTGTGGTTGAGTTGCAACTTCTGGAAAGAACAGTCAATAGATGGAAGTGCTAGACATGCATCCCTAATTCATCTTCATTCCCAAGTATTATTGTACTAGAGGAAGCTGTAACATTTAACCCTGCATGAGTTATACTGAATAAGAACTGGCAAAGAGCTTAAGCCACTCTTTTGGTCCCAGAGTTGTCTTTGGGGGAGGGGGTGGGGGGCGGGAAGATGTGGAAATGACTT
>JAOXNO010000033.1:7424911-7455289 GCA_028565335.1 Limnodromus scolopaceus
GGTGGGGGGCGGGAAAATGTGGAAATGACTTTAACATGGTTTTCTCTTTGGTAACTCTAATTTTATAGATAACTAAACTTTCATCTGAATTTCTACAGGGACAACTCCTATCACATTATCAACTGCCAAAAAAAAACACCACCAAAAAACAATTCACTTGGTCAGCTCTTGAAAACTCTAGATCCCTAAAGAGATGGACTTTGAAGCCTGCATTTGTGCAACAAAGCAGGCAGGATTCATAAAAATACTTCAAGTCTACAACTGCTTGCAGAATTAAACCTATCAGTGTAACAAAGGTTTGGCTGCAGTGCTACCCACGTGTTGGGAACATAAGTGTGTTTTGCAATAGAAGGTTAAAGAGTTAAGACCTCTTGGTATAGAGACCACAGGATCTTAATATTATAAAACTTATAAGTCTTGTAATCTTACAAAAATAAGTCAGTATTAGGAAAAACTTAAAGGAGATGACAGATAGACCTGATTTCAGAATAGAAAAGCATATCTAATTTATTTGTTGTAGAGATAGATCGTGGAAAATAAATTAATGTAGATTAGCTGTGTTTGTGTGCCTACTTACATATCTATGTATATAGACATATGCACTACAACTGTACAACTGTCACCTAACTAGTGAAAATTCTGCAGAGAGAAGAATGAAAGTGTTGCATTTAAAACAAAAACAATTGGCACAGAACCGAATTATCTTTCTATAGTGACAAATTTATTCAGGTATTGCTTGCCCTAATGATACCTTAGTTCTCACCTCCTTGCAGCCATCTATAACTGGGATTTTTAAGGCATGGGATTAACCAGGCATTCCCAGGCTGATTATTTCTAACCCTCAGGCCTTGAAATCGCATGTCATTGCTGTAAATTCATTATTTAAATCAGCCACTGCTTCCCATTCCTTCCCTTCTCCAGCCTGCTTTCCCCAGGACCAGGAGGCGGCAGAATATGAACTCCCCATGGCGAATCCAGTTTGGTTACTTATGCATTTCCCTTCTATTTGGGAGCTGTTCTAAAACCTCAGAGATTTTCAGTTGCCGGATATACGCTCTCAGTTTTGCCTGTATGTTTGCACAGCTTCAAGAATTTTGATCTGACTACCAGACTTCCCACTGTGTCAAACCCACACAAGCACAGACGTTTGAGTCTTGCTGAGAATTTAATTTCTTCTTACAGAATCCATTCACATGGGCAGGTTTCATTTTATACACATTTTGCTTCTGTTCTTGAACATCTATTTTGATCCTCAAAGGAAACAAATTCATCTCACCTCTAGATAGAAAAGCTACTGAAGATCAACATGTCCGTGTTGTTTCCCTCCCTATTATTTTAGTGCCGATTTTTCTTTCCCTATGTACCCATTGATCTCTAATATCTGAAGCACGCTATGCATCACAAAATGGCATTAATTTTAAGAGTTGCAAGTGTGGGTTTTTTTAAATTCCTAGTTAGTTTTGATGCACACAAATTATGCAAAATTTTGATACAGAGACACAGAAAGAATTCCACCAAGGGAAACAACAGCATTTAAAATTTCCTGTGTACATTTTGATGGCTACTTTTGGGTTCTTGGTTGATTTCATTTTCCAGATGTGGCATAAATCAAGAATTCCCCTTCCTCCAAACTGACGTACTGAACCACAAGATAAAAGAGGAGCGGGTAGCTTCCTTTCAGTTGCCTCCTGTTATCAGGTTACTCAGGAACAGATTAGCTTCCCAGACCAGTGATGAGCATGAATTATCTTATTTTAAAGAAATACAACAGCTAGAAGAAAGTAACAAATCTGTGATATAACTACCCAAAAACATGTAATCATGGGTTCACAGTTCACCGAGTTTGTACCTGAAAGGCGTTAATTCTGTATGGAATCCTTCCTGATTAAGTGTTATATATAGACTCCTACCTGCATTTTCAGCCACAGTTAGCAAGCTGATTCATTTCTGAAGAGCTATTAAAAAATAGTCATAATGTTATGCTTCTTAGTCTTCAACCTAGCCACTGTAAGTATACTGAGAAGAATGCAAATTGTCATTTGAGTCTTTCATGGGGTATGGTAGATAGTATTGTAATGGGAAGTAGTATGAAAAGAAAACAATACCATTGTTTCTTTAATAGATTCCTATTCTTTACAACATACAGGAAGTTTCTAAGCTTGCATTATTAATGTGCCATTATCTTTTATGCATAACAATACTAGAAAATATTTGCAGTAGTTTTCAAGGTAAAACAAGAAAAATGAAACTGGGGCACTGGCTGGTTTAGTGCATTTTTGAAAGTTAAGCCTTTTAAGAAGGTGTGTGGGGGGGAAAGCTTGTTCACTACAGATCCTTAAATAAGTCAAGCAGAAAATTCTAATCTGAAGAAAAATAGCTTTTAAAGAAAGCACAGACTTGCAGGATTTTTCTTTAATTACTGAAAGATTTGGCATCTCACAGCAGTTCAGCCACTGAATGGTAAGTGTAGGCTTGGTAAAGAATGAAATCATTTACATAAATCAAAAAATTTCTTCTACTTATTCCAAGATCTGAGAGCCTAAAGTTCCAGGAAAAAAAAATTCAGAAAAATAGTTACTGTTTTTAACACCCCCTGTCCCTCTTTATTTTCATCTTTTGTTACTTGATCTTACACTGGTGAGCTGATTTCAGCAATAAAAATCCCTATTTTCACTGAAGACAGAATTCCAATGCTATTCACGAGCAGAAGAGAGAAGACACAGGAGGCAGCTTTTCTAATGACAGTGGATCAGTGAATCCCCCAAAGCATTAGGATAGATTAAGAGGTCTACAACATCAGTACTCAGACTTAAAGCCCTGAAGAAGAGTCCAGTTTAAAAAGTCTATTTACCACAGAATTGCTTCCGTCCCCTTCAGTGGGATCTACTGATTGCTCAGCACTTCCAAGAATGGCCCTGCATTTTCAATAGCCTCAGCATGTATGTTACACCCATGGTCTTTACTCCAGACCCTCTCCTTGTGATTAATCATGAAGCTGTCAGATGAGACCAAAGTCTTATCAGCTTTCTCCCCGTGACAATGGCAAAGTCCAGAGAACAATTTAAAGTACTGAATTCACAAGGTCTTAATGTGGGGAGATGAGGGATTATACTTTCTATAGAATACCTTTTGAACAATATTTTTCTGTATAACGCTTTTGTTTCAGAATGACAGATACTACAGTATCGTGCCTAGCTATGATCTAGTTTTATATCATCTGCAGTAGTCCTAAGGCACTCAATCCCTGCAAATTGTGTAACTTCCATATAAACACTTCTGAATCACCTTTAAGTCTTTGTGTCAAAAAAACCCACCAGTATAACTCAAGATTGTTTCTTGCCTTGTCCCTCCTACAGCTAGCAGCCCACTTCCTCAGCCTTTATCTCCTTCAACTGTTTGTGTAACAGTCACATCTTTCCTTAGTTATTGCTCCACTAAACCATAATAATCTGCCTTGATAAGTCTTTCCAGCCTTACTGATGATTCCCATGGCTTTTCTCCAAATTCCATTCAGGTTATTCAGTTTTCAGTGTAGAAACTGTTTTTCTGGACATTCATTTGCAATGTTATTTAGTTTAGGGAAAGTTCTCAATTGTTTCTTGGGTGAGCAATAATAGTCTTTCATGTTCCACATTTTGGGGAAAAAATCTATCAAAAATTTTCACCTTAGAAATATTTTAGGCTGAAGATGTGAGACACACTGAAAGAGCACTGCATTAGGAGGAGGTTGTACCAGTTTGCTGTTGATGCAGTATTAGCCTCTAGTCCACTGTGAGGCTAGTCCAAAGCCAGATAAAAACAATGGAAACAAATCTGCTAAACCTATTAAAATTTTTTGGCTGACTTCATTGAGTTGAACTCTAGGCTAGCTGTGTTTGAAAAATATTATGACAAAATTAAAGCTCCATTGTAATTATTAATAAACTACATGCCTAGTTATTGTGAAGTTTAGTGTTTAAGCATTGACTTGACTACATAGGAATTTCTGAAATGACTTCTAGGAACAGATGAAGACAAGACATTTCACAAAATGACAGGAAAAAATGTCTTGTAACATGGGAAAGGGAAGGTATTGTAGAAGTTTCCCCAGCCCCAAAAAATTCAGGAATGCTGTGCACATCTACTGCACAGTATTTCCTTGCAGATGTGGAGGTAGACTTAGCAACCTTGCACCCCACAGCCATCAGGGTAGGGTCACCTCAGTCTCTTTGGCAAGCTGGAAGCAAGAGGCTCATGGACAGCCAGCTGCTAAATCCAGCAAAGGTCATCTGCTGGAGGTCTTAGGTTAAAGAAAAACCTTTCAGTAGGCTATGAGATAGGTCAGAAATAGAAGTGGAATGGTCCAGATGGGCTCAAATATCTACTGGAAAAATGGACCTACACACATAGTGTCTGCTGTTGACAAGTTCCCAGCTGCAGCTGGAGTTACAAGAAAGACTACTGTGTGTATGCAGAGTATGTCCAGCAGCATGTTGCAGAGATGCTTCAGTTGCAGTGCAAAGCATTAATTGCTGTGAGGCTATGTTAATCTACTGCTTTCATCGTGAATCCAGCAGCATAGCATTTGCAACTTTAACACCTGCAACCAAAATTAAATACCTGTTAAAATATTCTACTTAACTGATGATTGTCATTTAATCAAGGTAAATAACAACGGTGGTGTGTCTTTTTTTAAAGATATTCTGTGCTTTTCTAAATAAGTTTGCTTTCCTTGTTTTGCTTAAGTGTTGAAAACTCTTCATCAAAAGAAACGGGAAAGGGTGTTGGTATCTATGGAGGTATTAAGAGTGGATAGAGGAAACAGTCTTGGTATATGTATTTATTTGTGGCAGTAAATTGTGCCATTTGTTACTAGGTTATTTTGCTTATGTCCATGCAGCAACCTATGCCAGAAAATTGAATGGAAGCAGAAAGCATGGTTCTTCATTACAGAGCAGATGAACAAACAGCTAGATTAAATTCATCATAGTGTAAATAATCCATATGCAACTGTGAAACAAATGTCCAATTCCTGGGTCCAGCCTGCCATGAGTAATTTCAGACAGATCATCTCCAATTTGTTTGCATTTGTTGTGCTGATCTTGATTATACTCCATCCCTTTACATTTCCTAGGTACCAGAGGAAAAATAATAAGAATTTTTTTTACCCATATTGACAACCATTGCACGAATTCATGAGAAGATTTTGACTTTTGACAGACAGAAAAACCCCACAGTTTTCACTAGCTGTATAGGAGAGCAAAATTATCAGTTTAAAATGTATTATTTAGAAGAAAGGGACAGTACAATCCATATGGCATATTTCTAGACAGAACAGTCTGGTCAGTACCATGCAGAAGAAAGCAGATTCACTCCTTGCCAGTTCAAGGCTGGATTCCCTGTTAAGAAGAGCTTTAAGCATCAATTAGCCCACAGAGTTTTGCGCAGGACTGGATTTCATCCCAAGCGAATACATTTAAAAAGTAGGACACAAACTTATCCCTCAGATGTCTATGAAATTTGCTTCAGTAAACAAGAGGCAGGGGCCAGAGGATCTAACTGGAGAGGCACAGCAGCACAAAGAATGTGTGGTTACAACAAAAATGTACTATCTTAAGCAAATCCCAGGAAGAGGACCTTTCTGATCCTGGAAAGCATTAATCCCCAGTCACTATTTTTAAACAGATAAAAACATATGCATTTGAGAGATTACCAGCTGCTGGTTCAGCAATTGCTACATACCTCTGTTGACAGCAGCAACAGCAGGTAACACAGCAATGGTAAGGCAGAGTAAACTCTGCTATCTGCCATCACCATCTAAGAACTTAATTGAATTACACAGGATGGAGAGGGGTCTGTGCACATTTTCACCACTTACATTCCCCCCTAGACACTACTGAACAACATCTTGTTTCCCTTTGAGCACAGTACTTGAAGCCATCAAACAGGTTAGGCTCAGGGCACAATAAGTGATCCAGCACCTTTTGATAAAGGTCTCTGTACTGCACTGCTCATATCATAGAATGGTTAGTGTTGAAAAGGACCTTAGAGACCATCTAGTTCCAACCCCCCCTGCCATGGGCAGGGACATATTCCACTGGAGCAGGTTGCTCAAAGCCCCATCCAGCCTGGCCTTGAACACCTCCAGGGATGAGGCATCTGCAATTTCTCTGGGCAACCTGTTCCAGTGCCTCACCACCCACACAGCAAAGAGTTTCTTCCTAATATCTAACTGAAATCTACCCTCTTTCAGTTTAAAACTATGACCCCTCGTCCTATCACTGCACTCCCTGATAAAGAGCCCCTTCCCATCTCTCCTGTAGGCCTCCCTTAGGTACAGGAAAAGGGGCTCTAAGGTCTCCCCAGCGCTTTCTCTTCTCCAGGCTGAACAACCCCAACTCTCTCAGCCTGTCCTCATAGCACAGATGCTCCACCCCTCTGATCATCTTCACAGCCCTCCTCTGGTCTCGCTCCAATAGGTTCTTGTCCTTACATTAGGAGCTCCAGAACTGGATTTAGTACTCCAGATGGGGTCTCGCCAGAGTGCAATAGAGGGGCAATCACTGATTGCAGTGGGGCTGTGCAAGCCCAGCCTTCTTTTTTTCCCCCTCCAAAAAATACCAGCACATTCAACAGAGGGACCCCCAATCAGCAGAATCATGCTACTACGAGCACGTACATATACACACAGTGTGTTTTCTGTTTTCCCCCAAGACTGCAGCTGCCCAACGGTAGCCCTTCCAATGCTCTGCTCACATACACAGTTTTCTGCGAATATCAACAAGTGCCCTTATCCCAGTGTTTGACTGGAATAATCCTGCAGATGAGATGACTCCTAAAAAGGCTCCCCGAAACATTTGTCAGGCTATCCTGCAACTCCATTTTCTTCAGGTTTTTCTTCTGCTGCCATAGCACAGTAAGCTTATAATGAAACCTCATATTTTTTTGTTTGTTCATTTGATCAACTGCTCTAAAGAACTGTTATTTTCAGGACAGAGTGCAGGTTAACCACTGACTGTCCCTTCCTACCTTTTTGGCTTAGATGGGCTGATAATTTGTACATTTAATGCCTGTAAACCATTTCCAGGTATTTTTACCCCCCTAATTCTTCAATGCTTGCTACACATTTATCAAGACAGGCCAGTAAATAATACCTCAGGCAGAGTTTTTACTGTAATTCCTTAATTTGCTAACAGTCCATAGTTATCTGGACATACAAAAGGAATTATTTTCTATCCCCCAATTAGCAAACCAGGAGTTCAAAAGCCTCTGCGACTGCATTAACACTGAGAATTCCTTAATCCATAAAAATTAATGGAGATTATGTTAAAGAGACTTAAATATTTAAATCCTTCACCACATTAGTCACTCTCTTTTATGTGCAGGTAACTCCAGCTGAAGTCCTCAGGAGCCCTGTGTGTGTGTGTGGCAGAACAAACTAATCTCTTCAAATGAGAAACGTGAGCTTTTTACCAGCTCTCCCCTGATGGCAGAAGGTGGCTGCTTTCTTTGCAGCTTTTGAGGTCTGAAGCTCTTGCCATATGACTTTAACATAAAGGCTTAATTGGCTCCAAAAGTCCTAAATGGAACCATTTATTAGTGTTGTGGGTGGTTGTCCCGGCTACAGATAACTACAGTGTGCAATTAAATACAACTGACTTCACAGCACCGCCTGGCTGCCAGACAGAACTTCTGAATTTTCAGTTTTGTTTGGATCCAAAATTTGGCTTCACCACCATCTTATACCAGTCCCAGGACAATACCAGCCCAAAGTACTCATGCTGCACAAATACTTTATACAGATCTTTTTATGGCTGCATAGTTTTCACACAGACCTACTAATTGGAGTTACATTAAAAGATTTTGAACTAAATTTTTCCTCTTGGCAGCATAACTTTAAATAGACATATCCTCATAAACAGAGGAGATTTTTAGAACAGGGAGTAATTATCTTGAAGATTAAAAAAGTTGCATTTCAAAGATTTGCTAGAGGGTATTTACTGAACTATACCTGCCAAATAAAAAAGTTACAGAAGTGGGATTATTTCACTCCCCCTTCTTTTCTTTTCTTCCTTGCCCCTGAGTGCATCTCACAAAATATTTGGTTTCTCTTGAAACCACAGAAGCTCTTTGTGCAAGCAATGAAGGGGCAGATTTCCTATCAGTGGATGAAAATCCACAATTACTCAGCCTGGTTTACACCCAAACTCACCGCTTTACTTGGGACTCAGTTTTTCTTTGGGTAGCTGAGACACTACCAGCAGCAACCATAGTCTCCGAAAGCTTCCACTACTTCAGAGACAACATTCCCATTTCCACATGGCGTTTTGTGTGGGTGCTCCCCTAGCTCTGCGCCTGTGGATGCAGAGATACAGACTCTTCCTCATCATGCCTTCTGAGGGGCAGAGCCCACCAGCTGCACATCCGCAGCTACATCCAGGAGCCAGGCCATGTATATAGCGTGCAAATTATACCTGAAAGGAGGTTGTATTAAGGTGGGAGTTGGTCTCTTTTCCCACATAACAAGTGATAGGGCAAGAGGAAATGGCCTCAAATTGCACCAGGAGAGGTTTAGACTGAACATTAGAAAAAATTTCTTCACTGAAAGGGGTGTCAAGTGTTGGACCGCGCTGCCCTGGGGAAGTGGTTGAGTCACCATCCCTGGAGATATTTAAAAGCTGTGTAGATGTGGTGCTGGGGACATGGTTTAATGGTAACTTGGCATTGCTAGGCTGACAGTTGGACTTGATCTTAAAGGCCTCTTCCAACCTAAATGATTATATTATTTATTTTTTTATGTATAATGTTCATCTATTACATGCACACAGACATTTTTTTTTTCCCCTCTTACAGGGGTTTGCAGAAGACAAAGTGCACATCAGCAACATAAGCAGCTGTTTCACCCCCAAGCCCCCCCGAGAAGCCCACCCGGGCTTGCCCTGGCCCCACGGTTGCCACTAGAGGTCAGCCGGAGCCCGGCAAATCCCCCCGCTCAGCCCAAGCCCGCTGCCCACCCCAGGGCAGGCAGGGAGAGCAGGATGGAGGGAGGGGGATCCTGACCTCCCAGGCTGTCCTGATCCCAAATTAACATCAGGCCAGGCACCTGGGAAAGCGAGCTTTCCAGACAGTTTAAGTTGCTACTTGCAAAGGAAAAGTGTAGAAGAACCAGCAAGAAAAGGAAAAAGCGCAATAAGGTGAAGACTACAAGCTACTCCTTTCATCTGTCTGAGGGAATTCTGCTGCAGCTTTACAGCAGAAATTCAGGTAGCTGCAATTGCTACTTAGGCAGCATTTAATCACACACAGCACCTTTGCTGGAAGATTGAACTCACACTTTCATAAAAGCCTGGGCTGAAGACCTAGGGGCTTGAGACCTACTCTAAATAAATATTGACAAGATTTATTTCAGGACGGTTAGCAAATGCAAAAAACCATCCCGGCTTAGGAAACTTGGATTGCATTCACATACAGTAGTTTTACTACCTTGTAAGAATCCAGAGTAGCCAGTCATTTTGTAAGTAGAGTCAATGGTATGTTAGTGCTGTTTTTAAAACAATGTAAGGAAACAGATTTTAGCCTCTGACATATCATTAAAATGGACATTACCCAGTAAACGTACAGCACACAGACTCGTGGGAAAGTTCATGGGAACATTTTCAGAGCATTTTCGTCAAGCTAATTTTTTTTTCCTATTTATTTAATGCTTACAAATTGATGTTTCTTTTGTGAAACAGTGTTGTGCAGATTCTACTATAATTAATTTTGGAAGTATTTTGTTCCTCTTATGCAGTTCAATAAATTCCTTTCCCAACCTTTTGGCAAGTATTATCCTAGAAACTACTGACTTATTGTAGCATTGTTTCATACTGGATTTTGCTAGGAGCCTTGCAGACAGATTCACATAGCACGCCGAGAACAACATTTAATTCTTGTGAAATGAGAAATGATAGTGATATATATCTGAGGTGTGAGAAACTGAAGAGTCCTGACCTTTTTTGCAAAGAAAGAGGAGAAAAAAAGAACAAAAATCAGTATCTCATCTGATAGCTTTTGGTAAACCTAACCTTCAGTCCCTGGAAGCCTCAAGCTGCCATTTGGTTTCCCCTCAGAAAAAAAATCACCAAGTCTCCTACTCTAAATATCAGACATCTTTCTGGCCGCTTTTCCAGAATTTGCTTAATGACCAGAAAACAGCAGAAATTCAGACAAGGACTTTTCATAGTGACACTGGAATGGTTTGAACATCTGACTAGGGTTACCTGCAGTTCTCAATTTTATGCCAAAAAAACCAAGGTTAAATTGTGAACAGTTCAGGAGAAACAAATCAAATGTGTGTGGAACACCAACAATAAAGGCAGCCTCTTAGCTCTGGTGATCACAAAGTGTGTGAATGGTAACACATGGAGCAGAGCCTGGTTTCTGGAAAGCAAGTAGCCTATTAGTGGTGCCTGCCTTGCAATTACTAGTAAAGCAGTAAGCTACTTAGCTGAGTAAACCAAAAATGAGAGAGAGAACAGCAGGGCATGATTCTCCATCTAATCAAGTGCTTTGCAGTCTGTCAGATGTGCAAAACCAGGAGAGCTGGGATTGGGAAGTGACAGAAGCTGGGGCTGCATTGATCACAAATTCGAAATTGAGCAGCCAAAGAATGGCCTTAGATAAGAATGGCTCCAGTGGCATGGGAGCTCAGGCTAATCTAATGAGCTGTGTGGCAAACAGCTTGCCTGCACGGCAAAACACCTTTCTGTGCACAAAACCACGGGTTAGCCAGTCACTCAAACCAAGAGAAGACACTTGATTCTCTTGTCCCATGCTTGCAGAACTGGACCAAAACAAAGGATCTGGTAGGACAAGCCGCTTCCTCTGCCTTTTGTCAAGCAAAAGTCTCTATTGTAGCTCATTAAGATCTGTAATAGCTCTACAAGCCTGTATACACTAGGCATTTCATGAATAACAAGTTTTTGGCAGCTGACCAATCATCTGAATATTTCAAGGCTTGGCAATATTTCAGCACAGTCTCTATAGCAAAAGAGGTCATTTTCTCTCTATTCCCTGAAGTGGTAGCTTACAGTTCAGTCAAATTCCTTCAACTGACCTTTCCGCATATTTAAAATATTTATCTTTTAAATAACTTGTAATTCTTTTCCAGTTTCTTGCAGCAGTTACAGGAGAAAACCACAAACCTAGGATAAGATTCTGGTTAGAGCTCATACCATTACTGAGCCCTCCCCAGCAGACGCTGATTAGAAATGACCAATTAACAGCCCTCCAGTCTGTGGAATAGGCCTAATTAGCCAGACTGAGGTGTGCCTAGGAAACTAATGACATTTTCCTTATTTGCACAGGAGAGGATGCCCAGTCAGCACAGCTTGCCATCAGTAGCCAAAAGACTCAAGGGGCTGTCAAAAACAAGATAACCACTTGAAGGGCAGAGTGGAAACATGATATTTAGTGAAAAGGACCTTCAAGATAAGAAATTGCAGCATCTCACTTGGCAGGAGCAATCTAGCATGGCTTCACTCAGCATAAAGAGAAACGGTCAATTGAAATAAAAGTGGAGCAGCTGTTAGATAGCCACATAACAGCTTAGTCTGGTGGCTGTGGACTGAAAGCAACCTCTCACTTGCCAAAAGATCTTATTTATTTCTCAGTGAGGTAAGACAATCATAGAACCGTAGAATCATTTTGGTTGGAAAAGACCCTTGGGATCATTGAGTCCAACCATAAACAGCACAGAGCAGGTAATCTCACACCTTCATAAGCACCATCTTCTCCTTCTGGAGGCAGAAAGCCTTCCAGAGGCTAGTGGTCACAGCAGGATCTCAATGCCTATCTAGGTACCTCTTTCGCTCCTGCCTTTGATATCAGTGGAAGTGGCTGCATTGCAGGGCTTTCTTATGCTCCAGCTCCATCAGCACTCTGCAAATGCTCTGGAAGAGAAAGCTCACAGCCCACAGAGTTTGGAAGAGATCAATCTGTGCTTTGTTTCAATGATGCTGAAATGACTGGGGATACAATTCAAAGAATTGCCAGATGAGAGGCCTCGGGCTTTCAGAAGGACAATAGGGTCAAGAAGAGGAAGTTTTCAGGGCAAACATACTTTGGCTGGGTGTGAGAACCCCTATTATGTGCGATTTGTTTTGTTTTTTGGTTTTTTTGTTTAGATGCAAGTCCAGTTTGGCTAAACAGGATCAAGCTGCTTTCCACTTGAATGAACAAGCAGTTTTGAAATAAGAAACAGTCCTTCATAGTTTCTATAAAACTGTAAGACTGACCAAAATCATTTTGCCATTGTTAAGATTACTAAAATAAGATTTTTGACTGTTTTTGCTGACTTACGAATTTTATTTTTTTTTTTTTTTATTTTTTTTTACACAGTAATAAGAGAAACTGTCACTTAAGACTGGAAATTCCCACAGTCACTAAACTGGAAAAAAGAGCAAAATCTTTTCAATGTCATGCCTTGTGCAAAAACATTTAACAATTAACCATCTCGAGTTTCTTCTGCATTTTTCTAGATATTGCAGTTGTTTTACAAAGACCGCTGTGAACACATCTGTGCCAAACCAACAAACAGTTGAGGCCATTGTTGGTATTTTGGCAAAACTATCTTACAGAAAAGCATGAAAGCCAGCTGGGTTGAAAATTGCAGATCCAAACTTTAAAGCTTTAAGAAATGGAGCATACAAAAATAAAAAAGGCTTTATTCTGCCATATTTACCCACACCAGTAACAGCCCTTTGAGACCCACTCTCAGCAGGGGATAGATTCAGGCTTCAGAGCA
This sequence comes from Limnodromus scolopaceus, assembly GCA_028565335.1. NCBI lineage: Eukaryota > Metazoa > Chordata > Aves > Charadriiformes > Scolopacidae > Limnodromus > Limnodromus scolopaceus. The sequence goes on from JAOXNO010000033.1 coordinate 7,437,675, forward strand.
GACATACTCCAGAAGGAAGGGAAAAAACTAGCCAACATATATTGAGGCAACAGCCCAACAGCGCTGGGATGCAGCTGGGAATACATCAAACCTCCCAAGTTTTAGACATTGACATTAACCCCAATAAGTCCATTAATGAAGTACAGGGGTGCTCAACATAAACACTGGTCACAAAAGTCTGCCATATTGTGCCACCTCATGCTGCATTATACTCTGCAAATGGTCCATTGGTTTCAGTGGCTGTTTCCTGCAGCTTTATCTAGAGGCAAAATGTCCTCTATAGGAAAATAGATCAAAACCAGACCTACCAGCCACAAAAGCATACAAAACCAGCCATAACACTGTATCTAAAGTATACTTTCTGTATTAGACTCATAGAATGGTTTAGTTTGGAAGGGACCCTAAAGATTGCCTAGTTCTAGCCCCCTTGCCCTAGACAGAGACACCCTCTGCTAGACCAGGATGCTCAAAGCCCCATCCAGCCTGGCCTTGAACACCTCCAGTGACGGGGCATCCACAACTTCTCAGCATTAGTGCCATATGTAATCAGATTTGCAGTTTGCAGCAGTTTAAAGCATCTTGAGGGGCTAGATCCAGAGCACACTGTGTCCTGTGGGGAAATAGCCTCAGTGAGTGGTGTTTAATGAGGAGACCCTCAGACTAGGTCACCAGCAGGTCTACCAGGTGATGAGACAGAAACCAAACAGCACAATGAGATCTCTGGCCTACTTAATGCCTTAACTGGAGATGATGCCACGGTAGCAAAGGTCTGCTTGCAAATTGTAGTCAGTGGGTTAGTATTTCTGTCACCAGCATCACTAGATAAAGTACAGATTCCTCCTTCCCACTGGAAAGCAGTTACTTGCAATGAAATAAAGAGTTTAAAACATGGTTAATTTTGATAGGTAATATTTTCCTTCTAGAAGCATGCTACCAGATGTACCCATGCTGACTAAAGATGCTGTTCGCTCCTGCTGAAAGATTCATTGTGATATTTCTGACCAATTCCACACCTCAGCTGTTATCATGAATCGTGCAAGCACAGTTCATCTGCTTCAGTGCCTAGTCCACCAGGGGGACGTGGACTGCCACAGAAAGTCTGCAGTGATTTTGTGACAGCCATGTGAGAGACGTCACATGTAGAGCCATTGATTACAGGCATTGCTGACCATACTTGTGGTTGGCAGAGATTTTACTGTCTTGCTCATTACAGAAAATACAACTCACCAGCTAGACCTAATAAAAGCCAGTCCTCATAAGCAAAGCAATTACAATACAAACATTCAAACTGCTAGGGAGCCTACTTTTTTTTTTCAAAATGGTGGCAGCCAAGAAAACATGATACAATTTGTGTTTAGGGAAGCGGATATTCTGCTGTGATGTTTGATCTGACAAGAAACCATGGTTCCTTCCTGAAAGCTGGCAAAACACTAAACATGGGGAATGCCATGCACAGACAGTCTCAATTAAGCTATCTTTTTCAAGCTGTAAAACAGCACTAGGCACACAAACCAGCAGAAAACACATTTGTTTCCTCTCCATCTGCACAAACATATAGTGATTCAGGCCTACCCAATTTACAAGACAAGACGAAGAACAAACACGCATTTAATCTTTGTTTAGGCCCACCTAACTCTGTATTGGCTACTGGAGGGTTTCAGTTTCTAAAGCAGCCAGGAGTGCCAACTTGAGCATCCTGCCTTTAAAAGAACTTAAAGCTGGAACTAACAAGTTCATTAATCATTGTCTGGACTATTCTAAATAGAGCAAATGTACAATTGCAACAGGGTGCTAGGCAATAAGCAAGTACCAAAAAGTCACATACCTACTGCTTTAGTTCCTCATCATGAAATTGGGTTAGGCAATGCATTTTTAGAGCTGAAGTAATACCTCCTTATACCCTTTAAAAACTGACATTATCTTACAGGCCAAATATAAATTAAGTAATAGGTTACTTAAAATTATAGCAGTTCATGACACATTATTCTACACCACTTATATGATCTGATGAAGATTATTTCATCAACCTTGACAATGGATTATATGCATGGAAAGTCTCAGACTACTTCAAGACAGAAAAATGTGAGCTATTTGACTGTCACAGCAAAAACCTTCTTACTTGATATTTCATGTTTTATGCCATTTCACATACAGACACATAAACGTTTCCATGTTTATGGTGTAAAAATCCCACTGATTGACCTTGACATTCAGGGTCACAAGGCTTTTGCCTAGCAAAAGTAAGAAGTGCTCTATGAATCATGCCAGCTCATTCCCCACAGCTACACATAGGTACAGTTGTCAAACCAGTTTTAGCACACAGGAAAAAAAGACAGAGCAGAAAGGCAAGAAGAGGAGGAATGGCAGGAGCTCTGGATAGGGAGGTGCATAGCACTGCCTAGGTGTAGGGTCTTCATCTAGTACCGATTTTGAAATCATCGTAGTTTGTGTATGGGTTCTCTGATTCACCAGCCTCCAGCTGTAGAGAACGCAAGTTCTGCTGGCTAAGCAAGGAGCACAAGAAAACTGAGTTGGGAGACCAGGCACATTAGGCAACTCCTTCTTCCACTGTGCTATTTCATTCTGACACGGAGTCACCAGAAAACAAAGTGAAACCCGTATGATAATTGTACAATCCAATGCAAGTTATTATCTACTAAGAACAAATTTAGATCTATATGTTGTCTCCCCCCCTAACTACAGTCTACATGATTAGTACCACTCAACTATAAGAAGAAAATAATCATATTCAAATTTGGCCTTTGATCAGCAGTGTTTTCCCTTTACATGAGAAAAGTTCAGTCTGGGTTTGGCTGGTGCTTTTGAGATAAACAGAAAATTACCCTGTGATTTTTCTGGCAAGTCTGTGAGGAACCAAGCCAACAGTCAGCTAAAATGAAATTTAGAATTAAGATACAGTTGCTTCACCATTTACCCTCCCTCTGGATTTTACACTGTAGAACTGGGATTCCAAATCTCATATTTCACAATAAGGAACACTCCTGTGTTTCCAGGAATCTCATCCTCGAAAATAAGACTACTACAGCTGCATCTATGTTAATGTGAGCCTGAGGACTTTCCCACTGTGTGTATCACATTTGCTCTACATCCACAGCACAGGTCCCTTGGACATCTCTTGCCTGGCCTAGACGGAGGTACAGTGGACACTACACCTGGGACAAACACAGGTATCTCATTTATTCCATGAGCCTTCTGACAACCCTGGTGCCTCTTTACAACACTTGTCTCTGCTGTGATGCATGTGTAGCATGCAAAACTACATGGCCTTCTGGGAAGAGCAATGCATGACCTGATCATTTAGACACAAATGACCTTGGCAAAAAGAAAAAATAATCTTGGGCCAGAAATCCATCTTCAGGGCTTTCACAGATCTCTTATCTGCCTATACGGGATAGCACAGGATGGATAAGTAGCAGCCTCCTCTCATGCTGAGATTACCTAAGACACTTCACAAGACAGGACACATTCCCTCCTTACACACTGCGCCATGAGACACATGTGGAGACTGCAGAAGACATCATATCAGCCTGACTTCAGAGGGAATTGCCTAACTGGTTTCTCCTGCAGAAGGAACGTGCCAGCCTGGGCCAGCTCAGTAATATTCAGAAGGAAAACAGATGCTCCCAGAAGAAAACATGCTGTAGTGCCTTCCACATGAGGTGGGCAAAAGGGATCACAAAAGCTGCAGTCCTACCCCAAAGCACTAAGTCAAGAGATAAAACACACAACAGATTTTTGACAGATCCTCTGCTCTCCTCAAGCAGACAAGTGCTAGAGGAAGTGTAGACCTTTATACTCAGTCCTCAAAGAAAAGCAGTAGCAGAATTGCTAACAAAAGTTACTGCAAAGCTGCCTTTGAACTGGTGCTTTCAGTCTTTCCTCTTTATAGTATTAAAGAATGTGTTAAAGTATTAAAGTCATGTGATCCTTCTTATCAACTGTTTTTATGACTAATCATCCTAACTAATTGCAGAATATTATACACAGATTGTCTTCTTGTTTATGGCAGGATTAGCACTCTATCCCCTTAGGCAACAATCCAGTGCTCAAAGCTCCTCTCAGACTCTTTAGGATGCAGCTGGTTCCAGACTAGGAAATTCTAGGTGCTCGACAGTAGGATCTAAATTACAGTCTACCGAAACTCTGGAGTCTCATGAAATACTGACCTTGGCCAGAGATGAGATAAAATATTCCATTTTAAAAATTGGCACAAGCTACTTGGACACAGTAGGATACAACTTCTGTAACTGCTTACCTGAGAAACAGATTAACTGAAGGCACCTGAACAAATGCCGTTAAGAAATTGAGGGAAGGTTTTGCTTACACAAACTAAGATTATTTGGCACTGAATAAGGAATTAATTAGCACAGAAAGAGCAAAAGCACAAGCCCAAGATGCAGAGACAGCATCTGAGCAATATCTGTATCTCAAGACAGCTGACATAAAACTGAAAACAATTGTGATGTACAGCAGACTAACTCAAGCAGATGTCTTCAAAAACATCTAGACTACAGTCTACATGAAAACTAGTATGTCTCTTACTAGATCATAAAGAGAAAAAAGATACATCTGACCAGGAAAAAAGAGAATCTATAGTGCAACGACCAGATTCCTTCTTTTTGGCCAATTTACCTAATCTGGATGGAAAAAAAAATAAAATCTCTATTTTACAATTGAGCCTACAGTGTGGACATGCTGGAGAAAGCCACTTGTTCATTTAGTGTAGAATTGATCAGAAAAACATGAAGCTTAGTGAAAGGCACTTGCCACAAAATGCAGAACATGAATGACTTTCACAGAAATATGCAACAATTCAAAAATCAGTATATACAGAAGTCAAGGATATACATATATGGCTAAAAACTAAGTCCCAATGCAGTGCTATGAATTATTTATTACTGTTTTATATTATAATATAAATAGATTATAAATATATAATGTATAGATGTATTATAAAATGTTTTTTAGAAACATGAGGCCATTCCACATATAACACCTGTAACAAATCATATGACTTTGAACACACATGTCTAGTAACAACACACAAAGCAGCCAAGAGTGGAACAGATGATTTGGCTTCCCAGTATTCCCAGCTGTTCGATGGCAGCAAGCAAGCCACCACTAACATTGCATATTTTGGCAAAGATACCAAAATAGCGAACCTTTATTCTGATAAACAGCATCAGCATTCCCCTTCGATACATATAAAGTTGTTGTAACATGACATGTCAATGATACCTGCCTTCTATCAACCCTTAAGTTTTGCAGGAGCACCTTCTATTAAAGAAAAATCTGTCTGAAGAAAACAGGGTGGAGAATAAGCACTCTGGATTCATGATCACTTCTCACCAAAGACAATCTGGCCTGGACAACCCCTCGCCTCAGTCATTCATTTCTCTTGAGTTTGGCAACAGAGGCTTCAAGACATTCAATTTAGATGCTTGTAGCAGACATTTTCAGTGTGTCCCTCAATTCCCTTTCAATATATACAGTAAGACAGGCCAAATTCTCTTTTCTCATCCTGAGACTAACCACACACACCGAGCAATAGTATACTATTTTCTTGCAAACCCATTTCAAAGGTTTCCCTTCCCAGGCCCAGGGAGAAAAGAGGAATCAGGCAATTATTTTTTAATGAGAAGCCATATAAAACCCCTTGGCCCCAGGCACTTTCCTTACAGCAAGGACACACCAGGAAGTCAGAAGAAACCCTGTCCTTGCATTCCTGGTACAAAATGACATTTTTTGGAGGGCCTGGTAGCAATTAGCATCAAATGTTTAGCACAGAACGACCATGACAGAGACAAACACAGTTTTGTCCTTCTATCTGAGTAACTTCAATGTCTTCTATTAGCACACTACTTGAATTCATTATGGTGGTCAATGCATTTCTAGCATGAATAACTACATTTCTATTCTCAGTACTTCTGGAAATGGGTAAATTACCTTTAGAAAGGGGAACAGAGACAATAAATGACTCTACCAGAGCGACATAAAAAGTCTACATGGAGAAGTTAATTGAGTCCAGAGTCCAAATCTAGCTTCTTGAGCTTCAGACAGTCTTTCCCCTTTGTATACTGAAGACACTCCATATGCAGAAGGATGGCATTTGTCCTTCTGCACTGGATTTTATGAGCTGCTTAATATATTGATGTTAAGATGGAAAATAAGGAGCTTCTACTTTATGAGTTCCTCTTTTTACAGTGCTGAATCCTCAGCTGAATACAAATTAATGTTTTAGTCTCCTTAGCTTTTATGGCCATCACAGGTATTTGGCAACTCTTGGAGTAAAGTCATTTCCATCAGTCCATCCCTCCCTCTCCCCCACCCTTTCCTCTCAGCTATTTATTAGAGCATCAATCACAGCAGTATCTAGGCACAAACTGTCACCTGACTAATGGCCTGTGGCTTTCAGATACCATAGCAACTTAGCAACACACATCAGCATATACCTCTGTCACTGCAGTGAGACACTGTGTTTAAAATATGGCATCCATGCTACCAATGCACACTGCTTTTTGCAAGGTCAATACAATCTGTGCCAGACCTCCTGGTCCCTGTGCCCAAGACTGTCTCAGAGCAAAGCCATCTCTTCACAAAGTACAAATAAATGAATTGCTGAAGCAAATGGTTTTTCTACAGAATGGAAAGAAACCCAAACACTCTAATTTCATCAAGAGTGTTAATGGGAGCAAGAGTTACCCTCATCTTGCCCCTGTGAAGGCAAGAAGGGGTAGGTAGCACACATAGCAGGTACGAGGTGCCTGCATCAACAACATCTACATCTAATTGAGCTGTGCATCCTCCTCCCACCAAGCAAGGGAGCACCCAGGCTGCCAGGGTGGCTCAGGACAACTCAATGCTCTCCAAATGCAATCTGACTCAGTCAATACTGTAAAAACAAAACTCTTCTATGTACTCATCTGAATGTCCGACTCCTTTCAAAGGCTGCACATCCAAGTCCCCCCACCCTTCTCCACCTTCCTATCCAGGTGGTTATTTGGTATTCAGTCCCTTTGTCTCCTAGCTCAAGTCGACTCACAGAATTGATAGTGGAGCAAATTCCAACTTAAACTCCATACATTAACATAAAAAAAGCAGAATATATTTGGATAGATTAGTTTCTGGGGGGAAGGAAACATTAGTTCCAGGAAGACTTAGTAAGAATGGAAGAAAGTGAATGGCTTTAAACTAAATTAACGCTTTTATGTCATGATTTTTCCTTCTTTTATAGTAGGACTCTAACCTCTCTCCTCCCACCCCCCCCAAAAAAAACCACAACAAAAGGCCTAAAAAACCCTCTGAGTTTCATTACTTCTGACTTCAGCTGGATGCAGATACATGTGTGCTGAAATACCAAAGCATGGTAATCACAGTATAATCAGTATTCTCATCTGCATTAAAAGCTGATCTTGCATTCATCAGATCAAACCCAATGCTTAGCCTGTGAGTTTATTCAATGCTATAATATATTCAATTTCTCTTGAACCATCTGTCAGCACATTTCTGCTGCGTAGAGAGTATGGATAGCTATACAAGGCTCTGAACAGAGGGGCTGGATTTCTTCTTGTTCATCATGGGGAATCACATGAAACAAAGTTTGCTTTACTACTGAGCTTTTCTTTCCACCTGTCTTGGCAGAAGGTCTCCATGTGATGCACAAGTACCTGCAGCTTAGTAGGTGCTCTTTGATTCTTACTAAGTTGTTTGTCTCTGACTTACATTTGCAAGCCATAAACTGGACACTATACTGTAGTACCTTCCTTTTGAAATATATCCCCTCTAGTTATGAATATCCTCACAAGAGCAGTTTATCACTACTATCAATCAATACTTCCTATTCTCTGTTTCTCCATCAGATGTTTTTATCTGAAGTCATACGATAGTTTTGTGTCTTTTGAGCTTCACTATGCTTTTGTCATAGGATGCATGGGGGATGGCCATCTCTTCTCACACAAGAAAACTTCAAACTTTTATGAATTACAGAGAGGAAGAAATAGTCTGAAGTTTCAGCATCTCCCTGTCACCCTTTTGCAGGCATTAAATTGCAGAGCCAAGGCCTTTCACTGAGCCATGGCTTTCCTTTGAGAAGCTCACACAGCTGCACACAAGATAAGGTATCAGTCAGCTTTGCTATCACTTCTACACCAGCACACATTCAGGCTTCCTACCCACAGCAGCACTTCCCAAGGAAAGAACTACAGCTTCCTAAAAGGAACTTACTAGTAGGAAAACCATATATTTCTTCCTCACTTCAAGTGCTAACTATAAACCTGCCAATCCTAAGATACCCAGATGTAGTACCACCAGTGGTGAAATGGAGCTTACCACAACACAGAGTGTAGCATTTGTCCTGCTAAGGAAAAGCTATAGTGAGGGGAGAGGGAAGAGGAACAGGCACAGCTTGGAGTAAGCTGCTAAGGAAGCATCACAATTCCTTGGATTCGGAGGTCAGTCTGCTCAGTAGTGCTACTTAATTTAGAATTTTAAGTCAAGATGTCACCTGTGCTGTCTGAAAAGTAGATTCTATAAAACTAGCTTGTTTTTTATCTCCTCTCACAAGGCTTCAGCCCTCTTTGAAACCGTATGGCTAGCACACTGCCTTTACAGTATTGTCTGCAGGCAGATAACATCTAGAAGCTGCCCTTCCATCTGGGCACGCAGGGTTTCCCTTCCTCTGCCCCAAAACTTCCAGCTCTCCCCAAGCAAGCGCAGACAGTTCACAGGCAGTTGGCTGCAGCACAGCCTGAGCTGGCTCCTGGGGAGCCCTGCGCTGTAAGAGTCTCTGCAAATAAAAGCCATCCCCCCTCCACATCACCATGGCACAGAAATGCACTTGATGGGGGTATCAGCATTTCCACCAGATAACCTTGTATACATAGTTTTACAAGTGACATGCTTCAGAGTTGACTGATAAAATTCCTTTCCATAACTGCAATTCAGGGATTCTATATCACTTTTATTTATCAAACCCAAGCACAGTTAGGATACTGCTTGAACCAAGATGTGTATACCAAAAGCAGCTGGAAGTAGGCTTCAAATGAAAACAAACCCACAGCTTTAACTACAGAAGAGCTACAGAGCAAGCAATCCTTCAATAGTTCCCCCAACTATGAAAATAATCTAGATTTACACAGAGAAATGTTGAGCTATTTTCAAAGTGCCTTGGAAATATCTTGAAGGGCATCGAGGGGTTTTTTTTAAATTTTATATTTTAGGAAATTGTTTTCAACTTTCTAAGGAGACTTCAGTTATCGCTCATAAGTCATTTTACACAGTTCAATTCATCTCAATCTTTTTCAAACCACTACAATTCTCAGATAAAGAAAATTTTAAAGAAACAAACTTTAAAGAAACAGGCATTTAACAAATACTCCAGAAGCAAGAATATACTTCTGAAGTAAGCATAAATCCAAGCCAGCAGAGCAAAGCCTGAAGACATTCACTGCAACCTTCAAGGTCTTTTTTTTTTTTTCCCCAAATTTACCACTATCCCTTTTACTGTTATTTTTACTTTACTCAAGCTTTCTTACAGATTACACTATGCTTCTCATCAATATTCAAATGTCCTCCCAGACCAAGCTTGAAGACCACCAGCACAGATCCCCTCAGTTACCAGTGCATGTCTTTCAGAAAAGTTAGAAGCAAAAAAGAAAGAAGTTGTCATGCGACCAAACTCACGTGCTTGATCTTCCATCCACCAGCCAAAGAGCCTCCTCTCTCCACAGAAGATACCAAAACAGCTCCCCAGACGAGCAGACTAACCTGCACCCTCTGGAAACCCCCCTGGATATACACTCTGCTGCTCCTTGTGACCTCACTCCCACATTATCACATCATTGGAATCAGCTGAGGTCATTATGTGAAACAAGCTCACCTGGAAGCGTTGGCCTGGGAGCTCCTGCTTCCTCTGCCCTGTTGCTGAGCACAAGTTTACAGAGACATAAAGTGCCTGATTTTTGCAATAAAAGTATTGAGGGCTATTTTCCATGGAGTTGGCTTCTTTTACTCCTGCAACTCCAGTGCTTGGTTGGCCCAGGGTACTAGGTCAGTAATGATAGTTATCCCCAGTCTCAAGTAATCGGTTCCTGTTGATACGGCCTTTCATCCTTCCCTTGTGTCAACATCATGTTGGATGCTTAAAATTATACAGTAAGTCAATTAATACACCCCAACACACAGGATGTGTCTGTCACTTTAAACTGTCAAGTTTCTGAGATCTGTTTGAGCCAGCCAATCTTGAACCATTCTCTCATAGGGTAATTGCTGACTCTTACTGTTGTTATGTCTTAATTTTTGATTTTGTTAAATATAAATGGAAATTAAATATAAAAGATAATATAACCATACATTTCCAGACAGTATTCTAAAACCTATCCTTTAACAGGGTTTTATAGCTTTCTTTTTTCTTTATACAGGTGATTTATCTTGAAATCTTGCTTTGACTTTTTTTTTTTTAAAGTCCTGATTGTTTTCCTAGTATTGATATAATTAAATTGAGTTTTCCTGTCCAGGTGTTTTCATTGACCTGTGCCCTTGCTTTCTCAGTTTTTCTGTCTAAAATCCCAAACCTGTTATAATGTAATTCAATTTAATTTACACTGAACAACACATGATGGCTTGATCCAAAGTTACTTCCAATGGTGACAACTCCGTTGTTTTCACTGACTTCATTCAATTCCCTACCCAGACTAGATAATAATGCATAATTAGCTATCACCTACATGATTACAGCGTTCATAAATACTCTATTTTGCAAGAGGCTGTTCTCTGACAGTCCCACCATCTTAACAAACAATTCTCCTGATGGTGTACAATGAAGATGAAAATGAATTTCAGCCTTTTTAGTAGCTCATTCTACCACTTCACCAGGAATTAAATGGCATTAAGTTTTTGGGTTTATTGCTAACATACATGCATGTATCTTTTACCGTATGAAACAAATAGTCTGATAAGCACATCACCAACCTTTCAGGAAAGATTTTTGTACTGTATTTCAGCTCCACATTGTTTCTGACTTTGCCTGTCCATGTGTTTGAGGCAATTAATGCGAATGCTTGTCCTACAGATTTGAGTCTTGTGGTGGAGTGACTTTGAGGTCTAAGAAAATGCTGTCTGGGATTGCGAATACTCTATATAGACTAATACCTGAAATTACACCAAATGAGACTTGTCTTTTTAATGTCATCACTTAGTTTTACAAAGAATATAAGACCATTATCAGTCTTTGAAGCTCTGCCTCTGACAGTTTTGGAGCATACCTGCTGTTATGGTTTAACCCCAGCTGGCAACCAGAACCATGCAGCCACTTGCTCACCCTCCTTTCCCTCCTCCCCTCGGAAGGGTGGGAGGGAAGAGGAAAAAAAAAAAAGGAAGAGAGAGGAAAAAAACCTCCTGAGCTGAGATAAAGACAGATTAATAGAAACGGTAACAGAAAAGAAAAAAAATAACAACAGTAATAATGGCATGAGGCATTCTCACTGCCGGGTGAACTGGCACCATCCCAAGCAGTGATCATGGCTTCCCGCCCCCTAGGCCAACCCCTATTTATATACTGAGCATGATATCTATAGTATGGAATATTTCATTGGCCATTTCTTTGTTCTGTCTAGGCTTCTATGGGAAGCTGAAAAATAGTCCTTGAAGAGTGTAAACATCACTTAGCCACAACTAAAACCAATAGGTATTATTGACATTCCTTTCACAGCAATCCCTAGAAAGAAAAATTAACTCTTTCCCAGCTGAAACCAGGACACCTGACAATGGGTGCATAATCTTGTCTGGGAACAAGATGAATAATAGATAGATGTTGTCTCTACATGAAGTTTCTTTCCACAGGAAAAGAAACAAACCAAACAAAACTGTACTGGGTGGAATATTTTAATATAATGTGCTTTTATGAGGTCCCTTTGGAATCTAGTCTATATTACAATCACAACAAGATGGATCAGCGTACAACATCTCATATCTTATAGTTATTAAAATCAGGGGTGAAAGAAAAGGCAAGTACAGAGGATGGCTAATGGGGGCTTTGTGTGGTGGTAAGATAAGGATTTGTGTTAGAGTAACTGTGGTTTCTACTTGTAATTTTATTTGTGCTGTTCACCCAGAAAATACTCATCGAGCACTCCCTTATGGCTTTTCTGTACAGTTTGCATTTCCCACTCTCTCCGCATCCAGCTGCTAGACATATGTGGTAACTAACACAAAGGCTGTTAAAATGTTTGCATGCATGAAGGCAGAATTATGCCGCTTAAACTTGCTTTTAGCTAGGTTCTAGATTTGTATGTGCATGTGAGTGACCCTGTGAAGTGCTCTGTATTTTCAGACCAACAGACAGCCAAAATCACTGTTTTTTATTCACATCTGTAGTCTTGCAAAGAGTTCCAGTATTTAGGATGTTAATGAAGGGTAATGGTATGCACTTATAAGTTGATAAGAATGTACAGGTATAAACAAACCCAGTTGAGTTATCTTCCAAGTGAGGCAATGGCATGTGGATAAAGAGGCCTGCATACTTAGGCATCAGAATGAGGAAATGGAGGGGAAAAAAGCAAAACAACTAAACAAGTATCTGGTTAATGAACTACCAAAACCAGCCTTCACTATATCGTTATATCCTTCTGCTCTGGAACAGTATAATGCACTTGTCTTTCAAGTAAAGGACCTACTCAAGGTCTTTTTTTCTTCCCCTACAACTGAGAATTTTTCATCCAATGCTCAAACAATTTAATACCATTTTGGGCAGACATACTATACTAGGAACAAATCTTCAAGCCTTGTCTTCTTTATGGGAAAAATTGTGTCTTTCGCTCTCTACATTACCCAACACAAAGAAACTTATATGATATCAATCAAAATAAAAGCAAGGTAGCCCATAATTTGAACATGTTAACAGGCCAAGGTGGCATCCTTCCTTATGAAAAGACGAAGAGGCTTTGAGGTGGACACAAATGCAAATGAAGCCTTAATAAACTCATTTTAAAATGAGTTTCAAATTCTTAAGGGTTGGCTGGCTTGGCTTGGAAAATCCCTGGACATTACAGCTTCACAGGACTCTCAGGAATGCTTGAAGATATTTGAAAGGTAACTGATATTTCTGGCAGAAAAATTGAAGAGAAATGCCACGGGACCGCTCTGTTCTTGCAATAGTTTCAGTTCCATTTTGCTGGAGAAGAGCTATAGAGCAGATATGGCTAGAGTTTGGTGGTGCTGCTTTCTGGGTTAGCTGAGTTTCCAGCTGAGTGTTGATGCTGCTATTTCAATCATTTTAGATTCAAAGGCAAGCTGGAGTTCACTACAGGTATTCAAATTTTTAGCTTTCTAATACGAAGTTATATACGAAGTATATACGAAGTTTAACCACTGGGAAGGCTGGTGAATGCAACAAAAGGTTTTAATAAAGTTTTTTGCTTTTTATTTCATTAGATATTTATTTCTTTTTTTGAATGTATGCTTTCAAGTTCTTAGCAATTTTAAAAAGGATTTTTCTCTTTAAAACCAAATAAAAGGCTCCATCTTGGCTGTTCGCAGGGTCGATGAGAAGGGCAGACAAGAAATCTCAAACAGCCCTGAGCTGCGGGCTGTGCGCGTTGTTCTGAACAGCGAGTCGTGGAGAGAGCTTTCTCCACCAGAATTCAGAGTAAACGGCAGTGAGAGCCAAGCTGAGCCGAGCCAAACTGACAGCTAAGCAGCTGGAAGCAGGATATCGGGATGAATCCTCCCAGCCTGGGAGATGAAAAGCCAGCTGCTCCAGCCCCATGCAAGCTGCGAAGTAATCCCTTCGCTCAGCCCTCTTTCTTGCTCCCCAAATCCTGGGAATGACAGAGGGGAGATGAAGAATGAGGGGCAAAAGCGGGTCTTGGGGGAGGAAGGGTATTAGCGAGGGAACAGGAACATCTGTTGCTCGTACCCAGGACCTTCCGCACAGGCAGACTGTGGAAATTGTGGAAATCTGGGGTGGGCGTGGGAGGGCAGGGGGAGGACATTAAAGGAAGTCATAGCAGGAGCCTCCCAGCACAATAGGCTACTTGCTGCCCATGTTGCCAGAGGGTGAATGGGGTCAGCTGGATGATAACCCAGCAGCCCTTCTGGGCACGATTCTGCTTGGGGCGAGCCGCAGGCCCCGCTCCTGTTGCCAGAACAGGCATTGCATTGCTCTCTCTCAATTAACCAATTTGTTTCCTTTCATGTTGGGTCAATGAGTTACAGTGTATTACGGCTTTAGTGGATACAAACTAATTAAGGGTGAATGAACTAGCAAACATTCATTTAAGCTTGGATTCCTCACTCAGGCGCTGGGGTAGCTTTGGTATCACGTATGTGGGGCCTCATTCCAGGGGCACTGAACCTTTCCCTGGTCAAGAAATGTCACGAACAGCATCTGCATGCTGTATGTCACTCCTCTCTAACGAAGAGTGCCTGTGCCTGTGCTCTCCATTCAAACCGGCAGCACATTCATAACCATCAACAGAGCAAGAATGCCCACAAGATGTTCTTAATGGGAAAATAAACAGGCGACACCAGGGCTTTTGTCGGCGACTCCAACTCCAGGCACTCCAGTCAAACGTTATGTTTAATACTACAATCCAAATCTTTGTATCTGATGTTAGCATTTGTTTTTGAACAAGCTGCCAAGTATTCCCGCAAGCTCTGGTCTCACTCACTGCTGACAGCGAGACACCCCTCTGGAGGCAACACAAGGCATTTGCAGTTCAACATCTTTTTATCAGCGGACATCTGCGTATCGAGTACAAGACTCCGTGAGGGAATATGTCCACCTGGGTGTGGGGGTGTGAGTCCATTTTGGCAGCTGTCCCACAGAAGGTATAAATCCCAACATGATTCAAAACGCCTACAGGATACAGCTAGCTAACTACCTTGCTTGCTTGTTCAGGGAGTCCTGTTCCAGACTATTTTTTTTTATAGTTACTTGTATAGTCTTTTTCATAGGAAGAAGTTGCCGTGTCCCCACCTCATCACTGACCAGTAAGTGCTGTGCAACTATGGTGTACAAAGTAATTGAGAGTGGTTTCATTGAGAAAAATATCATGTACTTGTGTGTGGGACCCGTGTTACTATGAACGGCTTCATCTCGGTGGGAAGGGCATATCGTATTGATTTGTGAACACTTTGAAGGCTTTGAATAAATACAACCTAAACGGGCCAAGCACATGCGTCTGGCTCAAGAAGATATAACAGTCTCCATAGAAGAAAAGCTCTACGTGATTGTTATTTTCAGGTTTTATAGCAGCAATGCTTTGAAAGGCAGATGATATGCAGCAGTTTCAGCCTCAGTTTAGCAAGCTATCTGAGCATTTTTTACTTAAAAAGACATGGATACCGACCGCGTTGAGTTGTTTTTCTCAAAATGTGGTATGTGGTTACATACACCCTGAAGAATTGGGGTGCAGGCTGAGACACACTATAGTCCTAAGAGTGCAAACTGGTGAGTGGGCATGATGTATCCATATGTCCACATCATTGTCTTTGTCTTACAGCAGCAGAAACAGTAAAGAGCTTACGCTCAGACAGGGTACAAAATCTTACTGCCTTTGCAGGAAAAAGATAAAGGACTTTCCAAGAAAAATCCCATACTCTTGTGGCCAACCTGTCTTCTCATTTCTGATGGTGCCACTTCACCCCAAAATCAGAATGAACATATCTGGTGCATGCTGGTGGCTGCCAAGGGTCAAGTCATGGTCTGGTAAAAACATGCATGGGCTTGTGCTAAGAGTATGTTCATCCTATTAAGTTTTCTTCCTCTGGTTTTCCCCTAAACTTGTTTAAAGCCCTTTGTGGGGCAAAGTGGATTTGCCTCTAAATAGTGTGGGTATGAGGAAAAAATTAGGGCTGCAATTCTGCCAGTTGGACAAAATAACACTAGACTTATGCCTAAGTCTCGGTCTTAATATGTTGAAGGGTAAATACTCAAGTGAGATCCTCAACTCCAGGATTAGAAGATGCTATTTTTAAATTATTTGGTTTGGGTTTTTTTGTTTGGTTTTTTTTTTTTTTTGCTTAGGGGATCCCAACATTTTCCAGGAGCAATTACCCTGAAGCCAATGCCTTGTGCAATACCAGTAATGGTTATGAGCTTCTGGGAGACTATGAAATTTGGCTTGGTTTATTTCTGCTTCTTATTTCCTATTTCTGAAATTATAGCTTATTTCTGTCAAGAACATAGTCACAGTCACATTATCACAAAACAGGAATGCAATTATTTAACACATCCCTAGTTTTCGCAGTGCGTAAAGTTAACAGCCATTTTTTATACCGCCTCTGCCACATAACGCAGATGTTGTTGCTTTCAACATTGTCTTCGTTATTGGAGCACAGCTGAAGAATAATTTTAGTCCCCTATTTTACATAGTCTCTTTCATGTACTATTGCTGCAGCCATCAGCCAGACAAGACATTTGACTAAGCACACTGTCAGTGTATTTCACACATCCCTGGGAGACG
The DNA here is from genome assembly GCA_028565335.1 of Limnodromus scolopaceus. Lineage (NCBI taxonomy): Eukaryota > Metazoa > Chordata > Aves > Charadriiformes > Scolopacidae > Limnodromus > Limnodromus scolopaceus. Next base: position 7,454,159 of record JAOXNO010000033.1, read on the forward strand.
AATAAAATCAGATTCCAAGTTTATGTATGAGATGCCTCCAGTTTGTTCAGTTTTATGCCAGATTTACTTTCTTCATTAGTTTCCCTTTTGTTATAGTTGGGAGATTTTTGACAACATAACTTTTAATATGAATATACTGAAATCTTTCTCCAAAACAGAAATATTTCACCCAAATGTCTTATGTTTTATGACATCCACAGATTTCTTTTTGATTTATTCTCTTGAAATGCCAGGATTCAATGCACCTCAGCAGCTTGCCCGTATTACCTGTAAGATGCAAGTGCATTTATACATTGTAAATCTTAACCCTGTTTGCATATGCATGCACACAGAAAAATGTTGGAAAAATTCAGGTTGAAGAGCTAACTGTTAAGTTCTGATCTGGCAGTTGGTGCAGTGTTGGATTTTCCTAAGGTCCTGGCCTTATGGAGAAGGGACTTTGCTGTGCTACATAAATATGAAGCAATGCACTTGCAGATTAACTGGATCAGCAGCTGAGAGCTGAATCCGTCCTCACTGCAGAGCAGTCTGCCCCCAGGAGACCAGCATCCCAACAGTGAAGACTTTCTCTACACCGTGACCAAAAAGGTTAGCTTAAAAGATGGGAAATCCAAACCACTCAAGACTTTCTGCCTGGGTGAAAATCAACCATGAACTGGAATCTCTGGAAGTCACTTAACAGACTGTAATTTATATGAGAAACAATGTGTTTCAAAAGATTTTCTGCATTCAGTTCCCCAGCAGATAATGCCAAAAGAAGGCACTTAACAGCATTTCAACATTTTGCCTTCTGTTTGAAACCAGTGAGTATGGGAATATGGAAATGGAAGCTAATTTTCAGAAGCATGCTCTGAATGTTTCTGAAGCTTCAGAGCAATGGCTGTTTATACATTCAGGAAGAGGAGAGGGAAATCTCTCTCTGGTTTAGGTCTCGTGCACCAAAATTATCTAGATACAAAATTGAAGAAGGGCATACAACAAAAGGGTTTTCCCTACCATTCCAAGGGGCTGAAAGACATGGAATGTGGCAATTCACAGCTTACTGCTTCCTGGCACCCAAACTCACAAATGTGACAATAATGCTGTAAGGATAATCAGTCCAGTTTATGTTCCAAGTGTGAAATGTCCAAA
>JAOXNO010000033.1:7455389-7481015 GCA_028565335.1 Limnodromus scolopaceus
ACCCAAACTCACAAATGTGACAATAATGCTGTAAGGATAATCAGTCCAGTTTATGTTCCAAGTGTGAAATGTCCAAATCCCGCACAACAGGGAGCCTTTCATCATTTCATCTGTGTGCAATGAATGCAGAGAATAATTAGTGAAATGAATGAAAAGGCTTTGGACTCGATTTTAATCCACCTCTACCCAATGGTAATAACATTCTAATTCATTAAGCATCAGATGCACATTAGTGAAACACAGTGGCAACTTAAGTCAACTGGGAAGGGCATACCCCTGGGGAGAGCTGAAACAAACAAGCCCATCATTTCTCCATCGGTAGTTGACTTTAATTAAACTTCTCAAAAAGCAAATTTCTACTCACCTTGAAGGAAAATGTGAGAGAACAACTTCTTAAAGCACCTTCCAGTTGTATTTAGAGATGGTTTCCTTGTCCTGAGCAAGTTGAAACGGTAGGAGCAGTGGAAATTTTGATAGAAGGGAGTTCAAGCTCTGGAACAATGTATTCAGGGGAACTCTGTGATAGAACAGAATTTGCAATATCTTTAGGGAATATTATTATTAAATTTCACAGTTTCATTCATTCCTCTGGATCGTTCTACTCTTGCCCTTGTCACTTCTGATCAAGTGCTCCTTCGTGTGTTTGTTTTCTCATTTATTAAAGGCCAAGCAGTATTCTGTTTCCCCAATTCCATGGGAAAACACAGAGTGACAGTTTGCTGTGGGCCTTGGGATTAAATGCTTTATCCTGCAGTTTCATTTCCTTGCAAACCTTTTGACTAAAGCAATATGTGGGGACGCTGAGCCAATTTTCCTTTTCTCTTAATTTTCCCTAAAGGTTTGCTTAGTGTCTTTAGCTTAGACAAAATCTAGATGGAAAACACTTGTGTGTTCTGGTCCTTGTTTTCTTGGTAAAATATCTTGGAACTTGGCAAGTGCAGGGGCTGAGGGGAAAAGTTAATTTAACTGATATCCTGCTCAGTTGGAATCCTCTTGTCTTCTGAGGTCTCAGTTTGCGATCCTAGTGCTGTAAAAACTGGCCATTACAGAAATTGCTTATTAATTTTCCCAGGGTTTTGTGTTGCACCCCTGACTTCTTCAAAATTCTCAGGGATACTATGTAAGAAAACTAGGATGCAATACTCCCAGGGTCTGTCCTTGACTCCAGCGCTGACTCACTCCTCAGTTCTCCGAGAAACAAACCTCCTTCTCTGTCTTGGCCATAGGGTGCAGAATTGAGGACACAGAGTAACTGTTGTCCCCAGAATAGTACAGACACCCTATGGCTGTTCCAAGGAGGGAAAACCATGCTTGAATAGCTATCCTCACAACCTGCTTATTTCTATACAAAAGACATTTATGACTCAACAGCAGACATAATAGATGCTTGTCACTGCTGGTGTCTGGTTTCAGGGAAAGCTGTCCCTCACTTCTGTGTCAGCTGAGAAGGCAGAAAGCTGGAAGAACTGTTTCTTGCTCCACTGAAAGCTGGGAGAAGTGGGTAGGCATCCCAGCAGCAGAATGCATGGGACATATTGACATTTAAGATGTAAGCTTTTGACGGGGCTGTGCTGTCACCCCTAGCTGTGTCAGTTCCATACATTATCAGCCCTATGGACCTGCCTTGAGCAATCCATTGTGGTCTTCTTCCAAAGTAAGAAGGACTGTAGAGAGAAACTCGCCCTGGCCCAGCTCTGAACAAGCAACTCTTGTTTCTAGTCCAAAGAGGAAGCGATGTACTGCCTGCTTTATCTCTAAAGCTGACAAGTTCCATGTAAATGGGAGAATGTAAGAATTTATTCCCAGAGAATAAATTCCCTTGGAGAGGAAAACTGGACATGGCCAGGACAACTCACAGTACCCAAATTCTGTCTGACAACACCAAGTGGAAAAAATAAAATAAAAATTGCTCAAAGCTCTAGCTATTATCTTACTTAACAAACTTTGGGGAGGCTGAGGAATATTCTATGTCGCTCACCAAAATAAGCCATTGGACTCTATTTTGAGACTCAGATTAATGACATGATATCGATATGCCATATCTAATGTGAGGGAAAACAGGGAAGCAGAGTCCATAACATATCAATCAGGGTGGAGATGTCCTTCCTCCATCACATTCCTTGAACAACTCTGTGCCATTGAGAGACCTTTCCACCACCACTCCTCTGACACAGAGGGCATATCAGGCATGCTTGACACATATCAGTGAGTTTCTCCAGGTCTGGTGTTTGTGGTGAAAGGGTAAATCTTTCTCATTCTTCCCACTGCTACATAAATCAGCCCTTTTGTAGGAGCCATAAGTTGGACTAGATGATCTCTATGGTCCCTTCCAACTCTAAAAATTCAGTAAAAAAAATCAGTGAAATTCCTGGACAAAGAGTGGTGAGGGGTCAATCTCAGGGAAAGGGAAATGCTGGTGCTCTGGGTATTCCTCCAACAGCCCTAATGGTAACAGACATTTCTGACACTTGTGATTAATCTCCTTCTGATTCTGATTGTGGTCATGGCACTGTCGTTTCTTCCTACAGCTTCTCCAACCTGTCATGCAGCCCACAGACATGACAAGAGCTGCAAACTGCAGATGCTCCACCAAAGTTGGCTTTAAGTAGTTTAATGCTGGCAAGTTTGTGCTGCTGAGGTTTTTACAAAGCCCTTTGAATGCGGAGGTGATGAATAGCTGCTCAGTATGGAAAGCATACCGGAAAGCCATCAGGAGATGGCAGGGGCTTTTAAATTCCTCTCCTTTTTAATATTTCACACACAGAGGAAAGTCTTGAATTCAGTGTGATACTTGTGTCAATGGCAGTGTGGACTCTTTGTAAACATAGGGCAAGGGAAGATGATTTAGAGGGTAATAACTCTATGGATCTCAGAATTTCTCTTTTTATAGCTCCCATTCTGCATAAACCACCACAGGTAACTAATGGGTAAAGTAAATTAAACCCAGGAGCTGTTCTTGCCCTTAGAGTCCGGGCTGAGAAGCCCCCTTTCTCTTTCTCAGAAGGCTCTCTGTCTGCAAGGCTGATTTCTTTTCCCTCTGCAGGTTAGAGGCCCAGTTTTCCTTCCTCACCTCTTCCCTGCCTCCCGGTCCCCTTTGCAGATCCTGGGGCCAAGGCTGGAAATGACAAAAGGACAAAGCAGGCTTCCCTTCCCAGCGTGAATAGGAAAAGGCCCCTCTGAGACAACAAAAACCAGGCAGCTTGATTAACTGTGGGACGGCAGGATTCCCAGGCACCAGAGCTTCAGAGACCAGAGGGAAGCATGGGGGCTGAACACTGGCTTCTCAGTGCCCCATGGTTGGTTCAGGGCAGAAAAGGCGTCTCTTTACAAAGAGACCCACGTAGCAGCTTAGTGGTCCTATTGTTAGTAAGCACTGTTTAGCCTACCGAAGCATCCTTCCACCCAAAGCATCATGAAAACACTCCCCCAGCTGTTATATTACATGGATAATTATAGTCTGCAGATGCTAATGTAAGGAACGGATGTCACTTACGATACATCACGCTAAAGGATGAAAGGGTTTTTTTAGGCTTCAAAGCAGCAAATTGTTAGTCTTTCTTTCCCTGTTGGTTTTTATCTTGCAGAGGTAGCAACCTAGCCCCATGCATCAGTTTGGATTGAATTAATTTTTAAAGACGGATGGCACTTGGAGGCTACTTGAGGACAAACAAACATTTTGCATGTAGCCGTTGCGTGAGTGGGCAGTCGAAGAAGTAATCACCCGAGTCAACTGTGATGGCGCCTTTCAGGTACACTACTCAGCTTTGCTGTCTTTTTGAGGATGAGGGAGCAGGCTCAGGCAAGGTCAGGCTGCAGCAGCTCAGAAATTATCTGGTGCAAACCTTGGCACGTCCCCAGCCACCTCTCTCAGTGCCATAGTTCCCTTCTTGGTCCAGTCCCTCTCTTGGTCCAGTCTCCTACCTCTTTGCTTGACTGTGTCCAAGGAAAGCTGAAAATATCAGAAAATCTCATCTATCCATGGGGTTTTAATGGACACATTTTCTAAATATCATCCTATGGGTATGTGCAATCTCCTTTTCCCACTTGTGTTACAACCACAAGAACAGTTGGTGCCCCATGATTATAGTCTTGAACTCAGCCTGGCCTAAAATAATTTGGAGAGTATGGATTAGAAGGCTAGCCACCCTACAGAATTTTAAATCGCTCAAAGTATTTATGAATGTGTCTCCAAATCGGAGAGCATTCAGCCAGCTTATTTTACAAGAGGAAAATCAAGGCACATTCCTTTGACAAAAAGCCTCCTGAGCAGTAAAGAAAGGAGAGGCAGGCAGGCAGATTTTAAAGATATGTTCCTTTGCGCCATTTTCAAAATGAATGCTATTAATTTTACATTCACACATTAATTTTTTACAAGGTTTTATTTGAAGCAGAGGGCTATAATTTTGGCTCAGGTTTCTGGTGACTTGAGGTTTGTTTTGTTTAGAACATCACCAGAAACCCTTGATGGAACTATCTCCCTGTAATTCATGCTGGTTTGCTATTTATTCTCCCTCTTCAGAAAATGGGAAACTTCTGTAAAAGTCACAGAGGCAATTGCATTATTGGATTTGTATTGTGTGATTAAATGTGTGCATATATGAAATTTGTCAGCAAAAACCCAATAAGACTACATTCCGCAGAGAAGTCTTATATATATCAATATACTTCTGATGCTGACATTTCAAACAATCATAGTTCAAGGTTGAACTAAATCAGTAATAGACTGTCTATTAATGCATTTACCATTTTTCTTGCCTTTCTTTCTGTAATGCTGCCCAGAGACTGCATAGTAACCAGCACTGGAGAGAGATACTGGCACTGTATAGATGACAGAGCCTAAGGAGAGCTGACACCAGGCGACAATAACATTAATTATAAGATAGGAGGGAGAAAAGACACGTACAGAGAAGACTTACTGCTTTCAGTTTTTTATTCTCTCCTCTGAAGAAGAATGGTAAGGATTCGAATTGAGTTTAATTCTCTGCACACAGTGCATCATACATTATTTGCGGTAGGTAAGTAGAATTTTCTTTCACCAAGAGGAGCTTTACTAGTCATGGACAGTATAAAGAGCATTTCACGTAGCACACACTTAGGCTTTTTTTCCCCTCACTTTAACTGTCATGACATCACAAATAATTTCTGATGCGGCATTTCCCAGGCAGTATATGAGGTTCTGAAACCAGCTTTAATAACTTCATCCCATCCTCCACATTTTGCTTCTGGCTAATGGACGTCCGTGTTGGATGACTGAGGCTTTCACAGTATCAAGTCTCTGATCTCTGACTGCCTATGTCGTTCTAAGCTTGCTTTTATCCTTAATAATAAAGAAGGAAGCAGGATGCAAACAAGAGAGCCAGACAGGCTGTGTCTCTATCACGGAATGAGAAGAATAATTGCAACCGGCTTAAAGTATTTTCCCCAGTGTCCATGTCCTTTCTGTCTACATTGGTGTGGTCACTGAAGCCACATCTAAAGTGCATGGCATGTATGCTCTGTGGTCAGAATACACCATAGCTTATTTTTCAACATTCCTTATAGTGTTTCCCACTTTACTGAAAGCAAGATATTACATGAAGGCAATGCATGCCCTGATCTCCCTCAGCACAAAGATGTGGAGGGAGATATCACCATGTCCTATGACTGGGAAATGATCTCTGGTATCACCATTTAGAGATTACCAACCCAAAATGACAATGTGACTCTCTGGGCTGCCAGGTGTCAACCCAAACTTGAGTGTTGAACACGACATCCAGTTCAAGGTAAGTTGTTATTAGCATTTGTTTTCTGATAGTAGAGGGTCAACATGTTCATATGACATCAGACTGACTACAGTATCATGCTTCTGCATTTCTGAGGAAGAAGTAATAATTTTTGGGTGTTCTCATTTAGGATTAAAAAGGTAGCAAGCAAGGTTATGGTAACAAACCAGCTGGTGTGGTACCTGACATCCTCCCACGTATGCAGTTTGAAAGTAGGGACTAATCCTTGTACCTCTGAAGAGATATTTTAGGTATTTGCTCTCACTCATGAGGGTGGTTTTTGTTCAGAACTGGACCGAAGTTAACTCAAATAGTACTAATTGCCAGCCTGTATATAATAAAACTGAGGCTTACTGTGTACACATAAAGAACACAGCATATGCCCTTCTGTACCTATAGATGAAGTTTAGGGGATATACAGTCTATGTCTACTAAAAGAAATCCTACAAATATTCCCTCTCTCAGGAATTTTCTGCCTCACATAATATTCTTTTTGAAGACTGACACTAAACTACTCATTATTTTTCATGCAAGAAGCCTCTTTCACAGATTCAATTCTCCTGGCTATCAACAACTCTCTTGTCATTCTCTTACATCCTATCTTCAGTTACCCACCATTTAAAAACAGATTTAATTACCTCCTGCCCTTTCCTGGCTATGTGGAAAAAGGCTAGCACTAGTTGTTGTCCTTGTGAGACATATGTATGGAAACATTTATGTTGAAATAGATAGTCTTGATAAGTGTGGGGTTTAAATTTTTTTTTCATGTGTAAAGACAGACAGAGAGGGATGAAAAAAGGAAGAAGCATCAGATAGAAAGCAATACAGCTACTGCATTCAGCTTGAAAGTTAATTCAATCAGTTAGAAAATGAATTAAATCGTGGACTCTAAGTTTATGTTAGGTTTCTTTTTACTCTGTAAAGAATGGAAATAATAACAGGCCCTAGAAAAAATGCATAGACCTCCATTCTTCAAATACACTTAATATATTAATTAACAGCTGTTGTATCTCAACCTAGTTGGCCCAAAATGTATACATTAACATCTATGCTGGAGATAAAGCTACCTTTAATCTTGTGGCAGACAGCTGGCTGGATCTATGACAAAACTTTACTGAACTCGCAGCATTTGTAAACTGTTCCTTTTTCTGATTGCCTTCTAAAGAGTAAAGTAGCACGCAAGCAAGCGTTACACACCTTGTGAGCACACCACTGCTGGGACTGTTGTGGATGTATTCAGAAGGAAAGAGATTTATTCCTCACAAGTCCACTTGCAGAAGAAATCTTTGCTGAATGACTCAAACACTCAAAGACTTATGATATCTGAGGATCATCCAGAATAAAAAAACATGCCCTGGCTAACTTTCAAATGGCTGTTCTAGCTTAGCAGAAGGCAACAGGGCTGAGTCAATTCATCCGCTCAAGTTCTGGTCTTGGATACCAAGTGCAGGCAAAGAAATGGCTCCTATCTTTGCAATGGTTCATCCCACCAGAGCACGCTAACAATTGCAAGCAGTTTGGGATCAGGAAATAGTCTCACATTTTCCAGTCTCATTTTCCAAATCTCACCTGAACCAAAGTCTGAGGATCCTTTGTACACAGACGTAAAAGTCAAGTACCTTCATAAAGACAGCATCGCGTAGGATAAGCTGCATGTGCTCATATCTAGAGGCTCTCAAATGGCTTCCTGTCATTTACTATTTTCAAATGAATTGGTCCTGATGCAAGTGCTATACATGCAGTGCTGGCTTCATCTGCAACTAAGAGGTTTTACGCTATTTTTCAAAGGTCACGGCAACTCACGAGGGTATAGTTTACTCCTGAAAGTGTTGTTTCCCTGTTAAACATCCTCCTTCCTTCCTCATTCTCAGCAAGTAAAAAGAGATGCCAACGATCTGAACTACATGACAGAACAGAGCAGGAAGGACACAACGTGATTTGTTGCTGTGGATCTCTGTGAGTCCCTTCATTCAGTTGTCTCACAGTAAACACACTCTCCAACTTTGCAGATTAATATTTCCCAAAAGCTGCCTTATAGGACATTTTCTGGTAAACTGTGGCTGTAGAGGGTGGTAGAATCTCTTTGAAAATGTGACCAGCTGGAGTACGTGCTCTGTTATATCTGAAATTCCCAGGCAGGAAAACCATGCAATGTTAGGGAAGCACTGTGGTAAATTTAGCAAGTGATAATGTAAACAGCATGGAAAAAATGTGTGCTGTACAGGAGGGCACAGGCGCATTTGCTAGCTGGGACATTACCAACCATTTGGAAACAAGATTGCAATACATTTAAATCTGATCCAAAGACTTGCACAAGTCCTCGGTTTTATGCTCTAGAGGTCGTCCCTCTGGAGTCAGTGAGACTGCAGAGAATGCAGTTAAATCCTATAGAATTATTTATTTTTGTAAGGATCGGGGACTTAGGGAGTAAAATGTCTTTGTCTTCAGCTCCCAAATAGATCAGTAATGTAAATAGGCAGTTACTCTTAAATATTGTCAAGGGTTAATTTGCCTAAGGAGAACCCTTATTTTCTCTGGTTAGCTTTAGCAAATTTTTTTTTCATATTTGAGTCACTTGTCACTTTCCTTGGAACAGTAAAATCATCAACTTGCCAGAAGCCAGAGAACAGTCTCACTCCTTTTAACTTGCTTGTTTTCAGTATCAATTCACTTAGAAGTCTAAAGATTCAGCCTCATAGTATATTTTCGTGCAGCTGCATTCATATCCCTATCCATAAACTCAATGCAGGTGAATTTGTTGGAAGACATTTGAAATATCACAGAAAGATAGTCAAATTGCTAAACTGCAGGCATTAACAAGAAACAATTACATCAACTCTCAAACTGTAGCCAACCCTGCCTGCAGCAATTTGTTTGAATTCCTTTCTTTTTGTGTCTGTTGCTTTGCTAATGGTCTTTAACTGATAGCTTTATAAAAATCACTAAATATCTTGATCGCATCCTTATATTATACTGTAAACACAAATGGGACTGTTAATTCACAGTTCTAGGTTTCCTTCCCAAATCACAAGCATTGCTTTCTTGCCATTGTTTTCCCACAGTGACCTTCAGTGCCATTTGATTTTGATTGATAAAGAGTGATATCGTTTCCTCTTTTAACCAGCCATTGTTCAGATCTGAAATGGGAAATATCCACGCAGACAAATCCAGAGAGCCAAGTGCACTGGGCATGTATAACTCCCTTCATAAAATAAAGCCTCCACAGAACTTGTCTCCTTAAAGAAATCAAAGGCAGTCACTGCCCACATGCATGTACACACATATACAAATACCTATGTACGTCTGTGGGTTTGCACACTTGTGTGCACACACAAACACAAATCCTATTTTTATTTACAATATTTCTGGTTCCCTCCAGGATTTTTTTGTTCTTTGTGACAAAAAGGCTGAGACAGGTAAGCGAAAGGATGCGATACGTGAAGTCAACATGAAGAACCATTCCTGAACCTTAAAACTCCCAGGAACTTGATTTACTTTGAGATCTAGACTTGCACAGAGCACAGGATGCAGAAAAAATTTGGAGGTAGCTATATCCTTTCTTACCTCCATCCCAAGAGAAACGTATTTCTCAGTTCCTTGGCAAAAATAAAGTCATGGTGTGATCCAGTTGGAACCAATGGGAATCTTTGCAAGGATCTCAGCAGATTATGGATCAAGCTGCACATGTATAAATATATAGCACATCTAATTTTGGAAATTGCTCCTCCTGTTTTAATGACACAGGAGCATAATTTAGTTTCATGTAACTCTTTTTCGGACAGATTGAGTGACTAGAGAACATTCTTTCACTCAGCAAAAGGTTGACTTGTTTTTATTTGCTTGTTTCCTCCATCTAGCCCCACCAGTGAAAGTCAGCAAAATATATGCAATTTCTGCTGTATGATAAATAACAAATTTCTTATTAAAACAATCCTTGTTTACTTCTGTTACGTAATGTCATTGCTAATTGTGTTAATTATTTCAAACCTGTCTTGCTTTCTTTCAATGTGACACAATATAATGTAAAATGGTCCAGTGAAACAGGACACACCATAATCCTCAGCAGTTAATTCAAAGCTTTGCATTAGCACCAGAAAGCAATTAGCTGTTTGAATTCAGACAAATTGATAGGGTCACAGTAAATGTACTGTAAAGAAGGGGAACCACGTGAATTGAAGAGAAACTTCCCAGACTGCAGTAAATATGTAGTAAATCAGCTCTTGATAATTCAGGATGCACAGAGACAAAAACATACCAAAGAATCCAGAGAGGTTTTTGGTTTTTTTTAAGTATCCATCCTGGCAAAGGGAGGCATAGGAAAGGGAAAGGTTGGATTGTTGAAAGGGTAGAGGGAGGGATAGTATTTTTTCTGTGAACATCATTGTAAGGAAAAGTACATGTCAATAATATTGATAGGAGAAAGATGAGAAAGAAAAAATATGGTTCTGTTATACACCGAACAGTGACCGATGCAGCAAAGCTCAGCTACGCAGCAGAGAGACTATAATGGGTATGGAAGGCTGGATTGCTCATGTGGATGAGAAGAAGACAAATTGTTAACAACATGAGACTTGCTCTTGTTCAATTGCATTTTAATGACGTGAATGGCTCAATGCAACTGGCAAGAGGCATAGAACAGAAATTACCTTATAAAAAGATCGTTTGCCTTGGGATCTGTCGCCGCTGAGCAGGAAGAATACAATAGCAGGGGAAGAGATCAGGATGCCCTTGCTGTTTTTAACACAGTGGTATGAATGCCCAGATCCAGAGGGATGTGTTAAGGCAACAGACTGCCCGATCTTAGTATCTGTTTTTGTCACAGATACTGGACAAAAAGATGCCGAGGTTGCCCAGAAACTGAGGTTTGCAGAGGCAAATCCAGCAGCAGTCAGGGCTGCAGAAGCCAGAGTGGAGCTTGCATCTGGTCTAGCTTCAAAATGAAGTTAATGCATTTGCTTTCTTTTCATGGCGGTCCAGATCATGCCTTTATATTTTCAGAGACAGAAGTTCTATAGTAATTGGCTATAAAAATAGATAGACTAAAATGAAGGTGCAAAGGCTGTTCCCATCTTCCTTAACACATTCCCTGTTTTTCCTGCCTCATTCCCTCCCTAAAACACATACAGAATAGAGGTGATGACATTTCTAGCTTTCATTTGACATGAAGACTGTTATTTCAAAAGAGTATTTCCTACTGTTTTGGATGCATAAGTTGCTGAAGAGGAGGGAGAAGAGACTGGAAAGTGGCCTGTACCAGTCCTGTTTTCTTTTTTGAGGTGGCATATCATTCTCATTTCTTTCATGCTTGCCAAAAGGCACACAGCAGGGGATGACACCAACCAAAACACTTTCCTCCTGCAAAACACTTTCTCTGATGCAATATCCAAAATATTCCAGAAAATAACTTCGGAAAATAACTCCACTGCAGACCTAGGCAGAGTGTGCTCCACGTTCCTGCTGGTGTCCAGGATCTGAACAGCATGTGAGATTTTCTGGGTTGTCCTGAGACAGGCGCGTCCTCCGCACCTACCAGAAGGCCTTAGAGATGCTACAAATCAAGCCTGCAATCTTTTGCTCCATGCTGCCAGTAAATGAATGACTAAGCTAACACCATTGTGGTATAACATCCACATCAAAATTAAAGGGTCAGTACAGGGCTTACCAAACCTCAGTCAGGCCTGCCAACAACTGCACGGACTGAACGCAACTGTAATATCTATCTCTCCATGCTGAAAATATTCTGTTGCCACCTGTGAGAACAGTTTTTCAGTTCCTACAGTATTTACAACATTTGCACACTGAAGGATTCCCAAAATCTGGACAGCTACGAAGAGGACAATAAAATATGTCAAATATCAATTACCAGCCAACAAAATGGCTCAGTTCTCCCTCCAGCTTTGCATTGAGCCTTATGTGCTAAACAGAGAGCATCCTGCCTGAGATGAGAGGCAAGAGGTTTAATTAACCTTTTTCCTTCCCTTCCCAAAGGCTTTCAGGCTCCAGAGATGGCTCTATATTTGAGGGGGCAACATATTCCCTAGTGATGAGAAAGCTTTCATCAAAGCAGCGGGGCCTGGGATGAAAGAGCCAACACCCTGTCACGATTTACACCTCCGACAGTCCTACTGAAGCTGATAAGATTACACAGAGGCAGAACGTAACCCCAGAGCACTTTTTAATCTTACCTAATCAAAAAACAGGAAGATATAAGGTTTTAAGTCATATTTTTCCCTGTTGTCTCCCTGGAACATATACCAATGTCAGTCAGTGTTTGTTCTGAAGGAACAATCCATGCTCGAGACCTAGTCCCCAATTACAAAGGCACAGCAGAGCCGGCTGGTTACAGATGATGACCCGCCTACGAAGGCAAAGTATGAAGCCTTAGTGCTTCAAGCAATGCATGATTTGTGACATTCCTTGAATAAACTGAGTCCACCCAATCAGTGAGATTGAAATTTCATTCTAATAGTTCCAGTTCTGCAGGAATTTTTCTCTGATATTCTTTCACAGTGATGTCTTTTTCTTTTTTAGTGCTGGCCTAATTCACTCTGAAATAACATTTCCATTACTGCATTCACACCGAGGCAGCCCTTCTGGGAAGTCTCCCTCCGTGTGGCAGAATAATGTGGTACTAATGAGATTACTCACAGGGTAGAGTTAAGCATTTATATGAATCTTTGCAAGAGTGGGGTGTTAATTACCAGCTCGCATACCAGAACCCAAATAATGAAACATAACAATACACACATTTCCCCCAAAGTTTTCTGGACTCCTCTTGGTCAGAGCAATGGTGACAGAGGAAGGTCTCTGCAGGAGCTCGAGCTCCATTCACTGCCACTATTGTGTATAATTGAGGGAAATTTTTTGACACAACCACAATACTGAACAGTATCAAATGTCGAGATCTTAAAGTCATAATGTATTTAAAAAATGAAAACTCTGCACTGAAAGATATTAAAGGTGCTTGTAAATTTTCCCTGTTCAAGTTCAAATGAGTATTCTGAGGTGAAATAAAACATAATAGTCATTATTATTAAAAGAAAAAGAACAAATTTAGTAGTATTTTTCAGCCTGGAAATGAAAAAAATGTCAAGTTTCCGCTTCAGGTTTCCTTCCTCCTCACTCTCTGCTCTCTCTGCCTCCCTGCTTTAGAAGGCAAAGGGAAGGAAGTGTGCAGGGACATATTTTTCATCCTCTTTTATTGTTCTTTTTCTTGGACATGTATAAACTTCACTGAGCTGAGATTCATTTTCAATAGACTATTTTTTCAAAACATGCTTTTAAACACTTCTCTTGTGTTACATTCTCTATATTTTTGTTCCATCTCATCATCTCAAAGCAAACTGTTCTCTGTCTCCCTTAATGTTATCTTTTGTGTTCTTTCTGAGGAGAGCCACTGAAGTGAACTTTGCATTGTGCAGATAAGAGCAGCAAGCTGTAGTAAGGTTTTAACAATTATGAATAGTTTCATTCTCTGATTAGCCTATTACTCCCACATCCTCCCTCATTTCAGTACTGGACCAATAAATGACTTTGAAAAGTCTACAGAGATTTACAAATTCAGTGAGAAATACCAACACTTAGCAACTTGCCATCAGCATTAGGCAAAACCGAGGGAACATTCACATTGCCTAATACAACATGGAAATCAAATAATTACAACCAGACACAACACACACCAGCAACTGCAAAATATGTTATGAGAGAAGCGAAAACTGTAGGGACAAATTATGTGAATAGTCCATACAGGAGATATGTAAATGACTAAAAAAAAACGTTATTCACAGGCTCCTAACTGATTCCTGAGGGAATTGTTAACTGTGTGTAAAATATGGAAGATTACTTCCAGGTCCTTTTCTCTATTGTATCACTCTTCCCATTGTCTCATTAATTAACGCACTTCTCACACTTTCTTCTTTGTTTCCTTCAAATTGTTTCCAGCTAAGAATAAATGAAAACTACAGTCTAAACTGAATTGTATACCAGTTTCAATCAATAGGAAGCAAAGAAGAGAAAGTCACTGGAATACCTCTATCTGCACTATGAATAAATTATAATAACCATATATACATGACTGATCATTGCCATTGCCTTTTCTGAAAGGAGGGATGGGGGACTGAAGAGTTCTTGTAGGACCATGTCAGGGCTATGTGAAACCTCCGAAAAGCAAAGCAACCCTACTTCATCCAGCAGCATAACAAGCCCTCGAGCTCCTCGGCAGAGCAGGGAGAACCAGAGCCTGTGCTTGGCTCGGGATGGGACCTGATCTGGGCAACTGGAGAAATTTCTCCTCTGGTGGGAATCCAAGCCCAGCCCTCAGACTAAACATCACCCAAAGGAGACAAGGGCAGGCCAGGCCAGCAGTACCACTGAGTCTGCCAGGAAGGTGACAATAAAGCACTTGTGCCATAAGCCCATGGCACAGGTGGAGGGAGTGAGAGTGGGGGCACCTTGGGGCACACGGGCCATCCCTGGAAACGTTCAAGGTCGGGTTGGATGGGGTTCTGAGCAATCTGACCTAGTTGAAGGTGTTCCTGTTCATTGCAGGGACTAGATGGCCTTTAAAGGTCCCTTACAACTCAAAACATTCTATCTTTCTAAATGACCATGACTGTATGATAGAGAAAGCACCTGAGCAGCAAATTCTCCCACTCAAACCCAGCAGTGAAGAAAAAGCAAAGCCCTCACAAGATTCTGATTGCTCATGATTTTTAAAAGTTCATATGCAAATGTGAACTGAAATGACATTTTAGAGCTGTAAGATGCAATTCATTTCCTTCACTGGTGCTGAGTGACCAGCCATTCATTGTCATGCAGCTAATTGCTTGCCAACTGCTAATCAATGAGATCTGAAATACCATGTATGCATAAGGGCTAATTCCAAGATAAAAAGAAGAAAAAAAGAAAAAAAGAAGCATAGAAAACATCCAATATCCCTGTGGTATTCATCCTCCAAGAGGTATCCCATGCAAGATAAATACTCAAATTGTATGTGAGCCCTTTCTGGAGGATGTGAGAAAGACAGAAGTGATAGGTACACTTTACATTAAACCTCCAAGTTTTTCCTTTACAAAGAAACTCCTGAAGCTGCTCTCTGACAGACAGTGTGGAGGCAGGAAAAAGGGCAGCTGAATCCTTCAATGATGGTGTAGCTTTAGACACACTGCAGTTCTCCAGTTTCTGCCAAAGGACCATCCAAATGACCGCTGCCCCGTGACTTAATAGATCTGTCACACAGTGGGGCCCATTTGTTCTTATTGTGTTCTGATGATCCAGAGTATCTGGGCACAGACTGAAATCTTTCTGACTGGGCTGCAAATGACTCTGAGAGCAATTTCAAGCTGAAATTATCCAGACATTCTCAGGACTGTATCAGCCAAATGGCTATCTCCCAATGCAGAATTAAAAGCCTGATACTGAACAGATTATGTTCGAGAGAGTCAAAAGGATATAGAGCGTATTCTTCTGTAAAACTGGAATGTGATTATGACTTCTGGGGCATGGTAAAAATAAATTATTGGATTTGTGAAATATTTTGAAAAATACTATTTTGTATCCGATCCAATAGGCATGCAATATTTCTGTAAACACAACAGTGCAAATTTATACTGTCATAGCAGATAATAATCAATTGAATTGCCACGCTGAAACAAAGTTGGTCTGTCTTCATCCACAGCACTTTTGCACAGTGTGCAGTTCCATAATGCATATTTTAGAGCAGAGTGGTTCACTTCCCAAATCTTTAGCAAAAGTTGATGAAATTAATAAAATTAAATAACTAGCTGATCTGAAAGTTTTCTCTTTCTTGATACATTTTTGAAGGTGTAGGTGGCACGACTTATACCTAGCTGCATCTACTTGTGGTATGATTTTTGGGTTAGTTATGGTTTCACTGTTTTTGTTTTTAAATGCAAGCATGGTGTGCTGAAGATGGAGAAGGCACAGGGAGTCTCAGAAACCACCATAAGAGACTGTTTCCTTCTGTACTTAACATACATGCGTCTCTTGCAGGAATGCTACATGTGAGCAGGGACTGGCTGGTAGGACCCATCCAAGGAAAATTTGCTGCTGGTTTTGCATCTGAAATTCCTGGGAAATGCAGGAGCCTTCCTCCCTGGTGTTTTTCTGCTGTGCTGGGGATTTGCGAGTGTTTAAAGCATAGGTTAGGCACTAAGAAGGAAATGAAACGATCCATCAGTGGCTACAACCTTCACTTTCTCCTTCCTCCTGTTAACATTGAGACACAGATGGGCAGGAACAGCGCAGGAGCCTCTGAACAAGCACTGCATCCGACACCTCCATCCTGTGTCCTTCAGTGGCAAAGATCAACTGAGTCAGAAAAAACGAGTTGCACTAAGGTGTTTTTGAATGAACGAGAGACATTTGTAGCTTGTGAAGAAAGAATTGCATTCTCTTCAAAGTAAGCAAAAGCAATATTTTTCATCAAGGATAATTAGAAAGGGAATAAAATTGCACAGCCTGGCCCCACTGACATGTATTCCTCTCCCCCCAGGATGAACCTGTATCCACTGCTCTGCTTTTTGCTTCCCTCCTGCTAGTGAATAATAAGCCTCAAGGACACAGGTGTGCAGTGATACTGAAAATAGACACCACTTTTCAAAACAGCCCCTAAAAGAGTCTTGTCACTGGAACGAGCCTCCGCCTGTGTTAGCCCATCCATTAAATACTCTGGTTTTCAGAAAAGAAACCAGGCTTTCAGAAACACAGCTGCCCCCCAGCTAACACTGCCCCTATGTTGAGAGGAAGGGACACCTCCTCCTCCTTCTTTCCTTCTTCCCAAAATAAAAGCACCGTGGACAACTTGAAAGAGACAAAAATGTAAATGCAGATTATGATAACACACATAAAGGAAAGAAAATTTCTCAAGATTAATAAAAGATAAAGAAATTCAGCCCCCTGATACAATGTCTTCTTGTTTTGATGACACCCTTTGGTGGCTCAGACATGAGTAGGAGACCAGTGCATTTCATATTTCATAGAAAAATGGAAAAACAAGCTTAGAGATTTATGTTTAACCACTGAAGAATGGCATTTAGAAAGCTGCAGCCTGGAAATGAGTCTTTTATCAAATTGCAGAAGAGACTGAGTGAGAGGATTGTACAAAATAACCGGAAAGTGATGGTCAAAGGGGAAATGAGCAGACTCTCATAGACAGAGTGGGAAATGTCAGGAGGGTTGGGGAGAAGCAGGCTCGTTTACTCTCTCTTTTTTATTTTTTGAGAAAATGACTTAGAAATATTAATATCTAAGAAAAACAGTAAAGGAAGAAGACAGATATCATCGCATAACTGAAGTATAAGATATCAGATAGCTGCATTTGCAGCTGGTGGAGATTATGTGTAACATATAACCTGTTGCCAATTCCTTTGATGAAACCAGTGCTCCCTTTATGCTACACTTGCAAATAAATGAGGTGGTGACCAGTTACCATTAATCTTCTGAAAATCACAAATGAAGGCCAACAGTTTTCTATCAGCCTCCTCATGAAAATACAGTTGAGGTAAGATCAAAGCTCTGGGGCTACAGAAGGAATGCCTGATTTTGACCAAATCTAACTGGAGCAGCAGGCGAATGAAGAATGAACACAGAACTGGATTTAAAAAGGTGTATCAGTGTGCCTGGCAAAGGTGGCACACCCAAGGCTCAGTGCAAGTTTCCTCCAGCTCCTGAGAGACATAGTCCTTTCTCCAAAACCTCCTGCTCTCCCTTCCTTCCTGCACTTCTTCTCACCAAGTCCAATGGAAGAATTGGGATGAGTGAACCATCCCAATTCTAATCCCACCCTTCCCCGCAGCCATAAGGGCTACAAGCAAAACCCTCCATGTCCCTCTCAGTTTTGGTAATAAATTTACTACAAACTCCTCATGCCTACACATTATTGACATTACTTTCCAAATCGTTCTGTTATTCATATACTATGTTCCCATGATGCTGAGAGGAAAATACACATACAGAGAGAAACCCCTGTCTGCCACCATCATCACAACAATCTCCGCAAACTGTCAAGCAGAGTATGATAAGAAACCCTCCTTTATAAAAGAAAGATGGTGAGCATAACCTCTAAAATGGGAGAAAGAGTCCAAAGGGCCAAGCAGAGCTTTAACTGATTGGAAAACTGAGGTGTCCAGCACCAAAAATCTCCTTTTGACTGACTTAGAGACAGTTTCTTTCTTTGCCTCTCCCATTTGTGCTTCCCCACTTCTGGGACTGCTTTTACTCGGGGTCAGATTTAGTCTCTCTCCAGATGAGATGGGATATTATATTCTATAAAGAAAAAAATCCTACATCAGCACAGAGACACGAAAGCTCAAAGTTGCTCCCATTCCCACAGATACAGAGTCCTGTGAGAGACTTGTGGATGCTGTCTGGAAGAGATGAGGGACAGCAGGCAGGTTTTCTGCTCTTTTTTGGCTTCTGCAGTGTATGGGAAATCGGAATTTGTGCATGCCTGGTAAGCAAGCAAGCAAATAAGCCGGTGTGAAGAAACACCAAACTCATCAGCCAATTCCTTTTTTTTTCCCCCCATTGGGACAGCTTACCAGACTTTGAAGTTTTGCTAGCCAATGAGTATTAGTGTGCTGTGACAGCTGGCAATGCATTCCAGTGGGTAAGTGATGGACTGGCTCTGGAGAGAGTAAAATAAATTATGAAGTGGGTGAAATTTCAGCCCTCCAAATAACAGTCCAATGATTTCATTGGAATGGCTGTGTCTGGCAACATATTCAGACACATACAGCTGGGCAGAACACACAAACGTTCCTATATGAAACGGCCACATGCATAGGAGGAGAGGGAGTTCTCGCTGCATAAGCGAGCCCAAGTCCACAGACAGCGAGAGGGGATTTTCAAAACATGCATGCTCGAGACGCAGCCATATATATTTCTATGTGAATGTAAATATCGGAGCCAGTGATGAGTACTTTATATAAGCTGCTCAAAACCAACATCTTCAGGATTTCTCAGATGTTGTGCATGGCCTATGGAATGTCACCTACTGGTTGCACACACATTGTCAAAGCACCAACATATCCAAAAGACTCAATTTTTATCTCGATAAGCATAATTTACCTGGATAGTTTTGCACTTGGAGACATGAATAGGTAATGCAAATTAGAGTCCATGATCTAGAATTCTCTGGGAAGCAAAATAAAGTTGGGTACCTACCTCCCATCTGGAATTAAAAATGTTTAGATAGCACCACCCTGCCAGGTCCCTCTCAAACTCTCAAAACCACGCCTCTCAAAATGCCTGACCTGTGACTGTCAGCACAGAGTGAATGATAAGGAGTTAATTGCTTTCATTTGCACCTGAGAGGAGGAGGGCTGGTGATGGACCTAGGCTGACTCATGGAGGTGAAGGGGTCAGAGGAGAGGAGAGCAGCTTTTCAGGACAGGAGGTTTCCTATTTGTACCTGTAGCCCCTTCCATGAACTTGTATATTCTGAATGTATCATCAACAAACAAACAATGAGCAGCCTGTTCTGCCAATATTTGTTTTTCCATAGGTCCTTCTTTTCTCTTTTTGCCAAATATAGTCAACACAATTTGTTTTGATCAGGGAAGGACTGTGGAGCTTAGTTCTCCAGAATCCATAAATCTTTTTCAGCCTCTGGATGAGATCCATGGAAGTGTAAAACACCATTATAAATAGTTGGAGGTGTGTTTGCTTCAATCTCTTATCTACTCCCATTTGAAGCAGAAGTAACTAAAATCCATAAAAGTCCAAATGTTGAATTAATGTGTTTTCACTGATACAGAAAACACACGCATGGGGAATTTCTGCAAGTTTTACATTTGGCCAGGGACGTTGATGTCTGCAATGATCTACATCTGTGCAAAACCGGTCTGCAATGATCTACATCTGTGCAAAACTGTCTCCGTGTTACCAGCTACTGCACAGGCTGTGTACGCCGTGTGCGTGCGTGAGCCTTCGTGCTTTGGGCTGACTCCCTTGCCAGAGCAGCCGGTTCGTGGTCCTTCCCCTCTACACCGCGGTGACACTGAGCTCTAACAGCTTTGCGGTTCATGTGTCAGCTGCCTGAAAGAGAAATCTGCGCGCTGGGAAAATTTACTGCAAAACTCCTAGCTACTCAGGTTTGTTTTGCAGTGGTTTTAATCGCCATTAGCCAAAGCTAATGGATACATTGACTCAAAAAATCAGTTTCTTTCAGTTTTTGAAAGCTTCATCAGGAACTTAAACTTCAGGGATAAACCACTCCTGGCTAATATGACATCACCCCATTTCCTCTCATTTCATTATACATTGGCATGATGACTTTTGTTCTTATACCAGTGTAATTAATTTCTCTGATACAAGGTAATTACTACTTCTTGTCTTAGGAATACCTATGTGACTGGAAACACATTCTTTGTTTGGAAATCGTAACTCTGATAATTCTGCTACTATATATCTACTAAATTAAAAATCAAACTAAATAGTTTCATGTTAGCCCATTAATCAACTCAAAGTATATGTACTTTTGCAAAATCCTAGAGGACTCTAACAATATAAACTCTCTTTAATGCCATCAAATTTCCAAGTTTAAAGCCTTGGGAAATGTTTTGATTACTTTTAAATAGTTCTCAATACTGAAGGAGGAAAGGCTTGCAAAAAAGATGACAAGCTTGAGCTTAAAAAATATATATACATTGTAGCCTTTTGTTTTCTTTCGAAGTTAAACAAGAGGACTGGATAGCCCAAAAGGGAAGTTAAAGTATTTCAAGCTAACTTGCAATGACAGAATGGTTGGGGCAGAGCTTTTCTGTTTCACTTCGATCTACATTCACTTTCTTTCCAAATCTTTCAGCTAAGCTATCAAAGTAAAGATTAATCTTCTGTGATATCTGACCTTTTTTATTTTTTCATGGGATCATTTATGCTGCCAGTATTCTTTGCAATATTGTGGGTTTCAGTTTCTCCTCTGCTCTCTTGCTGTTAGACCTCTTGAACACCCTTCCAGCTAGGAAGCCCAGAGATCATGAACTCACATGAATGCTTTGATAGCAGTCAGAAGCACTGAGAGCAGTACTTCTGTTTGTTTAAATAGAATGTATAATTATTGTCTTTGGTGTAGTTGCAAGGAGAAAAAAAAGGATTAAGATACTATTGGACACCATCCCAGCCCTGCTGGAATCCTCAGTGGTTTTCAGGGTTTAAAATTACCAAGATGTTAATTTTCACTGAGAACAGTCAGCTCTGGATAAGGAGATACATCTGTATGCTCTGGTTCAAGTGAACAAATTGCAAGAAGTATTCTGAGGGGCTGTTGCTGATATTCAGGCATGTGAAATAACAATGGGACAGCCACATTTGTTTCAGTCTCCACCAGCTCCCTTCTGTAACATGCCTCTCACTTAAGCTCTATTCATCATTGTGTTATTTTTAGCCTGGTTTCCAAAGGAAACAAGGCGTATGAGACCACGTTGTCTGTCTGTCTGCTTATCACTGCCTCCATAATAATGCACTATTGGCCAATTGACCAAACTTGACAGCGGGATAAAAGTCTGCAGGATGCAAAGTAGCTGCCAGTTTCCCAAAAGCGGGTGGCCGATGGAGAGAAGGCAGTGGGAGCTGAGCAGCTGCCTGGTTTCTGGGGCTGGCCAGCACCTCGGCAGTTGGCACACACACACACACACACCACTCACAGCACCAATCGCCCTAACACCAAAACTGTGCACGGATACGGGGAAGGGATGAGCCATCAGGAGCCATCAGGAGCTGGCTGTTCTCTCCTGGGTTTCCCTCTCTGGAGTTTCTCTTTGACTTTGGTATCTGCACACAGAAATAAACCTTCCTGCCATTATACTATTTCAGTTGGCTGTGCGTCTTCATCTCATTGTATATTACCACTCACTTTACGCTACACATTTTGACACTGTCACAAATACAGACTTCATTCTGCTAAGGCACAGAACTTCTCAGGTTTCCCCCATTATTATTTTTTGCCACCACGTCCAGCTTCAGTTAGTCTTTTTGTTTTAAGGCACATGGTAAGAAAGACACTTGTTAGAAAACAACTTTCCAAAATGACACCTTTGTCAGGTGTTGTTATTCCTCTTATCAGGAAAAATTACAAACATGAGGCCTAGCCCTACTCTGCTGCTGATATTTAATTAGGCAAAACATAACAATGAGAGGGAAAAGATCAAATTTCCACAAGGCATCACCTACTACATTCACAGAAGGTACAGACCAGCCAGCGGAAAAGGCAGCGTCTTGACTGGTTAACCAGAAATTAAGTTGACAGGGTAACTAACTCCAGGTGAGGACTGCTGGTGGAAGTCAGGAGGATCCCATCCTCTCAATCAGCTCACGTAGTGGAGCAGAGATGCAATGCCTGAGGGGCAGCCAGGACCCCCCATACTCTTGCTGCCAGGTTGGGCCATGTCACCCTCCATGACCATGGAAGTGAAGCTGATATTTGGCCAGCATTGATTCTACTTGCTAGTGAGGGGGTCAGCAGGCTGCTTCATAGCAAAGATCAAAACATTTCAGTAGCAGTTCCCCTCCCCATCCCATTTTTCCTCTGAGAAGAACAATTTAGTGCTCAACAGCCTTATTCTTTTCATACCTCAGCACTGCAAAGGCAGGAAGCTTGGTTTGGCAGACCCGCAACCAGCAGAGAAGAGGAAAACCTCTGAGGAACCACCAGCTGTCACATTTACATTCCTAAAGGAGACCAGCACACCAGGAGCAGTTGCAGGGACATCAGAGGGGTGCAAATTTTGAGTCATCCCCCAGCCTGAAATCAGGGCTCCCACTCTGACCCAGCATGAGAGGTAACAGCGCTATGAAAAGCTATTTGTGGTGCCTAAAGTTTAAATAATACAAAGCTGGATAAAATGTCTGTTTTGGCCAAAGTGAACAGACCTGGGAGCCTGGCTGCTTTGGGGCTGTTTATTTATTCATTTATTTATTTATTCTTTGGTTTTTTATGGCAATCAAAAGCTTCATATACAGAAGCATAAACTAAAACTATATTTAAGCCTTTAAAGCAAGCCGACTGCCAGAATTGTGAAGTGTCTGCAATTCCTATTAAGAACCAACTGATGTTTTCTCATTTGAAAGTGCAGCTTGGCATCTCTGGAATTGAAGCACTGGGAGAAAAGCTTTGCTACTCAGTTCATCTCCTCAACAAAGCAAGGAGCCCACAGAATACGGGGAGGGGTAGGGTGAGAGATGTCCACTGTGTAATGGTTCACTGGGGTCTTTGCTTTTCTTTTCTAACAGTGTATTTTGAGTCACCATAACACAGTGTCATCGAGTACTGAGGCTGTTAGGTTCACTGGCTCCTTTGCAAAACATAGAATTATTTTCCCAAATATTTATCTTTTCCACCGAAAACATCTGTGCTTGATCTCTGACTGGAGCTACAGTCTTGGAAGCAAAAGCAAAGTTCTTTCAGCTGTTTGAAATAACTTTAGAAATGCTTTTATAAAAAAAGTTGGACATAGTTGCATGTATTTTGCAATCCCAAATTAAAAAAAAAAGAGGAATTAAGTTTGACAAGTGGCTTGGGCAATGCTTTCATGTAGATCTAGTGCCTTTGCCGGACTTGAAATAAAACAAGGATTTGCCAGAGGAAACATGCAACTTGTGCATTCACGTGAGGTGTATCTCTACAAGGTGGACATGGGTGCATTGCTAGTCATAGCATGGACACAAGTACGCAAAAGACAGCACAGCAATCGAAAAGAGAACCTGGCACAACAATTGTGAGTTTTCATGTCTCATACCCTCTGTTAGTCTTGAGACGAGACAGATTAGTGGGCCAGTGGAGGAAATAAATCTACTAAACTTGAGTGAAATGAGTACAGAAATGCAAACTGGGAAGATTGAGATTACATAAAGGTGAAGGAGGCTGGCATGCATCCCAATGATTACTGAACCAAACAGGAATATCACACAATTCTCTTCATTAAGGAAAGTAAAAATAACCATAAAATGGAAAATGTGGAATTACTTTCTCAGGCTTGAGAGATCTTATTCCCTTTAAAGCTGAGTGAAGATAAGAGACACCACTCAGTTTAGCTACTGAGCTAAACTTAGAAACACACTGTACACAACCTCACTACCACACCCCAGATGACCATTAGCTATCATAGCACACGCTGTGTCATCTGGTCTCTGTATTTCATATCACTCTAACAGAAGCAGACTGGTTAACAGAAGCACATTATTTTTGGAGGTAGGGGTGGAGTGAGGAAGAGAACAAAAGAAGGAAACCTGAGTCCCAAGACCAGGGATAGTGCATTGAAAAAAGAAAAGCCACTCTAAACCAGAGATGCTGTAATATGCTGGAAAGCGGTGATTGTCCTTAAAAACCTTGCTTCTGTATCTGGAATTTTCACTGGGAAATTAATACTGAGGTTACACCAATGAATTACTGAAATCTGCACATAAAATCCACACTCAGGGTCCTGGATCTTGCACTTCTGCTCATTAAAAGTGCAAAGATGTGAAACACTTCTGATCTTTTAATTTATGTGCTTGTGCCAAGAAATGTTTGTGACATATTTGTAGAATGTCTTTTCTACTTTTTTTCTCTCCAGATTTTTTTAAAAAACCCTTGTTAATTGAACTTACAGCATCATTCATTTATCTGAAAGAGGGAGAGGATGTCTGAGATTGCTGCTTCTTGCCATGTGGGGAGTAACTTGATCTGTGAAGCTCACTCCCAGATGTTATGGAGACCACTTTGGGTCCTTGGGGAACAGGTGTATGGGTGCTTCCCACGCTGGGTGCACAGCTGCTTGCCAAGAGCAGGGAAGGACCATATCCTGTGTGCTCTATTACTTGCACGACTTGCAAAATATGACCTCCTGGACAAAATGAGTTCCTCCTCTGGAACATAACTGGCAAAGAGCAGCTCCCTCCATCGCCTCCCTGGGACCTGTCTCTCAAAAACCACGGAAAAGAGTAAAAGCACATTGCAGTCTGTGGGGAAAACATCTGCTGTTGCACAGGACCTCTGCACTAGTGAGTCTGCTCCAACCTTGCCTGGTGGCCACGCTACCCCTCTGCCTCCTGCTCGGCTCTGGCCCAGCACAGCTGGCAATTGCGGTGTGAAGAAGCAGACAAAGCATCTGTCCTCTTTTTCATTTAAAAAGCTGCTAAAGCATTATTTTTCTGCTGAAGCCTGCTGCCTCTTCTAAGTCATTCTTGTCCTGATAAAATGGGGAAGCCTGAGAGAGGATTTTGGCTCCTGGTGGAGGTGGGGTACAATTTCTGACTGCTATCGCAGGAAAAGTTGTTATTCTCATTAAGTCATCCTCTCTGCAATATCATGCAGCATTTGTGGAGTGCTGCAACTGTTTCTTTGGCAAATGTTCAAATTAATATAAGCAATCACATTGTTCTAAGGTCATCCAGGAAACCAACAGCCTCCCTTTCCTCCTGACCCTCTCACCAGCTTCCTGCCTTTCCTGCGCTCTTCCTAACACACTTGGCCAGTTTCAGCACAGCATTGCCTTGGGGAAGTGAGCTGCTCAGAGACTCCTTTTGCAGAGACTCCCTAAGAAATAAAAAAGTTCTTCCTGGAGCTTCCCCCTAGCCCCTTGAATACAGCATCCTTCCTGAACATGGCAAAACTCCTTTGCTTAGGCCCATAAACATCTTGCTTGACCCTGATGGAATAGCAGCACTCCCAGGAATTCGCAAAGAAATTTGTTCCTGAGGAACCATTTTGCTACACCCACAATTCCACATCTTCGTGTCCCTCAGGGTACAGGGAAGAAGATGGGTAAGTAGACTTTTCCCTGAGGGCAACTTGCTGACCAACAGCAGGGAAAGTGATCCGTGCCCTTCATGATGATCTGCCACTGCCTGCCTTTCCAACCTTGTA
>JAOXNO010000033.1:7481115-7525354 GCA_028565335.1 Limnodromus scolopaceus
ACTTGCTGACCAACAGCAGGGAAAGTGATCCGTGCCCTTCATGATGATCTGCCACTGCCTGCCTTTCCAACCTTGTATCAGGAGGCTTCTCTGCACAGGAGAGACAAGAGGAAGTTTGGAAGGATACTGATCGGTGACACTTCACTGGGACCTCATGGCTCACCTGCCAAGATAAAGCAAACCCTGCTAAGAATAAAAATTAGGCCATTACAGAGAAGGTTGCAGAGGGTAATTCCTCTCTTGAGGGCTGGTACCTGTCCCGTGAGACACAAGGGAGTGAAATGGGGCCAGCTGGCAAGAGGGGCAAAAAGCAGCTGGATCTACCAGGGAAGAAATTGGGAGGGGTGTATGGGGAACCTAGACCTGTGGCTGGTCTTTGAGTGGGACCTTGCAAACATCTGGAAGAGCACCAATGTTTATGTTGTGCCAGGGGCATGCCTCCAGGGACAGAATGATGAGTCTGGCAGCATTTTCACCTTGCTGTGCTGACCAAGCCACAAGTAATTGTGTTGATTAAACAAATACCCTGAGAGATCTGAGAAGAGCTGGGCAGCTGTAGGCATGTCGAGTGCCTGCGCCAATGGGAGCAGCTCCAGAGAGCAAACAGGGGAGAGGAGAGCTGCTGGCATGTGAAGAGCTTGCTAGGAATGGGCCTATGAACATGAAACCGCAGCAGGAGGGAATGCATGGCCAGGCAAAGGGAGGGGGGAATTTCCACAGCGCACTTAAAGATCTTATAAAATGTTCATTAAATTAGGTTTCCAGCGATTGTCAGCACTTGAATTATAAGGACCAAATGCAATTGAAAAACTACCTTTTGCTTTCATGTGAAAGGGTAACTGCACATCAAACGTTTTAATCTTCTCCAATGACTAAATATGTGGAAATCTGTAGGTCTATTTATATAAAAACTTCCAAAGGATATGTTATCTCTGTGATTTACCCCCACTCCTTCCCCAAGGGATTTTTCTTTCATGTCTTCTTGCACTGTCTACATTTATTTACCAGTGAATATCACTTCAAATGAACTTAGTAGCAGGGATGTTTATAGAAATAGTACATTTTCAATGACTTGTGGGGAATACTTACAAAGTAAATGCTGTAAAACACAAGTGTGTTTACATTAGAAAACCAATAACAGACTGGTTAACAACCAGTCTGGGTGTGGAAGAAAATAGGAGACCTGTTCATCCACTCCAAACTAGTCTACAGTCTTGAATATCAAAATGCTTTTCAGTGGTTTTTACCTCTTTTGTGACAAACCTGTTTCCTAATAAGCTTTAGATCACGAATTTTCCACTGAAACTATTCGGAGGATTGCTTGAACAATACTTTGAATAATCATTTAAAAATACGTTATTCTGGATGGAATGAAATAAAGGAAACCTTTTCCAATAAGCAATTTGCAATAAATTATTCAGTCACCTCTAATCAAAAGTGCATAGCTTGAAGGAGAATAAAGAAAAATATCTCAAAGCAGCAATGAATCTATTATATTAATGAAAGGAACTATGTGTGACAAGTGTACAAAATGAACTTTCCCGGAAACCCTCGTACATTCTTGTTCCGCTTTGGAGAACAATGATTTAGATATTAATTTCTTTGACAAGGAACATTTGCTTCCAGTTCATCCAGATGCTTTGTGGTTAGAAAACAGGAGCAATGTGGCAAAAGAAGGGACAACCCCACTACCCCCTTTTGTAAGTGAAGTTTAATTTAGCTGATGAAGCCTACAACGCTTCGTGCCCTATGGAAGCCCTCCACCATCTGGCCGTCAGGTTAAACTCTGCAGCTGGGGCCCAGAGTTTAGATAACTCTTTATGCTATGTGAATGGGATGGAGAAAAGGGCAGCAGCAAAGGGGTTTAAACTCTCAGCAACAGACAGCATTCGTGACCCTCTTCTGGCCTTGCTCTCATGCCTCAGCGAAGAGATGAAACCTCTGTAACCCCTACGAGTGCACGTGCAACTCTGCAGCACCTCCTCCCCTTCCTCCCTCCCAAGTGAGACTGTCCAGCACGTCTGGTCTCTATTCCTAAATGGCTGCAGGATGACTGAGGCGCTACTTCTCAGCATGCATGCTATCGATCGCTGGAAGTATTTCCCAGAGCTTTCAGATGATGAGCAATTTACCTGACTTTGTCAGCCCCTCTATGACTCTGATTTGAAAGCAAAGAAAAGAGGAAAAGAAGCCACTGACACTTTCTATGTTCTTCTCTTGATGCACGTGGGAAGGAAACATTAGGACACAGGTTTCACTAGATATTCAAAGAGCCCTTTTCAGTCTTTTTAGCATGTTGTAGCCTTTTCTTATTTTGCTCTATTTTGAAAGCATAATCAACTAGGACCTAATTCTGCAGTGCATATAAAAGACTGCTGAATCTGTGGCCAATTACACCTCTGAATATCTACAGTACCAAGAATCTATTTCACTTGAAATACAGATATCTCTGCATACTTAAAGCAACAATCAGATAGAACCATTTTACTTCCAGCTGTAAGAAATCTGACATCTGAATTGAGGCAAACTGAAATGCTCACTGTAAAGGAAAGTTGCAACAAATACAAATTAATGTCATAGAATTGTTGAAGGGTTCAGGTTGAAAGGGACCTTAAAGATCATCTAGTCCAACCCCCCTGCCATGGGCAGGGACACCTCCCACTAGACCAGGTTGCTCAAAGCCCCATTCAAACTGGACAACATTTCCTAGGCAAATTGGAAGTAAAGCCCTTAGTCTGAGGGGAAGAGAAATGGTCTAAAATGTACTGAAATGCATTAATTATACTAAAGCCACTATGGGAATATTTCCAGTATAGGATAGATGAGCAGTATGGATTCATTCAATAGAGGAACCCTGACAAAGTTGACATATCTTCAAGACAAGTAACACGCTCCTTTCTCTTTGGAAAGCTAACTTTCATTCCTTGCCTAAATTCACTCAGGCCAAAATGAAACCAAAGTTTAATCAAGGAAGAGACAAAAAAAGAAAGAGGTACATACTGGTAAATGTGGTCTCGTGTTACCTGAATACCCAAGGCAGAACCAGAATGCAGGTCAGAATTAACACAAGGGGTTGGAAAGCCCGTGTTTTCATATGAAAACCAGAAAATTATCAACACATTTCTCTCTCTAATTCATCAAGATAGAGCCACTACTACAACACTAAAAGGAGCTCCGAGTGTCTCAGGTATATCAGGGGTGTTTTACAGAAGTACCTGGTAAGCCATCAGACACAGCAGTGTTGGTATCAAGACAAATCTAAGTGGGGAAATGGAGGAAAGTCAAAACAAATACACTGAAGCAGTGATTTTTAAAGCACATTAAACCCCTGACTAAAAGGTACCATTCAGAAATACAGCATCCTTACTTTTTAATCAAAGACCACTAAATGAGCAGCTTTTAATCTATTTTAGCCAGCAGAGAAGCTCTTCTGTGAAGGCTTAACAAAGCTTTCCAGTCTTCCCAGTACCTTGCCAATTTTCAGCAAGGCCATGAAGGGAAAGAGCCCTCCAGCCATCATCCCACTAAAAGCAGAGGGTTGCTTTTAGTTAAGCATTGACAAGAAGGAAGTTGCTACCCAGAGGTCAACTTATTAAACAGTTGTCCTAGGAAATATCCTTTAAGATCCTGCTTTGTCCAACGACTGCTTGTGGGGGGACACTGCTACTGTCAGCAATACTGCAACCACTCCGAAAGCAACACAGTGGAAAAAACAAGTCCCAGCATCCAGCCAAACACCAGGTAAAAATTCCCCTTCCAGAACCTTGCAGAGATGACTTGATAATGTCCAGAAGGAGTCACTGAACTCGTAGCTTCATTGATACACAAACTTCTCTCTGGCTGCCTTACCAGTACACTGTCCTAAACCAAAGTAGCCATTGATCTAAAAAAGAATCCTCTGGATCCATGCTATTCCATTTTCCAAACCTAAACCAGACAGTCATGTAATGTTCCAGCTCAGTTTCTAAAATGAATAATTACATTCTTCAGAACTTTGCCATATAATTATGGACACCTTTAGAGAAACCAGATATCCTTGTAGTTTTGGACTAATCTGCTTGCAGATTGTTTACACAGAGTACAGTTATCTCCTTCCATTGTTAAACCCAAATAAAGTAGACATCGCTCACATAAAAAGAAGAAAAAAACCCTACTCTCTTTCAAGGACAATTTATGTGGGGATCTTCAAGGGTTCTGAAAATCCAAGAGAAAAACAGACATATAAAAGGGTAGAATTAAGAAGTGAAAACAGTGTTGCCGAAAGTATCCCTATTTCACTGACACAGTACATGTAAATGAGAACACTGCATCCTTGTTTCTTCAAGGCAAAAAACCCCTTCATGCTAGATGAAAGGAGTTTCTAAATTATAGCTATAAGTTTTTAACAAGAGTTCACAAGGTTTCCTTCCTTAAGTACTGTTTAGATAAGGTGCTTTAAAACAGAAATTCACCAGGTTCAAACAAGATTGTAGTTTCCTGTCATTCCAAACTTCTCTGTACCTCTGTCAAACCACCACCGCTCATTCTCAGCAGTGAGGGTTCACCGCCAACTAACAACTCGGTTGGTGTCTCACCCACAGGGTTGGATCATTGGGACACTTCACACGTTCAAGATGTCGTGTTTCCTTGGGTGGGAAGGCAGGTAGAGTTATCCATAACAAAAATAAGGGGGAACAATGTCCATGCAAGGCCATCTGCATAATAAGCAGCAGTCTCTCTAATGTTTTTTACTGTGTCTGTACACTTGAAAACCAAAACCATCTGCCAGAAATTAAGTGCCACACAGCGTGACCAGTTTACCTGAATTACCACCATCCAGGGCCAGGAAAGAAATCTGTGACAGTGTCAGCAAGTTCTCACATCGTGCCTTGATGAGAAGAGCTGCAGAAGATTCTATGTCCACCTCTCCATCCTTCCCTATTTCTGAGTCATAATTTCACTTCATCCATCAGTGGTGGATGCGTCCAGGTCTGCAGCCTTTGGGAGTAAGAGGTGGGGGGATGAGGTTTACTGGAAAGCTGCTCACATTTCATTCGAGTAATCCTGTCTGCTTCCAAGCAGATTTCAGAAAAATATCAGTGTTCTGCTGAATAGCTTTAATGGGATTACCTTTAAGGCTTCTCTAATAAGTGGTGTTATTAAGTTGTCTGGCTCATACGGAGACTTATGCATAACCACTGGCACTCCCCCTTTTTCCTGGTTTTGTTACAAATTGGAATTACTGTCTACTTGGTATTGGGTTTCGTGTTTTAAAGAGGATTGGGTTAGGGGAAAATCTGTTGGGTAAAGCCCTTTTTTAATTTTTGCCTATGTTAGAAAATCCCTTTCTTTCAGCCTACGAAACATGTCTTAAAAGGGATTAGAGATGCTGTTCAGTACGAATCTGCCAAGAAGTCCAAATCAAGATTTCACAGATCAAACACCAGTACAAATGATTGCAAAGGCCTAAGATTTTGCAGGAAAAAGAAAATTATCTCAGATTTCTGATGTCAGTCAGAAAGTCCAGTAGAAATTAGAGAGTGGGCAGAGTTTGAAGTGATGTAATTTTTTCAACATCTCAAGGTGAGTAATTTAAAAAAATATTTATATTTAAATCACTCAATTTTTTTAAAAGTGAATGCACTTAGAGAGCATTAACTAGAATGTTTTGAACTTGATGGAAAGTCTCTCTAAAAGTGAATGAAAAAAGACTATTAAATTCAAGGAGTTCTTGATTATAACCCTTCAAAATAAATTAAAAAAATTACATGTGGTATCCTAAGACCAAAGCACATTATGTTAACATGAATAAAGAACTGTTAAACACAGGAAAGATCCACCCCCATGAAGACAACTCGTGGAAATGACACAAAACCCCAGAGCTACTGTATCCAGACAAAGTGTTATTGGAGGAAATTCCCCAAAATATTACGTTTAAAGGGCCTACACACTTGTGGGACATTCACCAGTAGTAATGGTGATCATCAGGAAGGTTACAGCTGTGTTAGTAGTGTTGACACCTGCAAAGTCATTCTCATGTACCTGTGACAGGAGTCAAATAGGCCCTGACTCCAACACAGTGACTGCCCATGAGTTTTAGCACAAGGCAATTTGTTTTCCTTCTTTTATGGCTTGATCCTCCTCCACTTCTGTTGGCAGAAGAACCTTTTGTTGACTCTAAAAGGCGCCTACTTTGAATAGTTTCATGTGGCATTGCTGAAGGAGGTAAAGCTGTTGATAGCTTCGAAAACTTTTTTAAATTCAATTTCCATTGCTAGGCTTATGGCAGAAGATGCTTTCTACATGGTTACTGGCTTTTAAAGTTTTGGTAGGCATTTGTATGTGGACACCAAAATCCTAAAGCAATGAGTTTTAGGCAAAGATTTATTTATTTTTAGTTATTTATTGCCTTAGAAAAACAAAGAATGCTGATTTTTCTTTGGGGTCTCCATCTTGATATGTGGGAAGCTGGAACTTCAAGTGGAAGAACGCTAATCCAGCACAAGAAACCTGCGTGGGCTTTGTTTTTCACGTGGGAAATAGCACAGATGAGTTTTAAAACGGTAATAAAAGTAATTGAGCAATTGCCAAGGCTTGTAGACATGATCTCAGGATTTCACTCACTGAGCAAATACCCTTGAAACTCCCATTATGGTTTGTGAATAAGCCACTGCCTTACCTTCTTAGAGATATCATCACTACAAATAAAAATATTGAATCCCTGGGGAGATCAGAAGATTCTGGTCTCTGTTCTCAGGTACTTTTATTTTCTGGGGTGTGCATGAGATTCCTGCTCTATTTCTTGGAAATGGAAAAAAGGGCTTCGGGATTTGTTACACCAACCAGCCTCCTGTTTTCTTAATATGCACCTGACCTTTCCTAACTACCTGGTTGAAGGAGGAGTTCAAAACACAAGAAACCGCACTCTGGCAGCTCTATAAGCCTTCTGCTCAGCATTTTATGCTGTGAGAAATTTCATTGCTGTTAGTGGGACTCCTCATGCGGAAAGGTGTTTTTCAGTGCCATCAAAATCTCACCCTACATAAATCTAGTGTTGTATGAAATATACTGTACATTATCAGTTCAGCTTGCACGTGCCGATAATTAAGGAAAACATATTCTGAAACTGTACGATTCTGAGACTTCAGGACACATTTAAACAACTTCACCTTTTTACACAGCATAAGGTGAAATCATTCTTTTTCCAGTTGCATTGGAAAATCTATTCATGCCCAGGTTTTCTGTGTTTTTCTAGTGACTCCCAATGGACATTACCAAACCAGCATCACTGCTGATTTTCCAGGCAAAGATATGGGGCCCTGAGGTATAAAAGAGCTGCTTGAGAGAATGACTGCTTTTTAAAGGATGACTTCTTTCAAAATAGCATTATTACTATATTTGAAAGATCAAAGAACTGTTATCCATGATTCATTTTTCACTAACTTCTCAATACATATATTTAAACAAACAAACAGTGGAAGAGCATGAAAAATAGAAAAATAATGAGTAAAATTTTCATAAGGAACTTAGGTTCTAAGGAACTACACTTTACTTTAAAGAATGATTTATACATCATGAGCACACTAAAACCCATCTTCAACAATTTTATGCTTGTGAATCAAACACATTTTCATCAGTTGACCTGTGTTTCTAAACGGATGTTACAAGCACTGAGTCATTTCTGAAAGCAGTTCAATTTTTTCACTCAATGACCTAAATGTATTTACGCACACAAAGCTTTATATATCTCTTGATATTTAAGCACCTTTGTTGCACATATTACCACAGAGAGAACATTACAGTTGTTCATTTTTTGGGTGTGTTAGGACTATTGTGGCAAGAAAAAGGTTGTATTTACTTGCAGAGGCAAGTGGAGAAACTTTTGATATTAGGCAATGCTTTCTCCCAAGGGATAGAAGCTGGCTATGATCAAGAGAAGCTGGGGACAACCACTGACTGTGATAAACAAATATACAGAGATGGAAAAGGAAGGGTTTGTTGCTAAAAATTCCTCTGTTGTAATTCAAAGTGTCAAGATACAAAACTCAGCAGGGCTGTTCCAATATCTGATCAAGTCTAGGATGCTCCGATGACCTTTCTTGTTCTTTTTTTCTGTGAGAAGGATGGAAAGTCACAAGTATGAGTAATAGAAATATCCTTCACCAAAAGGACTCTAAGTCTAGTCTTTTTTTAGACATGCTAAAAATTTCCCTCTCTGTTCCTCACAACCCCTTTACATTCCTAATCTTCATGTGGTGCTTATTAACAGAGCATAAATATGGAATGCTAAATCTCTGTGTATCCCAAGCTATCCACAGCCCTGAAGGAATCGGGAAAAATTAAACAAGAGAGTAGGCATACTTCCAGAAATAACACAGCTTTAACAAAAACATGAAATATTTATAGAACATGTAAAGAACAAAGGAAATGCAACATTTCCGCCATGTACAATTTCTATTAGTGTTTCAGGAATACTAGTCCCCTTCCATGTTGCTACTCTGAGGAGAGGGACCACAGCTAATACACCTAAGAAACTCTCCTGGATTAACCTGATTTTGTTGAGAATACACATTCCAGTGGCATATCCAGTGCAATCCAGAATTGCTATTTTACTTTAGTTAAGTTTTTGAAAAAAGGAATCTTAATAGTAAACCTTTTGGCTGCAGATAGGTGAGGCTTACTGGTAGCAAAACTGCAGTGGTGAAGTAATGGCATATCTCATTTTGTAACCACATAATGTTAACTGAGTATGCAAAGTGTCTGCTGCTATAACAGCAAATACTGGGCTAGTGTAACCAATAGGAAGGAAAAATAAAAATGCATGACCAGTGTCTCCTTCAGATATCTTGAGCCACACAGCATTTCTGTAACTAATGGACAGTAAAATATTGCAGAGATCATTCTAACTTTGAATTGGTAGATTTGTCTCACTTAGCATGGTGTGGGTGTAGGATTGCTCAGTCCACTTTAAAATGGGATATTACAAAATAGCAGGCACTTTAGAAAAAACTTAGTGTAGGATTGCAAGACAAAAAGGATGGTTATGGATCCAGTGACTTGCCCTGATTGGCATTTCTGCTGTCAAAAATTTAGCAATCTTCAGAATTATTTTGAATATTTAAATCAATGCCAAAGTGTCCAGATTTTTTAATTTAGTTCTGAGAACATTTTTAATAATTAAGCTTTTGTACTTCAAGATTAAGCTATGATCTATTAGAAATGCAGATAAGGCCAAGTGTGGAAAGTAAATGACTCTACAATTGCATGCAGCAATGCATGGCCTACAGTGGTGCTTGTGGTGGGATTTGGAGTACTAGAGCGAAGGTACCTCAGTTCAAGACTGAAAAGCAATGTGCATCTATTTTTGCCTCTGTTAAATGAGGCATAGAAAAGTTAAGCAACTCTAATTTTAAAGACGCTCAGTAGTAGAACAGAAGAAAGCTTAGATTGTCTTCTCAGTTATGTAGTATCCTTAGATATTTGGATAGCGAATAAAATGGACCCTAGGGCGAGAGGGGAGAGATCCAAGCTGGAGCTCAGTGTTGGAAGAAAGATTTCTGCAGGGTATATGGATGGACCCCACTGCTCTTCATGGTGAAGCAGGGTGAAGTTGAAGTTCTTGAGGGTGCTTCTCTGAAGCTTGCCTATAGTTTCAAAGGCTCATCAACCCAGACTCCTACAGTTACCCAACACCATGGGGAGCTGGCAATGACAGTCCTGTAAGCATGAGAGGATTAGCTACAGATAGCTCTTCTGCCCATGCCTCCCTCTCACCTGACAAGGCAGCTCTACTTATAAAACAAGGTTAGCTTTCAGACAAAGCAGTTCTCCAGCTTCTGCTGAGTTATGATGCTAGGTTTAAATAGTGTTACAGTTTATTCTCAGTTCACTTAATGTCTTAGCTATATTATCTAGGCACTGGCCTGAGAGATGGAAAAAGAATCTAATTTCCACATTAAAATATTCCTATAAAAATGAACCAGGCCAAACTGAAAGCCTTATTCTTACAAGCACAGGAGAAAAAAAGTATTTTTTTATTTTTATTTTTTAAGTTTTAAAGCAAAAAAAAGCACACCGCCAAAGAAAAAGCCATGGCCTCTACAAATGTACTCTCCTGATAAGACAAAAACTAAAGGCAAAAATGTTCTCTCCCAAACAACAGTCCAGGGACAATCAACAAGTCATAGAAAGGTACCCTCAGACTCAGTTTGTCAAACAGAGATTCTTGCATGAGGAGGTTGGAGCTAGTGAGCTTCTCCCAGTGTTCTTTGCTGATCCACTAGTCTGTGTTGAGCCATCTGCAAATCCTTGTATAGCTGTGGCTGTTTAAAGCTTAAACCTCACAGTAGAGCTTTCTTAAAATTTCTGATCTCAAAATAAACAGCCAAAAAAGGAAGAAAAGCTAGAAAACTGGACCCAAAGGCTGACCCGCACTGAAAAGTTTGAGCTTCTTTTTAATATATCCAAAAATGAATATGGAAAGAATTACAACTACTATCTGATTTTTCATGTAAGTCAAAGATTATATACACACATACTTATGAATCTCTCTTGCCTGGGCTAATGGAAATCTTTAGGGAACTTCAATACTATTCCTGCTACAATACAGTCAAGTGCAGAGTGCATTGTAAATACTAGAGCTGTTTATAACCTGAAGGGCAAATTCAAATCCTGTTTAATTTCCTTACCGTTGTTCATAAAACAGTCATCTCAAGAATAGAAGCATGATGTGCAAACATAACAAATCTCTCACTTTTATCATCATATCAGAACAAACCAGTCTTCATTTCCAGCTTCACTACCATTTTTGGAAGTGGGAGAAAATTTTACCCCTAGTGATGGAGGGGGACTCCTGACAATCCAGAGCTGTCCAGGCTTAACAACAACAACAAGAAGTCTCTTTCAGATTTCACAGATGATTTGTTTTAGTATTTCTTGGCATTGAAAACCATGAGTGGTTGCTCATCACATTACCCTTGCTAATTGGAAAGGCACCACAGCAGCATTGTGGCTGGTGGTACTGGAGGTTTGCTGACACTTGAGAGCAGGAGAACCCAAGGGACCTAGCAGACAAGTCAACACTTTCTTGACAAGGAGCTTGCTAAAAATAAGTGGTTGTACACATTCACAGAGATCCAGGCCTAGTTGTGAATGATTCATGCAAATGGAAAGGAGCCAGATTTGCTGGATGCATTAGGTTGTTGCAATTAGCTCATGAGCTGAACTCCTCATGCTGAATCGTGCAAACATATTCTGGAAAATGGAGATATGGGTGGAAATAATTTGATACCATTTTTACTCTGAGAGAAAATGGGATGTTTAGGATGTTTGGTAATAATATCTAATCCACTGTGGCATTTATAGACAGTCTTAACACAAGTTAACACAAGTCTTAAAATAGCCAGGTTGGATGGAGCTTTGAGCAACCTGGTCTAGTGGGAGGTGTCCTTGCCTATGGCAGGACGGTTGGAACTAGATGATCTTTAAGGTCCCTTCCAACCCAATCCATTCTATGATTCTAAGTCTAGAAACCAGGGCTAAAGCAGAAGACAGAGCAGTAGACAACCTTTCATTACTAAATATATATTTGAGTTGAATCCTGCAAATAAACTTCAGGCAAAACATGGAAATCTAGTATTAAAAGATTAGTGAAAATCTTGAGCCAGATTGGGATTGTGGGTGCTCCCTACGTCTAAAATAACTCCATTGACTTCTGTCTGGCTCTCTGATTGTTAAAAGTTCTTAAAACACTTTGCCCGTTTCCCAATTTATCAGTCACCATTTTGAGAGTCAAACTTGTAACTTTTATTCTAGTTCAAGAAACTAATTTTTTTCTTACTGGAGATAGTACTGAACCACCTGATTGGTGATTACATCTGTAATCAGTGACTTTTAGCTGTGTGAAGGACAGAAAAACACTAAAATAATGATGAAAGTTTAGTTGAAGATGACAGAGTTCATTTAAAACCCTGCCATTCTCTAGCTAAACTTTCAGAAGTATTTGTAAGGGAGGATCATTTTGTTATCCATTTGTTAAGATCGGCTTTTGCAGCAATATTTAAGCTTAAATGGACTAGATTTGAAATGGACTAGAAAATGAGCAGATTTCCAGCTTTTTAAAAGAATTTAGCAGTTTGCCGTACAGAGAAGCAAAGCTGGAAAGAAAATAAGCTGTAGGAGACAAAATATCATTTGCAGTTCTCGTTTTCCATGCTGTCTGTTATTAAACCCTATTTAGGTGAAAATAGGGCCTTTTGTATCTAGTTGTCGGCTGTTCCTCTTTGTGACGCCCCTGTGAGGTCATAGCCTATTGTTATGATGACGATCTGTGTTGCTATGGCAACACATCTGCATTCTGGACTGGGCACACCAATCTCAGAATCGGACTGTTTGAGAGAAGTTTGGTTGTGAGGGTTATTTAGTCACTGATGGAACTGAAAAATAGCAAATGTAGCAAGAAAAATGACCTGCGAAAAGAAGATGGAATTATGTACAGAAGTACATACTTCAAAGTTTACCTCAACAGAAAAGGCCCACAGTAATTTGTTATTAATAGGGCTTTTGCATGTAGTCCATGGTTTTAAAATGAGAGAAGGAATACATCTCTTTCTTGGAAACATATGTTTCATTTCTGAAACTTCCAAAGCTTTGAACTGCCTGGACAACAGCACATGTCAGGATGGAAATTCCTTTGAGGTTCTCTGCTCCCGTCCCTTCCTGGAGCAGGGACTGGGAGAACAGAGCCAGGAAAAGCAAGCCTTCTACAGGCGGTGCCTGTGTTTCTGCTGCACGGGGCTGCCGTTTGCCAGTTTGGATTATTTAGGTGTAGTAAATCCCACTGTGTGTCAGCCCTTTTGCAAGCAAGGTCTGCAAGAAGGATGATTCCTGCTCACAGAGAGGAGGACAGTGCCTGAGAAACAGCGATACTGTAGCCGTCTGCACTGAAGGAGCATCTTGACAGGCACCGGGTCTGAAATGTTATCTTGGTCTTGGAAAATGACCTGCTAAAGCGCATTCACGCCACATACAGCCTTAGATGTAAGTCATCAAGCACTGGGAGCCAGAAAACTGCTATTGTTGCACTTTCTCCTTCCTAAATCACAACACACAGCTTTGTTCTCCAGGAGGAGGAACTATGAATATATAGGCTAAAAAGATTATTGTTGACTAGCACATACATTGATTTGAGTCTATGTAATGGCGCCTCTGAAGTTATTTTAGAAAACAACAACAAAAACAAAACATAACAACACATTATGGATGAGAATTACATTTGCTATACCCAATACACGGTACAGTTCTTTCTGCATAATGATCTGCAGATGTCCACTTATAGTGCAGGTTAGGTACAAATTAGGAACCTCTTAACTGTTTGCTCCTTGTGTTCAGCTGCTTGCGATTTGTAAACAATGTACATTCCATGTGCGCTGGGTAAAATCCTGGCCCCTGCTAAGGTCAGTGTAAATGTTCCTGCTGAGACTCAACGGGCCCAGCATCACCCACGTTTTGTTAATTCCTGAAAACACCCTGCAACGTGTTTGAATAAAACCCTGGACTCTGCAGAGATGTTTGTATCATCCCTGTTGATGTGAGAAAGAATGACCAGATTAGTAACAGAAAACCCAAACAACACGCACCAGTTTTTGACAATTTTTGATATTTTAAGACAGAGTGATTGGAAGGAATAATCACAGCACAGAGTTTGCAGAACGGCTAATGTCTTGAAATGAGCTATGCTGGAGAAACTGGAAATAGGGCTAGAATAATGTTTTATACTGTACTTATTTTTATGATCCCTGCGTAGCATATTGGAAGCAGCTGCGACATTTTTGAACACGAGGAAAATGTGATGGACCTATTTATTAAAGGGGGTTAAGAGCCCCAGGTGGTCTGGAGATTTAAAGACCAGGAAATACCAGAGACAAATGAGAAAACAGGATGATCTAAGCCATACCAGTTGAAATAGATTTTGATGATAAGGCACAGTTATATATCTTACAATCTAAGATGGATATGTCACGGTAAGGACAGCATGACTGAACGGCATTGTGGGCGATAATTACATAGCCCTCTTTCCAGAGATTAAATGCCCTCTCCACACAAATTCACCAATCCTTGCTATACTCTGCTGGAAAACCTGCAATCCTTTAAAAGCACAGGAATACCTGGGATTTTTATATCCCACAGTTATAAAGCCATAATAATTCATAGACTTCATGTGAGAGTGTTTCCTTGCCTGAAATTGAACCCTGAGGAGTCTCAGCACATTCAGATCGACACAAAAACATAGAGCCAAGTTCTGCCTTCACATAATACACGGACGTTGCCGCTTTAGTACTGAAAATCAGGCTTTCCTCTTTCTATCAATCATATTCTGTGGGAAACACACATGAAAGAGAGAGGCTTTTAAAATATATTTTAGTCCATCGTGCATCTGTAGCTCATCTTGCCCTGGAAGCTTACGTGTTTTGCCATATCGCTGCCGTTTATCATTTATACTTATTGCTCAGGGAACTGTTTAGCAAGACAATTTTGAATGCCTACAGAGAACTACAGACAATCTCCACATATCTGAATTGAAACAATTCTGAATGAAAACTGCCACAAAATTTAGGCAGTGGAATAAATACAAATCCTATGTATATCAACTGATTTCAGAGCTCATTTAGTAGGGCCACGACATCATGCTGAATTTTATGCCATTTAATCTCCATTGAACTCAGTCGAGTGTTCTGGGTAAATACCAACAGAAAAGCTAGTATTTGGCCAAACTGAAGGCAGTGGGAAAGCTGCCACCCACTTCAGTGAGGCCACGATTTCACCGCAAATATCTTAACTGCCTACACATGCATAATGATGCCGCACAAATCTCAGCCTATAGTCTGCCTCACAGGCAGATCTGCCGCGGGCTCTTTGTTTGTTTGCAAACAGACTCAGAGCAGCATCACCTACACAAGTTTTCATTAAATGGGTCAGCAACAGACCATTATCACTCCCACATGCAATAAGTATCAGTATAAAGCGACATGCTGAGAATGTCCAGCTGGTTACTCATTTTTGTACTCCCTGAAATCAGCAATACATGGTTTATAGTTGATAAATAAAGCCTAATTACAGTGGAGTGAGTCTGCTCAAAATACAGAATATCTTCATTTGACCAGGAAGATCTGGGATCTTCAGCTCCTACTCAGGATGAGAAGCAGAGTCCCTGAAATTTGTTGCAGAGGAAGAATTCTGAGAAAACCATTAACTAAAAAAGCGTTTAACTGTGAATACAGTGGGGCTGACCCAAACCCACAAACCTGGCAGCTCCAGGGACATCTCCTGCTGGAACTACTGTTGTCTCTGGCAAGCCTAGCATGCAGGGAAGCCCACCAGATATGATGCCAACAGAGAAGTCTACCCCGGGTGGCCTTTTGAACCCAGCTGGCATTTTGATCACTGTTTCAACTGAAATTCATGCTTTGACCAAAAGCCACTTTTGTTATGAATAGCTTCAAGAAGAAATTAGTTTTCATACATACATAGCACCAAGTTCTTTCTTTCAAGGAAAAAATGGTTCTACTGGCAATCTCTTGTAAAAGTACTCATACTGGATTTACACCCTTGAGAAACGCAGAATCAACCCCTCTTATAAATTCCTGCTCTTTTGTAATTGCTTGCTGAGATAATCCAAGAGTTACATTCCTTTCCAGACATTTTAAACCAGCTGGTCAGCTATTACAATTTCATACTAGAGCAGTCCATGCAGGTCCTGGCAAATAGACTGATGTTCTGGGTGACCAAAAAGCTTCTTGGTATTCACTCTGTCAAGACTACCTTTTTCACAATGGACAAAAATAAATCCTTTCCCCTTTTAGTGATGGGAACTTATCATGAGTTTAACCTTCTACCTGTCAGGAAGA
This sequence comes from Limnodromus scolopaceus, assembly GCA_028565335.1. Taxonomy (NCBI): domain Eukaryota; kingdom Metazoa; phylum Chordata; class Aves; order Charadriiformes; family Scolopacidae; genus Limnodromus; species Limnodromus scolopaceus. Next base: position 7,497,000 of record JAOXNO010000033.1, read on the forward strand.
ATTACCACATTAATCACCTCACAACATTTTTTTCGAGTGACTAAGTGCTTACTGATAATAGTTAAGTAAGATATTTGGGCTAAACCACTGTGAGTTCTAAAAAGCTTTCTATAAAATTGGACAAGAAAAAGAAAACAAAATAAAAATAAATAACGAGTGGCAATACAAACAATTTAGATAGCAAGAATGTTTTACACTTTAGCGTCTTCATCTTTTAAGTTCATAATAGCGTATTTTTAATATACTATTTATATAGAGCAGGAAAGCGTGTTTTTCTCGGTTACCCACAGATTGGATGGGCAATTTTGAACCACTGAGACACTCTGATCAAATGCAAAGAAGTCATCTCAATGTCAGCCCTGCTATTGCTTCATTAGGAGTTGATGTGGCTGATGAATATCAGCCTTGGTTGATATTGAAGCGGTAACTCACACTGTTGCTATCATTTCATGCAGTCAATCGAACTGTGGTCTGATAGTCACAGGTTAAGGCCACTACTGATTATTAGTTGTCCCAGTGATCACCAGCTAATGATGCCAAATTTAACAATCACAGTAATGATTTCCTCGCTCAGGCTACAATTTATTCATTTTTATATGCCCAGTTCTGGCATATAAAAGAGACAGACACATAAGGTCAAAAAGAGTTAACCTTTCCATATTAAATGTTCCCAAAATTTTTCATTCTATAATATGTTTCCTCATTTTCAGAATATTTTTGGACATTTAAATCATTAAAAGCATGGGTATGGTGGTGATAAAATTGGACTTACTGTCCTGGTTAATAAAGTGATAGTCAAGCCCAGAAGCAACATTAAAGAATCCCCTTTCCAAGGGACTGTGTAGACATGATCTGGAAGAGATGTTTCTTTCAAGACTTCCTCTACTCTTTTGAACCACAACAAATGTATAACATACAACAATGTAATGTAATGTAATGACAATCTTCAATCATCCTATTAAGAAAAGCTGAGTGTCTTTTGGAACAACCAATAAAGCTTTAACATACCTTAAGGAGAGAGATTATAGAAAGTAGATCTTTAATCCCGACAGAAGACACTACAAGCAAGAGAAAGTAGTGAAACGTCTTCTTTCCCCTGAATTCTTCAGTGAGAGCCCAGGGCCCAGCAATGAGAAGCACGGAAATATAAAAAAGGGCTTTAAATCATAAGGATCCTTCTGTAAGATATCATCCAGGAAGGGGAAACAAAGACAGGGAAGGAGTTTCACTTCCTAAATCATCTTCAGCCCGTGGTTATGGCTTTGAGAAGCAATAAAAAGCTATCCAAAAGGAAAAGAGCAAGAAAACCCCCTTTTTTCTTCTACCATTTCCCAATTCCTCCTTACTCTATGTCATTCCAATAGTCCCAACGAGAATGAAACCTTTCCTAGATATTCCTTTTCCCTAGCTAATGTGTAGCTGGGGTTTTGTCAATTCACTTTCTCCTGCTGCTGCTTCACAGCTCAGGTACAAGAAGCATCCTAGCATTTACTATTACAAAACACTCTTTGGATAGCCTACAGCAAGGATTAAAAAAGAAACAGACAAATCCACAAAAAAAAAAAATATTTTCTTAAACTTTGCTCACTCACAGATTTTTTATAAGATTGATCTTTTTAAGAACAATGACACGTGCATCCACTGAAGTCAGTAGGAACTAAGATGCTACTTAGATATTTCACTTTCACATTCAGACCCAAATAGATAGATTGATTATAAAGCATATGACAATTCAAACAATACTAAAAAAAAAAAGAAAAAAGTTCAAAATTGTTCCATATCAGGCAATCAAGGAAATCCTGGGGAAAAAAAAAACATCTTGCAAACAAGGACAAATATAGCCCAATAGTGGTGAGAGAATAACCATCAGAACTATGTGCTTTTGTTAGGCAGATTTAGAGAACTTTTCTTTGCCTGAACATAAAAGTACAAATTCCTCCCATTTTTTAGCAATTCAGTCCAATGAATCTAAGAACAATAATGCTACAACCTCTGGCAAGAAAAAACAGGTCCAGCAGAGGGCACAAAAACAATCAGAGGGCTGGAGCACCTCTTCTACAACGACAGGCTGAGAGAGTTGGGGTTGTTCAGCCTGGAGAAGACTCTGGGGAGACCTTAAACAGCCTTCCAGTACCTAAAGGGGACCTACAGAAGAGGTGGGGAGGGACTCTTTATCAGGCAGTGTAGCAATACGATGAGGGGTAATGGTTGTAAACTGAAAGAGGGGAGATTTAGATTAGATACAAGGAAGAAATTCTTTGCTGTGAGGGTGGTGAGACATTGGAACAGGTTGCCCAGAGAAGTTCTGGATGCCCCATCCCTGGAAGTGTTCAAGACCAGGCTGGATGGGACTTTGAGTAACCTGATCTAGTGGGAGGTGTCCCTGCCCATGGCAGGGGGTTGGAACTTGGTGATCTATAATGTCCCTCCCAACTCAAACCATTCTATGATTCTATAAGGCAAGCAGGGAAATTTCCTAATTGCGCTGTAGGCTTGTGCAATCCAAACCTATACCACACCTGGTGTCAAAAAAGGGAAAGACCAGAGCTACAAGGAATGTATTTTACATAGATCCAAAATTCTCTAGCCAAAGTCTAGGGTATGCAAGGCCAATTATGATGACTAGGTTGAATGTTAAGCTAAATTTAATTGTTTCCCAAGAGATGAGAATAACATGTGGGAGATTCAGTAATATTGTTACGATTTAAAACAATATATTTTCATTCTGGACATCATTCCTTTGAGATATGTACTGCTGGCTGATTATAGAGATTGCAGATGGATGCTGCCACTTTGAAATATCTTTGAGCCAGTTACAAAGAATACACTTTGAGCCAGTAAAATTGCAATCATTGAAAGTCTCTTATATGATATCGGGAACGTAAGCCATGACTTACGTTTCCAGGGCAACACAACCAAAAATACCATGTATCAATTGCAGAAGAAAATCATAAACATTCCCATTTGCTTAACTTTATTTGTCTTTAAGGGTTAGACATATAAACTGGATTAAAGCAAAAAGTAACTGAAGGTTACATGATGGTTTCTTCAAAATATGAAGCAGTATTTGCTACGAGTTTTTCTGCATTTAAGTAGAGGTATGGGGAGGGTGGGCCCCTTGCTCACGCACAACAACTTGCATCAGCTGTTGGCCGATTCAGCTGCAGCCTGCAAATAAGCTGTAGCTAAATATGGATTAAAATTTTTCATCTGCTTTGAAATAGCCATCCTGAGTGCATGGTCTCTTACTGAATCTATCGGCTAGAAATTGCAGTTCTAATGTCTCTTTATGCCTTCTGATTTACATCTGAAAGTAAACAACCATTCTCTGTATACCTCTGTAAAATGACAAGTTTATACTGCAAAAAATCTTATGCCCCCTTGCATCTATAAATACCTATGTCCCCAAAACCTAGTGGTAGACAGAAAAGAAATGATGGCTTTTCTTCTGACCTCCAAGGTCCTGGATCAGGTCATGTGCTCAGATCCATTCGACTGTAAATACTTGCGCACCTCAACAACTCACAAGGTAGAAAATACATTTAAGGTAATCTCGCACTCCAGGGCCAGACAACATAATAATACTCAGACTTCAATTTTGTGACTGTAATGTTATTGGTAACTGTAGAAGATTCATATGCATTATAGCTCTTCTTTACAATAATAGTGTATTGTCCTTTTCTTATAATCTGATAATTTATGGTACAATTGCAATATTCAGTAATGTGGTGTCTTTACGTGCAGTTTAACACCTGAAAAAACAGTTTCAGGAGCTGCTTTGGATCTAAATCCAATATAAACAACATAGCCTGCCATTTAATGCTTAGAAACATTTACACCACAAATATTAACAATGAAGTCCTTTCACTCTCCTTTGGACATTGCTTAAAAAAGCATGCTGATTTTGATGTTCCTAAAAGTGACAGAAATAATATGCAATTTAAGACACCTATTCAAGATAGGTTCTTTGTATTCAATATTATTTTTTTTCAGTCTTAATGATGACCATCCTCATTTGGAATATTGGTTTGGAATATAAGATTTTGATCACCTTTCAATAATATATTTTTTTTTTAAATTACTTCCCCCAGTTTCATTGTCACAAATATCTAGAAATCTATTACAAGTAGGTGAACAATGCAAAATCATTTACATCATAATCTTAATTTCTCTCTACCTTTTGTGTTTATGTATCAATGTATGCAAACCAATAGATTCTGATTGCCAGTTACTATAAATCTCTTCCAAATATTTTTTATACTTAATTATTGATCTAGAGTTTCTTTGTGAACAGATCATGGCATCTGCTCAAGTCTCTGAAATGTAACTTGGGGCCCAAGGTGTATTTTTCTTTACTGATTCATTAAATAAATATCACTTCCAAATAATTTTCTTGATACAAGCTATTATTATGAAATCAAACTTTGTTTCCCACCATTATGCTGTAATATTTGCTTTAGATTCCTGCCATTGCTCTCCTTATATTGAGGAGCTGAAGAAAAGGATTCAGGCATAGCCAGAGGTGATTAATCTAAAAGCCAAGCACAACAAGTATCATTGAAGTCTGACTTTGATACTTTTAAAGCTATTTAGGTGTGGAAGTTGCTCAACCACTGAAATACCAACTGATCTAGAAGTTCACCACTTTTCAGGCTACCACTGAATGGAGCATGGTGTGGAAGGCAGCATGGGTTAAAGGAGCTTAAACCAACAGAAAAGCAAATAATGACCAGCAGATTTTATTTCTATAAACACAGATTAGTGCCAACTGGTGACTTCATGTCTATGGAAAAGTTTAAATATTCTTGTCTAAATTAAGCCTTGGAGATTTTATTTGAAGTGATGTTTTCTAAAACATTTAGTGGGGCAACCGGAGTTCTGCCACGGATGGGCTAAGAAAGTCCTGAGAAGAAGCAAAGGGAGAACGCTGACCCTTCCTGAAGCAAGGACAAGAGGCATTAGCAATGGCGAGGTTTGTGGTTGAATGCCGAGACCCATCCCTCAGACACCATCAGCACAACTGCTATGCTAAGGTGAAGCAGTGAAGTTTAAACACTTAATTTTCCCATTAGCAATATCCTTCAGTTTTCTGCTGAGGAAGAGGAAATCATGCTGGGACACAGCTCTAAACTGTACGGCAGTTACCCTGGAAAGGCAGAGTTCAGGCTGGGATTTCTAAACCTCAAGGGGTTTGCGCTCTCCAAGTCACCCATGCAGAGACCTGGCCTCCTGCCCAGCTGGAGGAGCGCTGCAGAGCTCAGGTCGTAGCTTATCTGTCAGACCGACCCTGGTAGAGATGCTCTTGGCACCGTGAAACTCCCGCTGCCGCTAACCTGGAAATGAGAGGTCTGTTGGAAACCTGCCCGGCTCCCTGCCTGCCTGTTTGGCACACCCTTGGTGCTTCCCTCCCAGTGCCCCGACACCGCTCTGCAGCGGCTCCGGCTCCCTGCTCCCAACCAGCTCACCTGGAGGAGGGCTGCCAGGGGAACAAAAACCCAATTCACAAGCAGTCTGGCTTCCCAGGAGCCTGTGGTCACCAGCTCTGCCAGTTGAGGGGAGCCCACCGTATAACCTCCTTCACAGCTGAAGCCTCACAGCTCTAGGAGAGCCAGCGAGTCCCCGCTCCCTGAAGGCCCTGCTCCCTTTCGCAGAGAATTCAGAAGTGTTTGGGTTAGGTTTGGATTGGAACGGCACCAAAATGATCAGACTCACAATCCCCCCCAAAAGAGGATTGCGTTTCGTTGTCCTTGTCCAAGATCGACAGCTGGGAGTCAGCTGTGGCTGCCTGTGCCATTTGCCGGTGGATTCGCCCCGGCCAGCCCCTCTGCCAGCAGCCCTTTCTGGGGAACAGCCCAAAGAAAGACGAGGCAGATCAGGAAGGAAAAGCTGCCAGAAATGGAAGTGCAGGGAGGAGGATTTTTTTGCCCTTTTTTTTTTTTTATTAAAAAATAAATCACTCTTCCCAATAAGAAAAGACATTACTTAAGCAAAACAGCTCCGTATCAGCTACTGTCTCCTCTGCAAATGCAGCCAGAGAGCAAAATACAAGAACTACAGCTCCTTCCCACGCACCCTCCCCCAGAACATCCTCCTCCAGATTTGAATGCATTCAAACTAGGAATGTAATTCAGGCAAAATATAATTTCTTGGTATCTGTTCCACTCTCAGTAAGAAAGGTTAATCCTCCTTTCCCCCGAGCTATTTTCTCCTCTAAGCTTCTTATCACCTTCTACACCATCCACAATATGAAGACACCGTTTTCGTACATCTCTAAAGTTTGCGGCTGCCAATGCTGTCAGGAGATTGCATTATTATAGGAAGGCAATTTGTTTCCAAATCCTAAAGAAGGAAATACTGAAATAATATAGAAAAAGGTGCTGAACAGTCATAGCTACTGTCCTCATTTTAGATGAGTTTTATAGAATAATAAGGGTGATACATTAAAAGACATCTATACACAAACTTTCTGGGAGTTGTTCTCACCAGAAGAGAAAATTCAATTTTCCCAGGAGACAGCTATGACTTTACTGCATGCAGAATTAAATGTAAAATTTGTTTCTTTTAGTTATTTTTCTCATTACAGTGTCTTCTCTTCAGCATTGAACAAACAAAAACCTTTTAAATTAGTCAGACCTATTGTTCATAATGTGTGGCAAGGAAGGAAGCACGTTTTTTTGTTGGATTTTTTTTTCTTTTCTTTTAAAGAAACCACAAAATGGAGACTACAAATACCTAGAGCCATGCAAGAAAGGCAAGATAGCACATGCTCATCCATGAAAGCCACAGATTCCTTACACAGATACGCACCAACAAAGTGAAAACTCAATTATGCAATAGCTTTCCCTGGCACCTAAGAGTCAGTCTTACCTGCTTTTTAGAAATCTCAAGCTCACAGCTGGGTTAATGAGATCTACAGTCTCTTTGTCAGAAGCAGTAAGAAAAAAAGTAGAGCTACACTCCAGGTTTAACAGAAGCATCTAGCTTGGTAGAGACCTTTAGGATCATCGAGTCCAACCACCAACCTAACGCTGCCCAAACCACCACTAAGCCATGTCCCTAAGCACCGCACCTACTCATCTTTTAAATACCTCCAAATGGTAGAAGCAGCAGAGTCTTCAACATTCTTGTTCAAAACAATGGAAGTAACGTTTTTTATTTTTGCAGCCTATTTTGTCAACAAAAACAGAACCCGAAAAAAATTATCAGTCATGTTTTTAAAACAGAATGAAGACACAAATGCTATTAGCTGTCGAAATTGTAGCTACAGTGCAACCTGGAAGAGTAGGCTGGTCACACAGTGAATCCAGACTGAGAACAATGTTTGGAAGCAGATCTGCATATGGGGCCAAACCAAAGCCCCAGATGGAAGCTTCTCCAAGGTTTGGTATTAATCAAAATGTGGATGAGGACTTACATCCTGTTTCCTAAGCCCATCTGACTATCATAGTTTTCATCATTAGGGTATTACATCATCTGTAATTTGCCTTCCTCTCCATGCTTTTTACCCCCCAAAAATCTTTATTGTCCATAAGGGAACCCATCAAGAAGTTGCCTCACACACGTTATGCTCAGCTAGCACCTCTGTACACATAAGAAAGGCTCAGAAGCAGATAGTTCTTGATGGCATGTGCATTTTCTCTTGTCTTCATAGGTGGAAGACAACTCTTCTGTGCAAAGGAACTCTGTGCTGTCACTTAAGGTTCAGCAGTTTAATGGCATCCTTTCATGTTCAAACGCACTGCCCACATCTGCTAGAGAAGAAATCATCTTACCTTTGCAATCCATCCCTGCCACCTGATCCTCAGCTATGATGAATGAAAACATGACATGCTTAATTCGCTTATCATATGAGACAGAGCAGCTGTCTTACATTTTTAGAACATGTTTGTACTATCTAAATTAATCTAAATCTAATTAAAAGTACTTTGGCTTGAGAAAAAAAAAGTTACCACAGAAAGTAAAGCTGGCGGATGTAGTTACAATTTTCTGGCAAAGTGAAAACACATTATCCCTACAATTTATACAAGAATTGGAGGACATCATGGGCAATAGCATAAAATACTTGTCCAGTAGAACAAATATTTCTGCAAAAAGAAGGTCACAGCAGTTTCTCCAAATGACGGTGCTATCTAGATAACTTTCCAATTTTATTTTTGCGTGAAAAGAATTGCCTGACATAGATTGGATCAACATTCAAGACGGGTTTCATGATAAGGATAGTTTTCAGAAGAAATTATCTTTTCTGCTCAGCAAAGCAGCAGACAGGTCAGGTTCCTTCTGAAGCCAGAACAAACAAGAAAATTAATTACTCCCTCTCCAAGGTGGAACTTTCCCTGCACAGACAGCAAATCTTTTGTACAATTAAAAGGTGATTTTACTGGGGAAGTCAGGGAAGAGCGGGGAAATAAGCCTGAGCATTAGCAGTAAAGTTAATATTTTTCTCTCACCTGCCAAGGTAGCTGTCCTAACTGTGGCCACCCTCCCAGAAGGGGTGGAGGCCACATGGCCTGGTGTCCTCACAAGGGACGACTACTGGTCCTGGTGACTGAAAAGAGCTCCCCTCTCCCCTTTCCTCTTGCAGGGAAAGCTGTTCTGGAGCTGCCTGCTGCCTCTGCACCGTCCCACCTGGAAGGTTGGGAGCCTTGGATGGAGCCTGTGGGCACATTCTCCATGGGCAGCTGCTTTGCGTGGCATTTGCTTTACGTGGTGTTCCCTCAGCTGCAAAAGTCTCTAGACATGGTCAGGGTGAGCCATTTAACCTGACGCGTCTGGGGAACTGTTTATATTATTTGCCATGGTGATATAATTCTGTTAGTGACACACTAAAAACACATGTAATTTCGATTCATGGTTTTCCTCAGGAGCAGTGACAAAAGGGGATGCTGCCAGTGAGCTGCAGGGCAATGGGGGAGAGAAAAAGGACCCCCAGGGCAGCACCCCATGTCCCCAGGGTGCACAGCAAGGGGGGTGGGAGAGCAGCCTCATGTGTCAGGGTGGATAACCATCAGAAACAGCAACATGGGTGTCTAGGGGAAGGTTTGGAGGAAAAAAGAGAGAAAGATTACCCCAGACAGCTGTCAACTGTTTCTGAGTGAGCATATGCCTAATGTAAAGGCTTGACAGGACCTGTGTGGTTCACTCTACCTACACCAGTGACAGTGGCTCTGGACATCCATATGGACCTCACCACCCAACTTGATCATTGCAGGTGGGAGTGATGGGTTCCTTCACCCAAGGCAAGGATGGACCACCAGGGACATCTAACAGAGAGGAGTTATTCCTGCTCAGTGATGTTGGAGCCCTGCCATCTCATCACCACTCCTCCTCATTCACCCTTAGACTTCCTCATCAGCTCATCAGGGGAGTTTTTCTTCCCCTTCTGTTTTTTTGTGCAACTCTACAATGTTTACTTTTCATATACCCATTTCCATTGTGACTGATCCTGATTTGAGCACAAGAGGTGGTGGGGACAAGAGCCTATTTTATCTCCATGGTGATAGTCTGTTCCACAGCTATCATCTTTCACTAATTTCCACTAGTATATAATTTTATAAGATCAGCTTATTTGCCTGGCTATCAAAGAAAAGCCATACTTTCTATAACACTGAAAGCCCTTTCATTTTCTACTCATAAACATTATAATTTTTCTTGCATAAGCTTTTAAAGTCCTGCCTATTTTGTTTTTCAGAGGAACCCCTTGCTAAGTGTACTCGAAGTGCATTATAGAGTTAGACAGGCAGATATAAACTGTAAATGAAAAACAGGAGGCACTGTAAATAAGTATGGAATATATATAGATAAATACAGAAGGAATTTGTACTTCACTGCTCTCAAAAAGGAGAAAACATCTCCCATATCTGAATGACCCCAGGTATTAAATGGCACTGTGTCTAATTTGGCTTTCATACATGAAAACATTGGGTATTTCTCATAGTAAACTAAAATGATTTCAGAGGTCTTAAACTGTATGTTAACACCAGAAAGTTAGAGTATTCATTTGGTATCACTTGGTATGGGTTAGCAGGATATTTGTTATGAATATGTTTTCTGAGCTGCAGGTTGTATACTTGCAGTGTTTGTTTTTCAAATGCTGACTTTTAGCATCTGAAAGAAATTAATATTGCTGCGGTATTACAGTCATTCCCTTATTAACCATTTGGCAGCCTTCCCTCTTCCAAAAACAAGGCATCCACTTACTTTCAGGGGTGCAGCCTTCAGATCGCTACAAATACGAGGTAAGAAATAGTGTTAAAGCATTGCTTCTAATACTCCGGTTAGCGTGTTTTGACTGCGTGGGTGTAACACAGCAGAGTACCTGTGCGCAGGGCTATCAACCCTTTACAACCTCTGTTTGTCTTTGCCGCCCTTTTCTGTACAATTCTGCAATGATATACTGAAACAGGTATCATAAGGGTATTGATACAAAAGAATAATGAAAGATTTCCTTATTTCTTCTAGGAAATAACAATTCATAAATAATTGATGTCATTACCACAAATGCAAAATGATGAGAAGGGTTTATAGTTGTATTTAGTAGAGACCATTAACATCTGCTTTTTCAGTCTAAGAAAATGAGAAGTGAAGAACCAAACCTGGGTAATTAAAAATGCTGGAAGACTGAAAACTTATGCATAAATTATTGTCTCTCCCTGCCTAATGTGGTTGGGGTTTGCTTGTTTGTTTTTACTAACAGGTAATATAAACCACAGAAATGTCAGACTTGTCAGCCCAGTTTTTCCATTCAGAAGATTTGTTCTGCATTTCTGCCTTGTCTCATGGAAGGCACACCTCAAAAAGTGCAGCAAAGAATGAAAGCCACATTGTGAAACCTGCAAGAGTCCACGCGCTGCAAAGAGGAATGTTGAATACAATATGTTTCCTGCCAGTCTCAAAGAACTAACACTGCTAATGCTGGGGAATGATTAAGAAACAGAGAGTTCTAACAGTGACATTTAAAAAAAAAAAGTTAATTAATTCTCTATGTTTAGATTTTTGATGAAAATGTGGGGTTTTGTCCAGTCCTCAAAATACAGCACATTTGCCTACATTACTTTGATAATTTCCAGATTATTCTGTAAACTTTGAATTCTTCTTGAGAAAATAATCTGCAAAATTAAAAACTCAGCTGCAGACCAGTCCGAATTGACTTCTGCTATGAATCCTCAGGTGTCTATTTTAACTATATAAAGACTATAGATGGTAATGCAGTTATTTGTCATGAAGTTCTGGGAAAAAAAAAAACAAAACCAGAAGTAATTTGACTTTCAGGAATGTCGTTATTTTGCCAGATTCATTACTAAATGTTAAGTTCATCACTGATCTCTCAGTACGTAGCTAAGACATGCTGCATAAAACCACATTAATGGGGATAACTAAGTGTTGTAGAAATTAGGATTTCTTCTAAAATGTCAATAATCTTTAAACAATGCAATGAGACAACTCAAATCTTTATCAATTATATTAGCCAGCAATTTTCACAAGGTCCCGCAGCTGGTTTCAATCTTCAATGGCAGAGCAGATTCACCATGAAGTGTTCATATCTTAATATAACCCTACTCTACTGCAGTTCAGTTTGGAATCGAGCCACTGGAAAGGTTTTTTTTCACCTTCTTAAACTCTGTCTCAGGACAGCTGGAATTACATCACATTAACACCTTTAAGAGCACAGGTCAAAACCACTCTATTTTCTTGGGAACCAGCTATATGTGAAGGCTGATCTAAAATCTCCTGCCGGCTCAGGTCCTTCAGCAAAGCCTGGATCATATTCAGGCCTATCTGAGCAGATGTGAGTGGTCTCAACAACATACTGAAAAGTTAGGCAAGGCATGGTCCTGTTGGCTCAGTGTTGCTCAGTTTTTCACCTGAAAAAGTGCGTGTATAGCTAGAAGACCACTTGCAAAAAGGAGAAAGCAGCTTTAATTCTGACAGGTTAGTAAAATGCAATGTCTTTAGATGGTAAATGGGCAAAAGGACGGGTTTCTCCAGACTGACAAACTACTTCAGGCCTATATCTTCCCAAACTTCTGTCAAAGTCAAACACCACATCCTGGTTATAATAAGTACAGTATAAGTAGACGAGTCTATGATTCTATAACCTATGTTGGAAGGGACTTTTAGGATCAGCGAGTTCAAGCATCTACCTGACACTGCCAAAACCACCACTGAAACATGTCCCTAAGTACCATGTCTACCTGACTTTTAAACACCTCCAGGGATGGCAGTTCAACCACTTCCCTGGACAGCCTGTTCCAACACTGGATAACCTGCTTCCTGATGTTACTCTGGGTCTGCAAGAGGTCTGCTAGTCCTTATATACAGAGAAGCAGAACTATTGGTTAATTTATGGCATGTAAATTGTCTGAAATGTGTATGCTATTTCTGCTTCAGAAAGTAATTTCAGGCTGCTCAGATGAGAGAAAATCTGTTTGCTATTCGTAAACACTTGCTGAATAGCTTAGGAAAACATTTTTCAGTGCATAGTCAGTTCCCAAGCTGTTTGCTCCAATTATTCTCCCTTCATGCCACGTGGACACTTGGGTTATACAGTATTTTTGTGCTTCCTGGCTGGATACTTAGTAATAGTTCAACAAATGGTGAATGGTGATAACTACTGCCAGTTATTTTTCTTCCAAAAACCTAATGGTGTAGGCGTTCCTCAGTAAAGAGCAGACATGTGATGGAGCTGAACCACTCTTCAGGCTGAGGTGAGGGCTCAGGAATACTGCTTTTGCAATAGTTGAGCAGTTCTAAGCTGTTAACTGTATTTACATTGTAAGGCAGAAATTACAGCTGAGGAAAGGGTGGCAGCTAGTGCTAGCTCATCCAGCTATTTCTGTGTCCCTATTAGTACCTTCCCTCTGTCCCAATCTGGTTTTAATCCATCTCTTTATAGCCATCTCTTTATAGCAGGAGTTTCTGATTTCTTCAAAGAATTGGAAGATAGACTGACATTATTTCTCTTTTCTCTTTGATCAGCAGACACAGAAAGAGCTGCTCTGTGTCTCTTCCGCTTACCTCTCCTCCAGGAGCACAGACATGGTCCATGCCTGCTGACATCGCCTTTTAAAGATAGGCTTTCCTGTACTGCCAGTGATGATGCACAAAATGAAACTTTGCCATCAGAAAGATGGCTTAAAATGGCTCAGACAGTTGAAAGGGGAGCTTTCTCGCCTTTATGCCAAGCTGAATTGATATCATTACATCTCTTTCCAACACCGTAGGATTGCTCGGGTCCAGATGGCTTCACTGTCTTGTCATTTGGTAGCTCCTCTTTCACCGCTCCTGCCCTGCGTTGTTTTAGCTTCCCTATGGAAAGATCTAGACATACCATTCAGAAGGAGCTACAAAGAGAGCTGTTCTTAACCCTACTCCAGACAGTCAGAGCCAGCCAGGCTGGGTACCTGCCATCCAGTCCTTGCTCCTGGGAAAGCCCATACTTATACCATATACTTGCTTTCCCCCCGGCCCTCTTTTGTTGCCTAAACTCGTTTGAACACGCAGTCATTGTAAATCATTGATTACAAACGTTTTGCTGACATTTAGTATTTGTCTTTCCTGGGAGGATTCTGGAGCCAAAAAGGCTTTCAAGAAAACGAATATCTGTTTTATTTCCACCCTTCCGCAGAGCACAACCACCTCTCTAGGAAGCAAACCTTCTGGGATTGCAGGCATTAGAGAAGCATTAGGCTGCCTGGCTCAAGCAAAAAGCAGACAGACCTTTAATTTCTCCTCCCTAGAAGAGGAACCGGTGAGAGAGGGAACCCTTGAGAGGCAGAGCTGTGCGGGGGTTTTAGTTGGAGCAGCATTACTGTTGTTACGCGGCTGCCTTTCGTTAGGTCTTGCTGGATATCACAGAAAGCTGCCAGGCAGATACAGAGCTTGAGGGACACCAAAAATACGGCAGCTTTCACAGTAACCTCAAAGTTTGTCATGTGAGGAGATAGGGATGAGCAATAGCATTCCTAGGGGAGGGATGTGAGTCTTAACATCGCCTGCTGCAATGTACAAAGCAGAGCTCAGGAGTTCAGCGTTGAGGCGATGGGACGAGGCAGAGGAAGCAAGCTCAGAGCAGTGGGGGGAGTTGCAGGAGAGTTCAAGATTAAACTTTTGCCAAAGTAGCAATTAATATACCCTCATTAATTTTTCTCTAAGCACAGCGGTGTCATTTGTTGAGTTGTTTGTATTTTACTGGCCTTCAGCCACCCTTACCTATCTCTTGAGTGAGACGCTTCCCTAGAATTGCAGCATTTGTAATCGCAGAGAACGAGGGCCTGTGAGACTGCACAGGCACCGTGACCTCCCACGGATGGTGCAAATCACCTACTGTTCACTGTCCCAGCTTCTCCATCTGAAAAAATGCAGAGAAAGTCTCTGACCTCTTTCACAGGCACTTTTCAATCCACTGCCAAAAAGTTAATTATAAATTCTAGACACTATTATTTTTTAATTACTCTCAAGATAATCTGGGGCCCCACCTCCTTTCTGATTTTTTTTTTAAGAGATTCCCCTTTCCCTGAAGCATGTAACCTTCCAGCTGCCTTAAGCGATTTGGTCCATTTCTATTCCTTAATGAATGTACCATAAACCCCAGCACAGCTCCAAGGTACTCTTGTAGAGCTGATGTCTCAGTTGGTACACCCAGCTATATGAGGCAGCTGCCAAGAGGTATACCCTAAACATTAACAAAAAATAAAAAAAATCCAATCCAATCCCCCAAAAAACACTTTAGACCTACTTTAGGATCCCATCAAACCTTGGAAAATGGGTTCACTATCTCATCCCACAGACAACAACAGGACTTCTGTAATGAAGTGATCAGGGTCAGTGCTAGAGTAAAACTAGGAATTTTCATGCAATAAAGCTTGTTTAGTTTCTGTTGTTCTGTATATGCATGTAGGAGGTTATTTACAACTTTCAAGGCACACTGTTTGACTGCACTATATTTTGAAACTGCATAGTCCAGACACTATGTTGTTGTTACCCCTGCCCTCTCTAACTTCTGATAAAAGCAAAGATGACATAAATTCACGCTTCCAAGAGCACATGCTCAGCGATTAAATAGTCTGGTTAGGTTTTCCAGTGTGTACTTTTGCAGCTTAATACAAAAAAAAAAAATGCTGAGGTTTCCAAACCCAGTTATTTAATGATACTTGTTATCAGATGAAAACATTTAATGTGAGCCCATATCCCTTCACAAATAAGAGAGTTTCTCACTTTCTAAAGTTTCTCACCTTGTGACCTCAGAAAAAAAACCAGTTTCTCTGACAGGAACTCTAAGTCATAACAGCATATTTCCACAGTATAACACAGCTCTTACTGCCTTACTCTCTCAATATTTCCTGGCTAGTATGGATTAAGAAGCAGTGAAACAGAACTATTTTTACAGGTTTGGTTGTCTGGCACGCTCACTATTTACTTAAGCCGGCAATTTATGAGAAAGCAGTCTCTCTCTCACACCACATCGAAGAGCGTTACTTCCACCATCCCACACCGTTAAAGTATGTGCATTTTTAGGGCAAGAGAAGCACTCTAGTTGAAACTCTAAACACAAGTTAATATCTATATCATAAAGAACAACAATAAACCAAAGCCCCTTTCCTGAGACACCCACTTTCAGCCCCTCAGGCTATTAGAAATTCAGCAATTGTCATGATGAAGAACATCACCCCTCCAAACTGATCTGATCACCCACAGTTTTCCCATCCTGAAAAGTCCAGAAACCTGTCTCTACATCAGGAAGACATCACCACCTGAGGAAGAAAATACTAGCCTCTTGTGAACTCTTACCAACGCTGAGCTGTGGGTAAGAAGCATGAACAGAGAGGGGTGAAAGCTCTCAAGATCTGTCCATCCCACTCCGAGTTCTGGAGGGGCTGGTTGGTTTTATATTTGTTTTGTTTCTGCAGGAACAGACTGCAATATCCATGGAGATGACATTAGAACGCCGGGAAACCCTAACAAAGATGACTTGTTGTGGCTTGCTCTGAAAAAAGCAGATGTTTATTAAAATGTCAGCCAAATGACTTATGTGTCACTGACTCTGAGGACAGTACAGCAGTCCTGCAATGTTTAAAAAGTAATAATAATGAAAAACGGTCACTCATTGCTATTGAGTGATAACTGGGATTCTTACCAATATGGTCGTTTTTGTTCAAGTCTAAACAGTGGGGAGATAGTTGGCATCTCAGTGGCTGAAGACTCCTATTTATTTTCAGTATTTAGATCCATAAGTCAAACTGGTTATTTGGAAGGGACTGAAATTGATACAGGCTGCTTTATAGTTCTGACATTTCTGTTTCCCCAATGGGTTGCATTAAAGGTTATTGACCGTTTAGGGCTGAGTAAACCCGTAGAGAATGTGCTCTGGGAGACTTTGGCACTAAAAGCTGTAACATTTCTTCACTTTAGTAACATTTATCAGATAATTCCAATTACTGGTTGCTTTTGCAGTTTCATACGGAGGGAGAAAGGGATTTACATTTATGACTCAATTCCCAGCATGCTTTTCAATATATGCACCATCTCTATTATTTATTATGTGTCCTTCGTTCTCTCCCTCCACTCTTTTAGGTTGATACTATTTGATCAATCACAGTTTTGCAGCCTGACTCCATAAATTTCAGTCACTTCGGCTTTGTCCAAATGTCACAGAAGAGCTGAGAGTGCTTTCTGAACCGTGAAGAATCAATGTTTAAGCCATAGCCTGGTGTGATGATGTATTTAGTAAACAAGACTAAACTAGAATACACCAGTGAAGTCAGTCCTCTGGTTTCAAGAGCTGAAAGCACTCGGCTTATTGAATCATTTCTTGTGGATAAAGTGTGTGTATATGATCTGAAGGACAAGTGGGAAGAGCACACACAGAAGTAGCTTTCTCTCTGATAATAAGGGAGTAGAGGCAGCAGCCAGGGATCCCTCCTGCCACACCATACTACTGAAAGAGAGTGACTTACCAGAAATACTGTATTGCTTACAAAATACTTTAAACTTCATAGATTTCAACTAAAGCAATTGGATTCCCAATACTGTATTGGCTGTTAATTCCAGATGGCTTTTCTGAATGTTTCTCATGTTTCATATAAATATGTTCATAATGATGCAAGTTCCACCTGTAAATTATCTGGAAATCGATACTCCCATTGAGTAAGTTAATACTCCTATTATTAACTAAAACAACAGTATAACAATCTTAAAGTGTTCTTGAGAGGTTCATAAGCAGTAGATAGAGTGTTCCATTAATCCTTCCCTGGCCACAGCAATTTGGAAGATCAGTAAATTAAGTGTGGCTTTTCACGGGCAATGAAGTTTACAGTTGGGTACCTTAGTCTGACGCCTCAATGCTTTGGATTTGGTTAGAAACCCAAATAAACAAGTATGCAACAAATATCGCATTATATTTGGGAGAAACAAATCAGCAGTTACTGAAAGGTAAATATATCCAGATGTGTTTATTAGTCATTCGTTCAAGTATTCAAATGTAAATAACTAATTTCCTTTAAGTTACATTTCTGACTTTTGCCAGGAATCACACTGGCAAGCTAAGGAAGTTTAGTGGTTTTGGAACGGACATGGGAGATTGCATTTGCTCATGTTGAATATTCAAATGAGCATAGAAAATTGTGCTTACTTTGCTTGGTATTCTTATCAATCAGTGCCTAAAACCAAGAGAGAACCCTACTGAACATCTATAACAGCACAAAGAAAATCAGGTATCCCTCTGGATAAGGGCACTGTAGCATTTGCAATATAATTAGTTGATGCTGGGAACTGCAAGGTGGTCAATGCATTTGCACATGTGATTCAATAGGATTAATTCCAACCCATTCACCCCTTTCTGGTAAGAAACTCTTCATTTCCTACAACTAAATGACTGACAACTGCATTATTACCCAAATTTCACAATACAAAGTGTTAAAATTTCTGGTCTACTACACTCGTATGGATTAAAATTATTTTTATGAGATATTCACATCTGCTGAGCTTCCCTCCAAAGCACAAGTTAATTATTAAAAATATTAACTAAATTCTTCACAAACAGACAAAAATGAAACTGTCAAAATAAAATCTTCCTTCTCTTTTCCTCCTTTTCTGCCCAACGAAATGGAAAGCTCTATTCTCTGCCTTCCTTCAGTTCGGTTAGAAACAGCACAAATCCCAATGCAATGGCTGAATTCTTGACATTTTTTTTTTTGGACAAAGATCCCAATTTTGCAATTGGTTATACTCGCATGGACACCCAATTATATTACTACCTCTGACACTCACCATTTGGTGGAGGAAAATCCAACTCTGCAAATCTGTGTGCTTCAGAACTATTCAAAAACGTTGTCCCTATCATAGTTATCCTGATCTCAAAGAATTTAAACAAGTCATAACTAAGCAGAGGAAAGACTCTAAAACAGGATTTACGCTGAATTTTGAGAGTCTAACAAGTGTAACAAATAAAAGCTGATGGATCCCTACATTACAAATAACCGTGAGTGCAACTATTATGATATGAATGGCACTTTCTTGGGTAGATGTTTGGCTGCTTGAAGGTGTAATCTGGGAAGATATTTTAAGATGCCAAGTAGTTATCATGAGAACAAGTAGGGAGCATAGTCCACAGCAAGACCTGGAATTCACATTTCTGTCTGGAAGAAATCTTAGGTAATGAGAAGTTCTTGATTACTTTTTTATCTATAACCATTTGGAATATCTCAGGCTCTCTCCAGAATCAAACATCAAGGCAAAAGTCTGTGGTTACTGCCATCAGTTCCAAGCTATCCCTAATCCTTAGGCCAGTGACTGGGTGTTTTGTGCTTGGGCTGTACCAGGGAAGCTGTTCTGATTTGTGCAGTCAGTGGGAGCAAGGGCTCGGACATGGCATCAATCCAGTATCCTAAAAAAGGAGTGAAAACAATTAATCTATTTATTTTACACCCATTATAAAGGAGAACAACTTCACCAGGATAAACTGGAAGCATGGAGCACAAGAATGGAGCATCATATTTCTTGGGAAATGGGTTCACATCCAATTACCAAGGAGAAATTTAGCCAGGATCTGTCACAACCCTAGTGAGCACCCCGCTGAAGGGAGGACTCCTCCCTCCTAGTATTTTCATGTGGATGTTAAGAAAGACCATCTCAGTTGCAGTGAAGGGTTCACAGCTGCAATTTCATTTTGCAGTTAAATGCATATCTCTAGCCTGGAATTAAGTTTCCAACTCTCTTTCAAAGATAGACTGAAAGCAAAAACTTTCCTTTTGGCCTTTCCTGCTACCACTTAAGAGAGTCCTGGCTTAATGCACAGTCTTCTCTGAATTTACTTCTCAGATATCTAACTCTTCCCATGCATCATAGGCCATACATAGGAACCTACCTTGCCCAGGAGTTGGGAGCTCAACGTGTTACTGCTGTTAAGAAGGTGTGTTGTATCCCTGATCCCACAGCCTAACTTATAAATGTGAATTTAACGACTATTCTTTGTGTGGGCTGACCATTTAGGTCAAAGTTTCTCAGTAAAACAACTTGCACCAGCAACCTAAAAGCTGTGCAAATCTGGGCTCACAGTGTGACTGCTCAAAGCTTCTGTGTTTTATTTGAGTGAATAAGCTCCTAATGTTCTTCACAGGAATCGAGGCACTATTCCTGTAACATGTATCATTTTCCTTTGAAAAAAGTCAGCGTGAGCTCCTCAGAAATCAATAGAAACTTTTCAAGTAGGATGGACAACACCTACTCAGCTAATCTTGTTTTAATCTCTACTCAGGGAACACAGCTACTGCTCCTCCTTGTCTCTATTTTCCCTGAATTAAACACATCAGATTCACTGCTAAGCCTCTTCATCAGCCTTAGAATATGGATGAGTAAAACCTAAGTATAATTTTTTTTAACGCCATTTTATGTTCACATAAATATGCAAAAGCTTATCCATAGAAAACCTTTCTGTGGAAAAGTGAATTTTGTGTTATTTTGTGTGATGTGCGATTTAAAATCTAAGAAAAACATGCCAAAAAAGACCCCATTTCTAACAGAAGAGTACTTATTTATTCAAGTCTCCACATGCGCCTCATATCTAAAATGAAATTGCATTAGTCTTAACAGAGAATTACACCCACAAACCCTACATTTAAAATGGACTTTATGGTGTTTAGATTGAAGTTTGCTATAAAGCTCAGCAGCAATGTTTGTGATCCCAGATCAAAAAAACCGCCAAAACCAAAACCCAAACAAATTTATTTAATTTCTAAAAGCTGTGATTTGGTAAGGAGGTGCATGACAACGTCACTGGAAGAGAGGAATGAAGTTTCCTGGTTTCAGCAATTGTTCACTTTGGTGATACATTTTGATTCCTTTTCAATTTGTCCTTGACACCAAATATTCAACATCTGCAAAAGTTTCTTTAGAAGGGAAAACTACAGTCTAATATTTAGTTAAATATTCAACCCTAAGAACCATTTGTTTTAACAAAATATTACCTTATAAACACGAGTTTGAAATCAGGGAAAACTTCGAAACCATCAACATACACTTTCCATTTTAGCAATTTGATCTGTGCATTTCAGTTCAATTCAGAACAAGGTTTCAGTCCCCCCAAATAATGCAAAGAATATTTTCAGACTGTTCTCTGGCCTTTAAGATTGCTAAAGGTTGCACAGTGCCCTTGCAACTGCTACGTGCAACATGATGCCCGCAAAAACAATTTATGAGATACATTATTGTAGTTTCCAGCTCACAATTCAGAGACTTCATGGCTGAAATCTAAATTATGTGCCAGCATGCATTCAGTTGTTATTAATCCACAGTTTGAAACGCAAGCCAGTCTTTAGTATGATATATTCTTTTTTATGAACCGGTGAACTATTTCTGTAGATGCAAATTACCCTAAGAATTTACCAATTCACCAATTTTCTTCAGCAAATGAGCACTGATAAATCGTTACTTCTTAGAACTTATAAAGGTTACTTCAGGTAAGATTTTACCAGTACGTGTGTACACTGGTCTCAGAATTTCTTTTTTTCCTCTGTCTGATAATTAATCTCTCAGTGATGTGTTGTCTTCCAAAATTTCCTGACACTAGAAAACGATTCTCAGCCTGTCTTACAGGCTATGACATTTCATTCACTTGCACACAGATTGCACTGATTTTCTTTCTTTAAAGATTATGATATAATTATACTGCTCAGTAAGCCATTGTTTCTCTAGCGAATGACAGCTTTCTGCCATGAGCTAGTACTATTCAGAAGGCGACACTTGCTCACTTAAAGTGGTGCTGGGTGAACTCCACAACATGGACTAGGCAAAGAGATCTTACAGGAATGAGAA
The DNA here is from genome assembly GCA_028565335.1 of Limnodromus scolopaceus. Taxonomy (NCBI): domain Eukaryota; kingdom Metazoa; phylum Chordata; class Aves; order Charadriiformes; family Scolopacidae; genus Limnodromus; species Limnodromus scolopaceus. Next base: position 7,518,306 of record JAOXNO010000033.1, read on the forward strand.
GATGATTATGAAGTCCCAACTCCCAGCAATCCTTCCTCAGGTCAAGGTCTTACAGAAATACCACAGAATAATTTAGGCTGGAAGGAAACTCTGGCAGGAATTTGGCCAACCCTTCCTCTCTCATATCCATGCAACCACAAAACCCAAGCCCAGGAGCATGACATGGTGCTCTCCTTTGAAACACTCGGTCCTGAAATGTGCTTCTCAGGTGTCCTGTAAATGATACCTCAGGAGGAGTAGCTTAGAATACTCCAACTTCAGAAGAGAAAAGCAAGACTTGATGACACAAATAAACCTGCTATCTCATCCCTCTGCTCTCAGTAAATCAAGGCATCCTGTGTCTTCTCTGCCAGTAAAGCCACAAAATCCTGGAAGGCTTCTGACCTGTTCCAAGACCCCAGACCCCTTCTCTATGGAAGCCATCAAAACGAAGTTGTTCCTTCCAACTCAATAATCATACACAGCTTAGTGAATGCAAGGATGCTGATTTCTCAAGTCTGCAAAGCCATTTCAGTGGTAGCCTCAATGCACTTTGATGCTACTAGAAGACCATCATTACACTCTTTGTTACAACAACTGTCTAAGAAAAAGCCACTAAGTACTGCTGCCTCTCAGATCTACCATACTAGTAGTTCACATCAAGAAAACCGAATTCCCTGAGTGTTGCTAATGACTGCTTTCTTTTTCCATCTCCTTTTTATTATGGTAGAAGTCTCTGTAAGAAAGCCTCAAGCTTGGTGAATGGCAAACTTCATTGGATATGCCCTGCTCGAATATTTCTATTTTTGGTTGTCTAATTAGAGTGGGCAAAAGACAAACCATTTTTATATTCAGATGTCTTTATGGGATGCAGTATTTTTTTTTTATTTCTCAAAATCATACATGTCTATTTTAAGCTCTTCTTCCTAAAATATTCCATTCTGGAATCTGGCAGAATCTTCCTGAAGAAAATACATGAATGGTAATTCAAGAACTTAGGTAATTTATAATCAATGATTCAAAGCAAGACACCAGAGACAGCTGAAACAATAGGAAAAGTACTGAGAAGGGCATGAAAGGGTATTCCTGCTCAGATTTCAAGGGAGCAATACAATAATACTTCTATGTTTAAGATGGGTATCTCCATAAAAAGTTGGCATGCAGGAAAAGTAGCACTTCCATCTCCCTGACTCAAAATATACATGTAATATTCTCTTTTGCCAGTTGAGAGAGTTAGATTTTTCCAGCTAATTTGTGCATACAGATAGCATCAGATAATTCTTGGTCCAACCTTCCCTGATCTAGGGCAGAAAGATGCCACTTAATTATGTTAATGAAAATTTCATCCCATTATAGGTAAACTAACTGCAGGCAACAAGCAGATGCTGTCTTGCAATTTCTTGAGGTTTTGTCAGTCTATTGTAATTTGAGAATTTGATTTGCTGTCTACTCTTTAAGTTTGTGGACATTTGCAAATTTTTTGGCCACGTAGGGCAGAAATGCACAGTGAATGCATTTGTTTCTTTCTCAGCCGAGCTATAACTTTAAAAGTAAAGGGGGTGTATTGTGAAAAATGGAATTTGAGCCTGAAGTTAATGTGTAACAGGATGTCAAGAATAAATTTAAAAATGGTTTATTCCAAAGGAAAAAAGATGAAGAGTCTATGTGCAGATTTTTTCAGGAGTTGTATCTCCTACAGAGCAACAAAGACACTGATAGACTCTGGAGTTTCTCTTTTACATTGGATAACTAAATTTAAAATATAAATGTGTGCACAGTTGCTGATGACATAAGAGGCTATAGGAAGTTTTTTGAGAAGTACAGCCTAGAGGAATATTATCACTCTACCGAGACCTCACAACCCAGCTGGTGCCAGGACCTGAGCACGAAATGCTGCATTTTCCCTGGAAAGTATCGTGATGTCTCAAACTCCAAGAGCAAAGGCTGGATTTTTGCTTTGTAACCCAGGTGCACATTGTTCCTCCAGCCACTGCAGGAGGAACAAAGGAAAAGGGAGGGCGAGGGATTTGGGGCAAGGCTTTTGCCTTCCTCTGTAAAACTAATTGATACGTTGATAGAACTGACACATTTTCAGATCTGATTTGAAGTCACCTGCCTATAGAGCGAGCTAATTTAAGAGATAATTAATGCAGGAGAACATGGATTAGTTCATTTTTTATTTTGTGAAGCCCTTAGTCTCTGAAAAGCCTTTTTGTATTTCACTACCAATTCTGAGAAAACAAAAAAAGAATAATGAAAATGTTCGTCATATTAAATGAACCCAAAAGTGTTTTACACCAGCAAAAGTATAAATTTGAGACATTGGTAAGAAAAATACTATCTTTATTTGCCTCATAGTGCTTAGTTTCGTTTAAAATATTTTGGGTGAAACTCTGTATTATCACACCCAGAGTGAGTCTGGAAAAGGACCAGGAATTTTTAAACGGCTGTAGTAAAATGTGATAGTATTCTTGGATGGGAAATATTAGACAGATGGAAGGAATCCTACTAATGCCCAACAATGCATCAAGCAATGTAATTACATGCTGTAGCCAGGATCCAGTTACTAATGCTTTGCAAGGCATAAAGGTATATGGAACCAACTATTTTTACAGCTGCCATAAAATTACATTCTTCATATTCCTCTACCTTTCTTAAGATGCTTTGTGCACTACAGTATGCAAAAATTCTAGTTACTAGCAAAGAACAATCAGAAATTACAACAAGACAAAGTCTGTTTTAAACCCACGGCACAACAGACAGCGTTGTACCAGTGTAGTGCGGTATGGTATATGCAGAAATCCCCTGACCTAACCCAGTAAACTGTGTTTACCAATTTAGAAGCAAGTTCTCAGCAGTTTAGGGTTAATCCTGAAAGCTGGAGGCAGTCTTTTCCTAGTAAATTGACATAATGCCAGCAGAAATCCCACAGTTATCCCATAAACGTGTATCACTCAGCACTGCCAGGCTGGCGCACCCCTGGGTTTATAGGAAAGTGCTGCTGCCCCAGGTCTTCCACCCTGCCCACACCAGTGCAGGCTTCCTCAGGGAATAAACTCAACTTCTTTTCTTATATCTGTGTACTGCATAGACCTAAAAGTATAGGTATATGTACATATCTATGTTTAGGTCTCTATATCTGTACTCTTACAAGCTACATCGTTGGCTCCAGATTACAGGTATGGATTTGTGTGCACAAAACTCCAGTGCTGTGATTGCTCAGTTATGGAAGTGAACTGCATAGCTAGCATTGGAACTAGTGGCACCTCCATACACAAATATAACTTTACTACAGCTGCATTTGTTTTGCAAAGTGTATTGAATTTTAATTGTTCTAGATTTTTCACCTTTTTATGTACCACACATCTATAAATAACTTTAAAGGAATATTTTCTCTTGCAGTTCGCTTTTGTTTGTCATTTTAACTTCATTAATTGACTTAGCAAAAGATCAGCTTCAGACATGAGGAAGCCAAGGAAGAGATTAGAAGCTAAGGTTCAATACTCTTTATTGCATATGGTAGCGTTATTTTCTGGAAGATTTCACATTCTTCTCTTAATAGTTTTTCCATTAATTTCAATCTCACTACAGCTAAGTTATAAACTGGTACTTGCCAGAGTCACAGTTACTATATATCCGAAGTATATAAATTTAACAAATCATTCTATACCAAATACACTATTAGCTTTTTAAATTTATTGTAGCCTTTCCACGTTTCAGCATGCTGCTGTTCTAATTCAGTTCATAGTGATATAAATGATACTGTCTAATGACTATTGCTAAAGAGGTCATGGAACTTGCTCAGATAGCTTTTCTTGGCTGTGCTAATGAAAAACTCAAGTTCAGGGGTGAACAAGAGTCATTCCTAACTATATTATTTTAAATGTATGCTGGTTGGCATTGTCTTCCAGGTTATTTACAAAACAGTTTTCCCAATTCGTGTTTTGCCTTCCTGTATTACTAGAGTCCCTGTTTTGAGCAAGTTAAAAGATACAATTGGTGTGATCATATCACATGCTGCAATATTGAAAAGGCTTCTCCTCACACTGAACTCTAGCAATATTTTTGTTAAATAATTTTCTAATTGAATCCATGCAGCACTTGTTCCCTTTTAAGGGAAGGGAAGATGTCAGCTTCATACCAGGATGTGATTAGATAATGGAAGCGATTAGATAATTACATATTTTCAATAGCAGAATCTTCTAGAAGAATTATTACTGTAGCAGTACTTTATCTGTTGTTCCTTTCTTTTCAGAGATTTTGCTTATTGGAAATACGTCCTTGGGCTTTTCTTTAACAGGCTGACTGAATATTGCTATTGAAAATTTGTGTTCCGCACATGCCAAGAAGAAATTAAATATAAACAAAAACACTAGGAGAAAATTACAGAAGAAGATTGCATATGATGATAAACCAGTAGCACTTTTGCATATATAGTACAAAGCACACCCTGCACTAACACAAACACCAAATAGAGCAATTTTTATGATCCTTCAGATCCATATTCATCACAGATTTTGTTTTGGACTTAGAATTAGTGTGGATAGTAACAAAAATCAGAGATTTTAAGTCAATTTCATTTTCAGAGATTAAAGCAAAGAGATTAAATGAACAACAAACATTGCTGAAATTGAAGTTTGGATATAAACATTGTCATTCTTGCAAACTTTTCCAGTGTTATAGATCTTCCCACATTATGCTCAAAGATGTTTTTTTTTTACAGTCGCTTGATGAAAGGTAGCAGTACTTTACAGATATTATATATTGTGTAAAATAATTGCTGGTCTTGGGAATTCTCTCTTTGAATGACATTTAAAATAGATGAAATTTAATTAAGAATACATATATCATAATTACTCTGCCTAATTTTCCTCAAGACTTCCCTTTCACATCTAAACTGTCTCATTTTCTATTTTTCCTACACAATGGCTCTCAGCTGGCTGGCAAGAACTATTATGCCTATGTCAAAAGTAGCTGGTGCAATGTCAAAGCTTTTTTTCTCTGCTAAACCATGTCACAAGCAATTTAGCCCAATACAACTGGGAGTTCATAATCCCTAACACAGCACACTGTAAGCGTTAAGCTACTGACCAGAGGTCTCTTCAGAGATATTCAACTTGTATAATCCTGAAGATAGCTGAAGCTTGAAGGCTTTAAACTCGTTTCCTAGCAGACCAGAAATCCCTTTTGAAGCATTATTATGAATGTTTTTTTTTCATCTGGTACTCATAACAATATAGATAACTTTTTAGAATACAAATGAAAAATGTTTTCCAAAAAAGCGTGTGTTTTTGCACAAGTACATATCGCCACTACAAGGATGAGCATGTTTTGGAGAAAACGTGATATTAATTCTTTTCTTTTTCCATCCAAGAAATACTGTATGCACAATAGCAATAATAGAGATTGTAATGTTGTTGAGCAGCATAGGTAAAATAAATCTGAAAATTTTGCCTAGATATTGGTTTCCACACCATAAATCTCACGTCTTTCCTTCTCCTACACTCAGAAACCTTCCTGGTAACACTAAATGTAATCCATTTTATTAGATTGCTATGAAATCTCCTACTATGTGTCATAATCCATGATAATTCTCATTGACATAACAAGTCCATGGATGCAAAATAGACAGAGATCACACTGATATCTTTTCCTTTGCATTGACTCAGTGAGAATTTGGTCCTTTGTTCTTACCTGAGCATCTGGAGGGGATGACTTCAGTAGCACCGTCATTGCTTTTGGCCAGCACTGCACCCACAGCTTCATCATTCTTGGGCTTTACATCTTGGTACCAGTGCAAGTGAGGGGAGGGAGTCAGGGCTGGGAGGTGGGAGGACCAGTGTCTGCTCCTGGTGGTCACTGGGGCAATCATAAGTATCTCATCTCCTTCACACTTGGATTTTCTTCTCTGTAAAACAAGAATCACAATACTGACCTCCTCTGTGGTTTGTGCTGAAACTATTTCCTAATTTAGTTCATTTTTAAAAGATTTTTTTAAATAAGAGAATCTCCTCTTCTATTTTTTTTTTTAAATACCCATTTAAATTCATATTTTATGAGTTCCTGTCATAGAGATTGCCTCTCTTTCTTAGCAATTCTTGAAGTGGTAAAGATATTGGTTAAGTATTACAAAGTAAGTAATTAGGCCTTCAATTACCATTAAAATTGTTTTTTAAACTGCTGTCTACTGAAATAAGAACCTTTTGATCCTATAGTAGGGAATGAAGTATCTCACTGTTCAAAATACAAGATCAGGTTACTCTTACATTAAATGTAAGAGTACATAAATTATATTTATATATAAACTGTTTCTAACTAAATGTTACAAAGGAGTTTGTATCATCACAAGCAATTATTTAAGAAATAATCAAAAGATTTTTTCCCTTCAAAATTAAATTTAAGCCTAGCTGTAATCAAAACACTTCCCAACTTTGTTTTTGTTACATTAGTAAAGACTTGTTAAGAAGTCACCTTCAATAAGAGTATCTGTAGAATAACTTGTATATATTTAAAAGGAAGGTTATTTTCTTGAGGGAAAAAGTTCCATGATCATCTTTTGTTAGCTTAAGGCACCAGCTAGAACACATTACTTCTCTGGGAGATGTCCTAATTAAAAATATCCTCTCAAAACAGCTTAACAAGGAGGAGGTCTCCTGTTCTTTAAAAAGATACTGCTGTTACTTGATTGCCTTTTTTTTTTTTTTTTTTAAGTAAACCCAAATGGCTGCCTTAATTATAGTCTGCAGTAGCTTCTCCCCAAATTAAAGGTTATTGTCAAACACTCTCTGCAATACAATCTTAAAGCAAACTGAAAGATATAAAAACCCATCCTGGAGTTTATGCTGTTGAGGCCTGGAGGCAACAGGCCTAGTTTTATGGTGAAGAAAAAAAGCATTCTCTTTAACAATCGTTATGTCTGCTGCTTTCTGAATGGAGCCAGTAATTGCCTAGGAGTCTATATAATTAGCTTTAATACTGAAAGAGGGGAGATTAAGATTAGATATTAGGAAGAAATTCTTTACTGTGAGGGTGGTGAGGCACTGGAACAGGTTGCCCAGAGAAGCTGTGGA
>JAOXNO010000033.1:7525359-7536921 GCA_028565335.1 Limnodromus scolopaceus
AAGTGTTCAAGGCCAGGCTGGATGGGGCTTTGAGCAGCCTGGTCTGGTGGGAGGTGTCCCTGCCCATGGCAGGGGGGGTTGGACTAGATGACGTTTAAGATCCCTTCCAACTCTAATCATTCTATGCTTCTGTGACTCTATGAATCAGAAGGATGCAAACTATCATGTTCTGTAGGTCATAGGCACACAAGAAGCCTCTAAATACTTTACACTAGAAAGAAGGACACAACTGTTATTAATGAAAATAACCATAATAAAGAATAATAATAATATTAGCAACTAAGTTTGTATTGGCAGTGAAATTAGTGTTTCTTTCTATCAAAAAGGTGGTGGTAAGCAACACAGAAGCAGCGTCAGGGAGGAAGACACATGCTGTATGATTTCTAGGAAGGCAGTCGAGCCAACCCCAGCCCTGCTGCTAGGGTTATGGAGCGTTGCAGGAAAGTTTCCATCCCCAGAGCACGTTGGGGACAGAAGGACTACCTCCTCTGCCGGAGAGAGACTGTGGAGCTGCTGCTTCCCGTGGTGTTGCAGAGCTGGCAGGTGCCAGCTGCACTTGTACCAATCCCTTTGTTTTCAGCCTGTTCCTCTGGCTGTTTTTTAATTTTTGGCCATTAGTCTGAAGAGATTCAAACCAACAGCTCCTGTCTGTGAAGAAGAAAGCCCCAACTATGAAGATAAAAGAGGATTAAAAAGAGAGAAAAGAGAGGGAGCATTCCCTGTACCCTTCTCATTGCAGCTGTGATGTGTGCAGAAAATAATTTTTAATCCCTTGAGAGACCCCCAAGAAGAAGCATAACTGTCTAGCTGAGACTCAGATGCCTTTGCTTGCGGCACTAGATATATTTTTAAGGACTTCCATCCGCACACAGATCTGCTGTGACACTGTTTAACTTGTGAAATCTGACCACAGCATAAGGTGATATGACTTAAGGCAGAGCCAGGGCTCTAAGTAAGAAAGAAAAATTATGGCAGTGCAGTAAATAACAGCACTAGAAACTCTGTACAACATAACTTTCAGACAGGTTAAAGCTACCTTAGATTGCAAATTTGTACTATCTTCTACCAGTTACATTATCTGTTTGGAAATTGCTATTGATGGAGTCTTCAGGGCAAAAGAATGTAACTAACTGCTGAATCACGCATACTGAGATCATACACTGATTACTTGATCTCCTTACGCAGTTAGCTCCAAAGAGATTACTGTGATTATGAGAATGGGCACTTATGTTTATTTTAGAGGAACAAAGACATTATTTTCCATTATTATAAATCAAGTCAGCAACGTTCACTGTAACTTTTTCCTAGAAATAGAGATTACTTTCTTTTCCTCACCACTGATTTTAAATGGTGGCTCTAACCATGCATCAATCTAAAATGAACCTAGTCTAGATGTACAGTAGTGCAAAGGAAATGCTGAGCAGAAGCTCTGAAACTTTATATGTAAGAAGATAAGATGCCCCTGCTCAGAATTGTATCTATAGGGTCCTTGGAATGATTAAATCAAGAGGAAAATATGCAAGAGGGGGAAACGATTCTCCTCCCACACATGCTATTTCCCTTTGGTACTGTCTCACTTTCTTATGAAACCTCCCCTCTGCTTCCTATAAACCCAAACTGTATTTGTGTGTCTTTACCCCTCTGTAATGGACGTCAGCCAGAGGAAAGTCAGAGAGCAGAGCAAGGAGAGACTGGAATACACTTGTTCATACTTCCAAGTGATTTGGACAAAAAAGCAAGCTAAAAGGAGGTAAAAACTTCCACTGTGGCAAACTTGGCACGCTGTAAATTTAGGAAGTCAGTGTAGCGAAAAGAAATTAAGATTAAGTTGAGCATAGATTAAATTTTTGGTCTTTGAAGACTTTGGGATCAATAGCTGAAAGATACCCAGACCCAGAAATCTGAAGAGGAGGAAACTGCATCAGATCAGCTAAAAAATTCTGACTGCTCATCTTGAGCTCTAGATTTTTACACCTGTCTTTTCTGTTCTGACTGTAAGTTTTACTTTAAAAAATAGCAGTAGCAAAATTACAAAAGAAAATGCTGTGATGATTTCAAACTGCAGAAAATTAAAATAGGAGATCTCTCTGAATATCTACTGTCTGCTGAACATTTTCAATATAGATGAATTTCCACTTCCAAGAGAATTGTGTGAACAAATTGTGTGAAAATCTTCCCTGGGTTTTCCAGGAACCCCAGTGATCTCAGCAACAAAACCTGTCTGAGATATGCAGCTTTCCAAGACTTTCTGACTGTACTTGAACCAAGATAGAATTTGAGGAATTAATCAGTTTTACGCAGAGGCATCTTTTTAATTGTAAGTGTAACACTGTGTTACCTTAATGTAGTGTGTTGATAGACATATTACTGAAAAAAAGACCAGGAGGACAAATGGCACTCATTTTTGCTGGTCCCAAATGCTTCCTCAGAGGATTTTAAAAATAAGCGTTTTCTAGTTTGGAGGTAAAGACAGAGTGAAGAGAGCTTCACGGAGCTTTGCAGTGCAATTGGAACTGCATTTTGCAGCCAGCGCTGCAGAAGCAAGGATGGATTTGTACTGCAGAGTGTGCCAGTCGCTGCACTGGATGCTCACAGAGCTAATGGGGAACATGTTGAAAAACGAGCTTGCACCACAACAAAGACATTAATCACAATTTGTTGGCATGAGTCTGAAAACAATTTCTCTGGGTCTGTATTGACTGCAGTTATATTTGGCTTTGAGTCTCATCAGCATTTATAGTTCTCAAAATAGTGTAATATAAACATTATTTCAGTGGGGCAAACTTCCATTAGATTTAAGGTCCATGAAATGAGAGCGCATTTATCTTTGAAACAGAATCTAGATTAAAGCGGTAGCAATTTGCCAGAGCAGTCTCCGATGCCATGTGGTTAAGAAAAGACTGCAGCGCCAGCAGAGCAAAACCGGCCTAAAACCGGGATGGAGTGAAGACTCGGGGGTTCGCTCTGTAATCACACCTCGGGGCTGGGATACACCACAAATTTAGCACAGCGCCACAGCCGGGACAACCTAATGATTACAGTCTGAACACATTTAATCTCTTAGACACAAGCATCTTTTCTTCTCCTTAAACCCAGTTTGAGTACAGGATGGGCCAAAGAGCATGAAAGGAGAGCAGAGAGAGCGCCTGCAATCAGTTTTCCATTGGTCCCTTAGGATGAAAGAGGAATATGTGAGTCATTTTCTTGTACAATGGCGAAGCCTGAATCCCACTGCATCTGGTTAATACCAAGGACTGTCCAAACAGTATTCCATTGTAATTTGTCACAGACTACAATGCCATCATAAATGTTTCTTGGAGTATTTTTTACGGGTTTTGAATTCAGCAATAAAATACTGTTCTTTGACAGGAATTTCAGTTACAGAACTCCTACACCAACGCCTAGTAATAAAACAATTTCATCAATAAGTGATAAATGTTTGTCGTTAGTTCTGCACCTATACGTTGAACAACAGAATACTGGAGCACAGAGACAGAGCCGTTCGTGTGGGCTTGAGTTTTTTGGGTTTTGTGTCTTTTCAGACTCATGTTTTGAGTCTTTTTAAACCGATGTTTCATAAGCCGCTCATGTGGCAATAAAACAAAGTTAGGGCAAACATTCAGGAGTTTTTACAAAAGATACTGAATTGTTCTGTCTGATACGCACGCAGTCTGGTGGGAGGAAAGGGGCTTGCGGTTTGCTTCTTTTCTTTTATTTTTTTAAACCAATATGGAGATTCTTGCTCTGTGAGGTAGCTTTCCTTTTCAGTCAGCCTATTCCATGTTTGTAAAGATCCCCTGCCAGCTGATGACCAGCTGATGCAGTAACAGCTAAGCAGTATTCAATCATGCTTTGTTTGGATTTCTTTAAAGTAAACTGATCCTCACTTTGCAGTAAACTTGAGTCTGAACAGATATTTGGGGATTAAGGTGGTGTGTAAAATGAGCAGATACGTTGTTCTGGTTTCTCCTAAACAGCCTCATGATAGAGGGGAAATTCTGCCAAGAAGCTGGTAATTACGAACCTTGAAAAGAAAGTGGAGATGGACATCATCCTAATTGCAGAACATACCTCCCGCTGGAAATCAATTTTACTTATGAACCGCAAAAACATGGGTGAAACTGAGACAAAAAGATGCAGTGCAAAGCCCACATGAGATGGAGGCAGCAGGTCTTCACTTTACATCAGGCCACCAGGGTCACAGGGCCACTCTGGGCACCTCATGCTGCTCCACCACCCCAAGACCAATGCAGCCAGGCCTGACTGCTTAAATGTGGTCACAAACCCAGCTGGCTCAGATGTGACAGGGCATGCTGGCCCAGGCAAGGAGCTGCACCAACAGGTCTCCACCTCTTCAAAGGCCAGCTTGGGAGCACCACCTTCATCCAACAGCAGGTGGGCTGTTTCTCCATTTTCAGGAGATGGAGTGCAAGACAGTAGCATACAGAGAAACACCTAAGGTCCCACAGGCTTGCTAGCCCTGAGCTGGTGCTGGCTCCTGATGTGCCCTTCTGGCCAAGAAGGCCAATGGTATCCTGGGGTGCATTAAAAAGAGCTGGCGAGCAGGTAGAGGGAGGTCATCCTCCTCTACTCTGTCCTGGTGAGGCCACAGCTGGAGTACTGTGCCCAGTTCTGGGTTCCCCAGTTCAAGACAGACGAGGAATTACTGGAAAGAGTGCAGTGGAGGGCTATGAAAATGATCAAGGGAATGGAGCACCTCTCTTATGAGGAAAGGCTGAGAGACCTGGATCTGTTAAGCCTGGAGAAGAGAAGACTGAGAAGGGATCTCATCAATGCTTATAAATATCTAAAGGGCAGGTGTCAAGAGGATGGGACCAGACTCTCCAGTGGTGCCCAGCGACAGGACAAGGCGAAACAGGCACACACTGAAACACAGGCAACTCCTTCTCAACAAGAGGAAAAACTTCTTTACTTTGAGGGTGACAGAGCACTGGACCAGGCTTCCCCAAGAGGCTGTGGAGTCTCCTTCTCTGGAGATCTTCAAAACCTAGCTGGATGTGTTCCTGTCCAAGCTGCTCTAGTGAACCTGCTTTGGTGATGCTTTGGTGGGCAGGGGTGGGGGGGGTGTTGGTCTAGATGATCTCTGAAGGTCCCTTTCAACCCCTACAATTCTGTGATTCTGTGACCTGCTCTATAGCACTTGTGGAAGCTTCTTGGCTCTGGCACAGGGACCCACCAAAGCCATCCAGGCAAGGTGGTGTAAAGGTACCCAAATGCCTTTGCATGGCAATGATGCTGAGCTGGAGTGAAGAGGCCTTGGAGATGGGCTGAGACATGTGGGTTCTCTCCTCTTGGTCCTCTCTGTGAGAATGTTGTGTGGGTTCAGTAGCAGACCTTTGCCTCAGCTGCCTCCTCCTGCCTGCTCAGTGCCTGCATTAATTCACCCCATAGGAGCCAGCACAGGTGAGGAAAAGCCAGGGTTGCTCTGGGGCTAATACACTTGCTGGCCTCCACGTGGATGTCTGCGCACTGCATTTCCATGCACATCCCACAGTATTAAAGTTCAAGGGAGCGAACCTGGAGAGTCCCAGTCTTTCATTAATCACAACTAACAGAGAATGAACTGTTTTCATAAGCTGGTTGCATTTCACATTTAGAAAGAGACTCAAGCTCCTTGAACAGCCCTGAACGACAGAACTTGTTCCTGGAGAGCCAGCCCTCCCCGCAGCACACGGGACGGGAGGTGGGTCAGGAGTTGCTTGCAGACAGACTGCCTCTCTGGAATGTGCTTTGCTCCGGCGGCTGCCGACACTGGATGCAGCAACCACGCTGCAGTCCCAGCCATGCCGCACACAACAAGCTATTGCTGGTCTTAATTGCACAATGGGCTTAAGCAAACATCTCCAAAATAGAAGAAACCTACTTAAATAGCCTTATGTAATTACAAAATAATGAACGCATGGATTAAAGTCCACATCTTAAGGGAGTGGTCACACTGTGCTAGCGTACTTTCATAGAATCAGAGAATGGTTTGGCTTGGAAGGGATCTTAAAGATCATCGAGTTCCAACTCCCCTGCCGTAGGCAGGGACACCTCCCACTAGAGCAGGTTGCTCAAAGCCCCACCCAGCCTGGCCTTGAACACCTCCAGGGATGGGGCACCCACAGCTTCTCCAGGTAACACGTTCCAGTGCCTCACCACCCTTACAGTAAAAAATTTCTTCCTAATATCTAATCTAAACCTACGCTCTTCCAGTTTAAAACTGTGACCCCTCATCACTACACTCCCTGATAAAGAGTCCCTCCCTATGTTTCCTGTAGACCTTTCCTTTAGGTATTGGAAGGTGCTATAAGGTCTCCCTGGAGCCTTCTCTTCTGCAGGCTGAACAACTCCAACTCTCTCAGCCTGTCCACAGGCAACGACCAAGCCACTCTCTTCCACATCCATTCTTAAAAATCTTTTGTACCCTGAAGTATTCAAAATTTCACACAACTTCAGCTGTCAGGAAAAAAACCCCCACATTATTATCAATTCTGCCACTTTGCTGCTTCCTGGTCTAGGAGCTGCGTACGTGTTGCCTGAGGTTGGTAGGTACATGTTGTTCTGTTTGTCCAGCTTCACGCTCAGCAGCACTTTGCACCCTAATTAAGACGGCTGAGTGAAGAACATAGCAGGTTTAATTGACACTGTGGTTTTGCCATAAGAGGAACACTGTCCGCAATCTAGCAGTCCTGCTGGAGTGGGAAGCTGGACGAGCCAAGGAATACTTTAACCATGGTGTTATCTAAATTGTGGAAACGTGTTTTATTTCTGAAGGAGTAAATTAGGAATGTGGGGAACATCAGGTTTAAATGAGCTTGACACTATTTGGCAACTTCTAGTCATCGTCCATGTGATCTGTGAAAATCACAAAGTAAAATGAAAACAGATTGAAAAGACAAACATTCATTATTCCTGCAGGGTAAGAGCTTGATCCTGGGAAAATGGCTTGGCCAACTGGGATCTTAAGAAATGCAGGAGGGAGTAAATCTACTAGATTAATTTTCTTTTTCACCCAGTTACTGTCATGCTGCGAGGCAATACGGCTGAGAAGTGTGACGGTAATACTCTTGCACCTCTGTTCCCCTTTGTGCCCCCTTTTAATTTTGAAACCTCTCATTTTTGAGAGTATGCATTCCTTATTACTGACATCTGATGGCTTTGAGTAATAGTTGAAGAGATGGTGAATCAATATTCAAGTTTGTTCATGTTAGTAACTGGCAATAAGGAAACAATAACTCTGATATTTCCCCTCTTGGGATTGTCTTGTCTCTATGGAAAAAGACCTATTAGCTTCCCCGCAAGGATCTGAGGTAGTGCAATGTTTTTTCTTGCTTGTTGCAAAACAGGTTTTAGCAGATGTGAGGAAGTTCTTTTGTCTCAAGTAATATCTTTACATTCTGCATAGTATAATGTTAATATCAAATGCTCCACATTTATTCTGCACCAAACAAGATTTTTTTTGATACATAGAGCTCTGGTATAAATCTACTTAGGGATTAAAACTTGCATTCAGTAGCTTATTGCTCAATGGTCTTACCCTTAAAGAACAAATATTAAATACTTTTTTAAAATTACAATATGCTTTTTCTATCTCAGCCGCTTGTTTCTGGCTGATCTGGATAATATGGACCCACATAGAAAATATTTAAGACAAAGACACTGTCTCTGAAAATCTTTGAACCACAAACTGCTGAAGAGTATTCAGAAGAAAAAGCATTAAGTTTACACTGTTCTTACACTCTTTATTCACATCTGATATTGGTTGTTGCTAATGACAGTTTCCTGGGCTGGATGAATTTCTGGTATGTACCAAAATGGCTGTTCTTAAATTCATCATCCCACCTTGGTAATGGGAAGACTTGCCTTTTATAAAAGCAGGCTTCATGTAAATGAGAAGGCAGTGTGACCCAAAAAGCACTGTAGTATCAATTTAGGCACAGATTCTGCTACCTTTCCTTCAAGTGAAGGGAACCACATTCCTGACGTACTGCTATGGAAATTGGTGCAACTGCTCAAGGAGAGAGTCTCTACCCCATGTAAATATGAATGTCCCTGAATAATTTTGCTCATTTATTTCACATGTTAAAAAACTAATTAGCAAAATCATTTCAAAAACAACTTCATTCAATCCTCTTGTGGGAAATCTCACCAGAAGACAAGTAGACTGAATTAACTATGGTGTTACCGGGGCAAACATTGCAACAGACCCAGAGCAAAGGCACTTCTGCCTTGTCCCTGGTCTGCAACAAACACCTCCTGCAGACAAATGAGGACTCTTGCTCTTAATTATGCACCTATTAATAATCTCAAGGTTTGTTCTAGTAATTCTGAGTTTGTTCTAAGTTTTTTAGACATGGCAATAAGTGAATTTTGAAGACTGCTGAGATGATAAGAACTTGTGTCCCCCCCCCACCTCGCTTTCTCTCATGCAACCAAATCTTGTACACATCAATGCTTCTTGTGCTCTTTGCTCCTGCTTTTCAGAAAAGTATAACTGGAAATTCACATAGACAGCTTGGTCCTATCCAGCTTTTGAAAACCTTCTATGCTTTGAACATTGCACCTGTAAAAAGATCTTGTCTCTCAATACCATGAATACCACCAAATGACAGCCTTCAGAAACAGACAGCCTTATTAATTTGTCAAAAGACCGACAGCTAAGCAAGGCACAAGGGAGACATTAAACATTACCAGAGATAGTAACATTCCTGTTGCTTTATCTTCCAATCAATTCAGAGTATTACATTAGGAAAACACAAAGGCTGGGATGCATGCTCAATACTGCTTCTCACAAAGCTTGAAAAACTCTGGGGCCTTTCCACATCTGTCAACCAGGTTCCTGGAGAAGCCTGAATTTTTTCTAAGGGGGGCTTCTGAAAGATCTGATCACAGTAGCAAAAACAAGCATGATGACACACAGAGCTTAGGGAGTGCCACGTGCCACGCTCCTTGAGCCCACACCAGACGCCCACACCAGGTTGTCCTCTACCCAGCCTCACACAGATTTGTGAGCTGAGAGGCCTCCAACTCAGAGCTGACTCAGCTCCAACGCAGCTCCAACGGCTGGCCAAAGAGCTGGCACTGGCGGCACCCAGCTGTGTGGATAGCCTCCAGCGAGCCAGACTGCAAATACAGAAAAAGCAACTAACAAAAAGCAGGAGATGAGTTAATGCCAGACAACAGGTTATTCAAGGCAGCAGAACCGTCTAGTGCTGGGAGAGATCCAGGGGCTTTTCCTGACTTTGCTTTTGACCTGTTAAGTGACTGACAAGGCCAACATTTCTTTATCTCAATATTCCTCTTGCCTTTTCTGGAAAGTGTTTTGAGAGTTACTGGTAAAAGTAACATCTTCTAGAAGAGCGATATGGAAAAACAGCAATGTAATTATTACATTACTATTATTAAAGCAATCTTGAGCGCTGTAGCACTGCATTTTGTCCAGATATACTGCTGAGTAAGACTGGATTGTTTTGTACTTGGGCAAAATACAATAGTAAACTGGATAGTCAATATAATGGAAGAAGACAGAATAAATCATAATAAAAGGTCCACTCCGTCTTTGTCATTGGTGAATAAAGCTTTGAATTGTAAACAGTCTCCCTATGAGGATGCTTAATGTTCACCAAGACATAGCAAGTACACAACAGCTGTGCTCACAGCCTTAACTCACAGCGGAAAGAAGAGAATTTTATTACTCACCTGATTTATATACTTTTAAATTTCTTTTCCCTAGGAGATACAGACCAAAAACACCAAAGAAGTTAAAGGGGGAAAAACCAAAACAAACCCCCAACAGCTAATTCTGTTTTGTCCCCCAAACTTTCCTCTCTGCAATCTTGGTATTTTCAGGGTATAAACTTCACCAAGAAATCTGTAATGTCACAGGGAACTGGGAGGTTCCTTTGCCATCAAGCTCCTTTAATAAAGGCACCAAGCATCTTGCAAACAATTCTTTAAAAACCTCCTGAGATCTCTGGTAGTTCCAAATAAAACAGACCACCTTTCTCAATGTAGATCTGGTGAGGTACGTTATCATCGCCGTTCTAACAGTAAAAAAATTGAAAGTCTTTAACACGGTCAAATGAAATATGAATACCCACTTTAACTTGCCCTGGTTTGGCCTTTCCCTTACAGCCCTCACCTGCTAATTTGACCCACACTTTTCTGTATACTTCCTTCTCTTTTGGGAATACTAGCTTTGCATGCAGAAAAACCCAACCCCATATATCAGCCTATGTACAGGTGCTGTTCTCCAGCAGGAAGTGTTTAGGATTTGTCCTAGGTCTGTAATGAACAAAATTTAATTAGAAATATAACCTTATCTTTAAATCAAATCATAATCCTACTGCCAGGCTTTGACTGGAGAAACTGCAATAGGTGCCTGGGACAGCTTTCAAACTTTTTGAGCTTTTATTTGCTCCCAAATCAAGTTCTGAATCAAAAATTTCTGGCCTTAAAACTGCTACCTTATTTAGCTAAAACTTTATAGAGTTGTGGTTTTCAGGCTTTTGGATTCGCAAGTGCCTAGGCCTCCTTATGAATTCAAGTCGTCTGATAATAGGTTTGCTTTTTTTTTTTGTTGCTTTTTTTATGAAGCCCTTATAATTCATTCATGTATCATGAGAGTTTTGCAGACCACAGTTGGAAAAACACTGTTTGAGGGGCAGCAGCTTGCCCGCGTTATGCGAGTCAGAATTCTCATCTTAACTCTGTGACCCATCATCATTTGAAAACCAAAATAATAATAAAATTTAGAAATAGTAAACAGACTGAGATGAGGGTTTCTGGAACCTGTGCTATTTAACACAGACCAACCACAAGGAAAAGAGAAGAACCTCTGCAGAAAACTAACATGCAAGAAGAAGAATTCTGAACACAGTTACAGACTTGGAAGCTAAAGATTTTTAGCCCCCACAAACAGGCCAGTCAACCAAGTTGCATACTGCTTCTTTGTAAAACCACTTTCTTCAAAAAGTTTCTCATGGAGGATTTATAAATATAGTCCTTCAGCAAAGGTCGGCTCTTACTTGAAAAGCATGTCTACCCGGTATGCCCAATGGCCCTGGGTCACCTGCCCTCTGGCTAGAGATCCAACACCCTTGTGCCAGCGGGCTGTTAGGGATTCAGACATAAAGCCTGAATTAGTGCTTCAACTAAAAGAAATCGTTAAACCAGAGATAACTGCTTGAAACCTTCCAGATTTGAAGAATTGGCCATTATTTTTTGTCATTAGCTCTATCTGGCATAGCTATTCCCTGCATCACTCCTCCCCATCTCCTGGTTTTTCAAGGATACACAAGAACAATGGTGAAAACTACTGTAGCTTGGGCAGTCCCCTACGCAAACGATGGAGCAAGCCCCAAAAGGCAACTACGGAACAGATCGGAGAGTCAAAAACAAACTAACGAGGCACGGAGATAAAAAAACAGGTCCCAAAACAAAACACAAAATCCTTTACTGTCTTCTTAATCCATCAGAAATGGTAACAGGATGTAAACTAAATTCCTGAAGACGCAAGGTTTATCACAGAAGTCCATTAGAAGTTATATTTCTCAAGCT
>JAOXNO010000033.1:7537021-7581805 GCA_028565335.1 Limnodromus scolopaceus
GTAACAGGATGTAAACTAAATTCCTGAAGACGCAAGGTTTATCACAGAAGTCCATTAGAAGTTATATTTCTCAAGCTTAGAATCTACCGGCAATAGTAGTTCTGTGACTTGGCCGGTCTAACACAAACTTACAAGAATAAAAGTGAGAACAGTAGGTCTTTCTGGGACACCAGCAAATTAGATTTTCATTCTAAAGGTCAATTTGTTGATATTACCTACACATAAATTTGAAGACTTCTTTAATAAAATGATTTGCCAAGTAGATTTCTCAGTCTCATACCTTATTTCTATGACTCTTTGTAGTATAAAATGATTAGGATTTAGATCAATGCCAAATTCTCATTGCTGTCTCTCAAAGGGCCCCCAACTGAAAAGCTTTAGTTCACTGTGCCAACTAGTCCCAGCTTTCTTTTGGAAAATACATGTAATACGCAAGCCAAATTGTTCTAAAGATCTCACAAAAGATGGGAAGTGTTATTCAGCATAATCATTTATATTCCATAGAATAAGAGATTAAAACCAGGTGTTGAACAGTTTTATTTAAATATTGTTACAGTGATCAACCGAAGAAAATGTGTGTCTTTGGAACGTAATGAAACTCATTCAAAGATTAATTCAGTGAAAATTATTCTTTGCCTCAATGAAAAATAGCCACTGAACTAATGCATCTCATACTGCGTTATTTCAGACATAAAGAAATTAACAAAAGAGGGTCAATAATTATTGCGAGAAATCAAAGAAATATACAGACAACAAGTCAACAGTTACCGACAATTTTGTTTGTCATCTCCTAATCTTAGAAATCAGTCAAGCCATGAGCACCAACAGCTGGAAGCAGCGTGAACCTGAATATGTGGAGGTAAACCTGACCCAGCATTTGCAGAAGGCACAGCCAAACTCTTCCTTCACGCTCAACAACTCTCTGCAGAGAAATCACGATGGGTATATAATCTAAAGCAGAAGTGAGACAAGATCACAGGGACAAATGGGATTATTGCAATGACTGGAAAACTTCTCTCTCCTACTTTTTTTAATAACAAGTTCAAGAAAATGAGTACCCACCATCAGTAAGTGACCTTTTGCTTAAAGTGAAAATACTACAGAGAAACACTGATTGAAGAGATAATTAGCAAATACCATTTGAAGTGGCAAAGAATTTACAGCAACTGAAATACTGAATTTATTTGCCCTCCTGGTATATACCGTTTCTAATGGTCTTTTTTAAACAAAAGAATATGCAGTGAATTTTCTCCTGCAAATACTCTGGGTTGACTCAGATTAATGTGAAAAAGGTCAGTTGAGTGATAAGGCAGGTCACAGGAATTAATGTCAGGGTCTGAGTTTTGCTAGCCCAGATTGCCTACAGGACACATACATTGTGTTTCACTAAGTACTGTACAAATGTTAATCAAGTTTAATAACCTTTCCTTGAGATGTCCCAGGAAATGAGGTAGTAAAATTAAAACAGTTAGATGTCTGCTGAAAAGCAAATATATTTATTATGCACTTTCATATACACAGGGATTTTCGCTTAATATAATACAAGGAATAAAATAAAAATTTTACAATGTGAAATTCATTCAATGTACATTAAATGCTATTTACAACCCACTCCAGGAAAAACAGTCTATCTGCAAACCAAGTTAACTGAGGAGTTCAGATGGGGAATATTAAGCATAACAGACATTTGCATAGCAGAGTAACTGATGAGGGAAAATACCTTTTTATTTTTAAATAAATGGTAATGTTTTCAATACTGATCACAGAGAAAACAAAAATGCATCGATTGTGCCTCTGTATCTCTTAATGCATTTCTCTTTTGAAGAGTTTTCCCACACGCATACAGTATTGATATCAGTGTCCACAAAACAGTCTTTTCCCTAGTGCTCCCATCAAGAATTCTAGACGTCTTGTGGAGGATCAGCGAAATGGGATGAAGAGACGCAGGATTCATGTTTTATTCAGGTTTTTTAGGTTGTGAGAACTATTACATTGCCAGAAGATACCATGCTGAGTGACAGCAATGCAACTCCAATCACCTCCACTTGATTGTAGAGGTGTGAAAGAGCAGAGCAGAACAGAGTGAACAACAGGGGGAACAGCAACTTTTCTTTGTACGGAAAACCCTCACAAATGATGATATTAAAAATCACACGCAACAGCAATGTGAAATTACACAGACCTTCTGAGAAAGGAGATGTTTTAAAGCAATTCATGCTCTGTTCCAAAGTGATATTCAGAATCTGTAAGAACTGTCATTCTGAAAGCGTTTTCAACAGGTCTGCTTTCTGCTGATTTGGATATGAGGTTTCCCCACCAACTGCTTCAAATGTAAATATTATTCATACAAAAACCATCAGGCTATCTATAAGTTGTGGCCCCTTGTGAAACTGGCCATATTTTTACGTCCTCTGTCCACAAGGTGCAATTAATAACAACACAATAAAATTAAATAAATATAATCCCAATGACAGTCAAGGTCAGTAGAAAAATGTCGGCATTCAGGGATCCCTTTCTACAGAACAAAACATACATCTAATAACTAAGACAAGTTGTATTCTTGCACAGTATTGCAAATGTACTGTACTTGAGGTTCGGAACAAGTTTGCTGAGAACATTTTGGTACTTTCTCTTTACTGAGCCACTAACCCTCTTAAGGCCATTCTGCCAGACTCCTGTTATGTTTATTTTATAATTGTCCCACGGGGACAAGAAATTCAATACATGAAACATTCAGAATAATCAATATTGCCGTGTATCAACTTTTAATATCTAATTTTACTATACGCCGAATGCCTGACTATAAAAGATTCTTTTTACATTTAGTAACAAGCAAATAAGAATGGAGGTGCAAGATATTAAAAAAAAAAAAGTTGTGATGGTTGTTAATGATAATGACAAGACACAGAGCCCTTTAGTGCCTCAGTATATGCACTACATACATCCAGGGGCCATTTATCAAAGTTTAAGGATAGCCATACATCTAATTAATCCTCTATGAAAAATAACCTCAGCTTTCTATCATATTATTTGTGGAATGATCAGAATTAGAGTATGAAAAAGATGAATCCTAAGCCTTTAGAAGAAATATTCACATACAAAAATAGGCTTATTTTCTAAATAGCAAGGCTGCATAATGGTGAATAGTAGAATATAGCTTGCATTTTTAGGAGAAAATAACCCACTTGTTTCATTTTATCACTCACAGAGCTGTGCAAGTAAGATGTGCACATTCAAAAGAAAAATTCATACTGTTCATTTTCACAACAATGGCCTTGATTTTGCTCTCTTTCATATAAGTAAAATTTTTCTGCTGTAAGAGTGGGGAACCAGCTTTCCATTATCTGTAGATGGACTATCCAGACTGCTGATTAATGATGCTCCAGGTATGGCGACACTCACACTGGCTCTACCTAATCTATCCAAAGCAATAACCACATTCATACAAGTTTGTGCTTTAAAGAATTATTGTCTCAGGACAGGGCTAACTCAGTGATTTCTGTACTTCCCAGACAACGGTATTACTAACCGTTTGCTTTTCCACTGTACTCTCACTGTATATTTTCTCAGTCTCATCAACAAAGCACCTGTGTTTTACTGACATTCGCAAAACAGTCCTTTACCTTGGAAAAAAGAAAGAACTGTTTCTAACATATAAAGATATACATGAAAGCAGGATCAGACCTTTTACTTTAGCACCTAAAACATACCCATATTCAGTTACCTCATTAAAATAACAATAATGGAGGCTATTTAAGGTCAGGTGTCCAAGCCCAAATTTGCCTATTGCTTTCAGTGGTCACAGTCTGCCATCCAGATTTAGTGCTGTAGTACAAAATAGCGGATCTTGCCTCTTAAAAATCCCAAAGAAACTGCAAATGGTTTCAGTCCCACTCCTTTGTTACCACTGAACAGCTATTACACAGACAGAACACACAGTACAGTATTTATAAAATACTGTTACAAGACTTGTATTTCTGGAGAGAACTTTTTGAAGTACATAGGGAACTGACCATACATTACAACAATGCAAATGTGACATACTGTTTGCTTATTTTCTTTAGCCACAGGAAAATAAATACAAAGAGCACTGCCTTTCCGTACACAGTTCACTGTGGCACATGCACCTCTACCAAGTGTTCTGGAACAGGGAATCAGAATTCCTCGTTCTTACCACTTTCAGCTGTCGTCAGGGAAATACAACACATATCTTTCTGCAATTAAAAAAAGTGCTCATTCTGTGTATTAAATACAAAGTACACAAAATAAATTTTTGAAGCACAGAGGGTTATACTGAGAAGGCAGCCTGAAAATGTAGGCACATTACAGTAATTAAGGTAACTGTACTGTAGTAATCACATTCTTGAATTCCTAGGTGGACTAAACAAGCATTATATGCTTTCATCCCAGCCAGCTGATAAATCATTCGGAGCAGAAGCACTTCTGTTCATAGCATCATGGAATTGGCCTAAAAGTACAAAATAGAAACATTAAGTTTTTCCATACTCCGTAATATGCAGTGTTGTCAGAGAGAGAGAGCTATATCATTTCTAATTAAAGTTAAAAGCACACAACAACATACCGATGATGAAAAGTATTTCCTGTCTAACTCAAATCCTGTGATTGATTCCCTGCACTCTTTACCATGCAAAGCAGCTACAAGGTTGCCACAGCAGGAGAGCTTCCCAAATGGAGCTTGGAAGCGGCAGCCAGGGAAGAAAAGCCATTCCTCAGGTGCTCCAGTGATTCTGATGTGATTCTCCTCAGGTGACTAATTTATTCACTGGTCAGGGAAATTACTGTTTTTGTGCTTGAGACTTGGCATAAGAGGAGGTAAATTATAGCCTGCGCCAAGCAATTCATAATCCACATAAAATTGTTTTAAACTTCCATATTTAAAATGAAACTATGAAAAATTGTGAGAGAAAAAGCAAAAGTAACTATTTAGTTCTCCTTCACCTCATATGCTTAGCAACTTGCATAAATAAGTACTTCACAGAGAAAACCCCTGAATTTTCAGTTAAGCACTATTTGTTCCAGATTAAGTCAAGCCCAATTCGAGTTTCAAAATTATATGTGAAATGTTCCAATTTTTTACATACTTTGTTTACATTTTAAAATCAACAAAGATGTAAAATTCATCAACATTAGTCTTTTGGTGACAGGCCAGGTCAAATCAATACATCCTACGTCAGAACCATACAATTTATTTACCATAAAGCGTAACATGAAAGCAAGCACTGAAAATCAGGCACAGGTACAAAATAGTTAAGAAATACAATTCCTAATTATACATTTTTATATGTTTTATGGAGGCAGGAAAAATTGACAAACAAATTTACATCCTGTTTGGACACGATGTAGAACTGTGGGAATCTAAAACCCTTTTGACTTCTATGAAAACTTCTGAAGCCCATTCTCTCCCACCTCCTTATTCCTCTCCATGTCTGCTCCTGTTTTTGCCTGCCCCACAGCTCATCTCACCCTTTGCTGACATTTGGATCTTACAAATGTGCAGGCTCTAGTATATAGCTTTTTGAAACACTGTATTGTTTCAAATATTTTAATTTAACCAGAATGCCAACGCCAAGGAAAAATCTTGGAGTCCTGTACAATATTTTAACACCCTGCAATTCACAAGAGACCTCAGCTACATCCAGACAGACGTACTTCATTAAAGTGGAATCCATTTCCAGGACATTTCAGGAATAACCCTGTCTGTGTTTTTGACAGCTAAAAACATCCTATTTCTGGATTCTGCACCACCTGCAATTGTCCTAGAAAACTGCAGTCTTTGATGACTTGCAGCAGAACTGAGTCAGCTAGCAAGAACGTTCTTGTTCTGAGGAGCAACAGCCTGATCTGTCAAAAAAGCAGCATTTACACAAACAAAAAATATGTTTAAAAAAATAAGCAAATAAGCAATAAGAGATTTGCATACATTTCATAAAGATGTTGCTTCTTTGAAATTCAAATAGAAAATATATTAATTATTAACACATTCCCAATACCCTAAAAAAGATAAACCTCATCAGGAAGAGGGAGCAAGATAGTTCTATTTTAGCTGACTCACTGACAGTTCAGGTCTGAAAAAGCCACATAAAATTCCCTTTTGAGCTTCAAATTCAGTATGGGAGAGAAAGCAAGAAATCTAAACAAACTCCACTGATTAAGAACTACAGAATGGTCAGAAAATTGTACTGTAACATAACTTCTAATCTTGCTCTGAAGAATGCCATTGCTCTTACAGGAGGGTTACCTTCACAGTAACAGAAATAAAAAATAAAAGCTTTAGTGCAGTATTTGTAGATAATTATTCTACTGAGGCTTCACATTTAAAATCCAAATTCACAGAAGTGGTTGCCTGTAACTTAAAAGAATCCTTGGAAGCTTCTTGAAAAGCACTTTTGTAAATAATGAAATGATTACTGCATCTGAAAATATCACATATTAAAACTCCCAGCTATCCTTATGTTTGAAAACAAAATTCCAAATCAATGCTACGTGAAATTTGCTGTATTATTCAGTCACATATCAAAGACAGTGGGAATATTTGAGCCATCAGAATTCAACAGAAAATACGACAGTGATCCAATTCCTCTACAGTTGATGGTTTTAAACGACAGCAAAACAAATGCTTGCCAGCTTAAGATTTTAACATTAATGGTTCTCATTAAGAAAGCAATTCTGATGATGAATGATAATGAAATGTAATTTTAGTGTATGTGAAATGCACATGATGAAATACACACATTTGCTTCCTTTGTGAACGGATAAGTTACCTTTTATAATGGTGTTTCCTTCTTGTAGTTGAAACTTGGGTCACTACCTTCAATCTGAAGTTTTAAGGCTTGCTTAAGGCTGAGTTCTGTCTCTGCGGGAGGATAGCCTTCCAGTACTTCCTGATGCCCTCTATCCTGCACTGTTCTTGGGACAGAAACCCTACCGAGAAAAACCTGATTGCTCTGAAGATGGTAATTTGGATTTGTCATAATTCCATTTCTCTTCTTCTGTTCTCCACTCTGTTGGTGAATCAGGAACTGTTGCTGAGACCGACCAACTTCTTGCTGAGCTGGCGGGACCAAAATTTTGCACTGTGGCTCTGTCGGCATGGATTTAAGTGGCACACTTGTCCCGGATTTGGCAATAGGTACTCGTTTATCAAACTGAGTCATTTCATACTCTAACACTTTTGGTTGGGAGGAACTACTTTGTTTTATTTTTTTTCCAGCTGACCCAGATTTGCTGGAGTTGTCCGTTTTACCCCCTTTGTTAGCTTTAGTTGATTTCAAACTAGGTTTTACTTGGCTCCATTCAAATTCACTACTTGGTGAATTATGATTTTGACTTAGTGAATGAGTTGTGGAAGAAGGAGAAACAATAGACTGCCTACTTCTGCTGCGTGGCAGGGAATGCTGTTGTATTTGCTCTGTGAATGACAGGCTGTGGAAACTATCAATGGGCACTGTCTGAGCAGTCGCAGTCGACGACGTGGTTCGGAGAGAAGAATTTTTGGAACTTTTCAGGGAATTATTTGATAAAGATGATTTCTGACGGTCAACTGTAGAATCAGGTGACTCTGAAGGAGAACTGAATGCATGAGCAGGCCCATTAGATAAGCCACGCATGCTAGGCTGCATATCTCCACCAGTACTCCCTGAACTATTCGACTTCATTGTTAATGACTGCATTTTAGAGGATACTGACTGTAAGGGTTTTTGCTCCATTGTGTGGACTGGAGATGGAGTGCAACCATTCAGAGTAGATGCACCATATTTTTCCAGTAATTTAATAATCTGAGAGTGTCCATTTTTAGCTGCAACACGCATAGCAGTGCGCCCAAACTGGTCAGCATGATTTGGATCAGCACCATGCTCCAATAATATCTGGACAACATCAATGTGCCCTTCTTGGGCTGCAATGCAGAGTCCAGTAGCACCTTGATTACATGTATGGTCAACCAGAGCTCCATGCTCTATGAGAAGCTGCACTACCTTCACATGACCTTGCCATGCAGCAGACTGCAAAGCAGATCTCTTCTCATTATCTGCAGCATTCACATCAGCATGGTACGTTATCAGCACCTGTACCATATCCAAATGGCCCTGCCAGCAGGAAACATGGAGTGCTGTTCTTCCTTCAGCATCACTTGCTTCTACGTTTGCACCGTTTTCTAAAAAATACTCAGCCATCGTAAGCTGGTTTTCTAATGCTAAGATATAAAGTGTTGGCCGGCCATCAGCATCTTTGTAGTTTACATCTGCCCCATGGCTGAGCAGTAGTTCAACTATATCTCTGTGACCTTCTAAAGCAGCAACCCGGAGAGCATTTCTCCCATCATAGCCTCTCTGATCGATGTTGGATTTATTTTCCAGTAATATCTGCACACAATCATAGTGACCTTCTTGTGCAGCTAATATGAAAGGTATACGTCCATCATTATCAATTTCATTTGTTCTAGCACCTTGTTCTATAAGAGCTTCACATATCAACCTGTGACCTTCAAAAGCTGCCATATGCAAAGGTGTCCAGCCTGCATCATCTCTATGATTTTCATCTAGCCCCCTGTCCAGCAGAGTCCGTACTACTTCAACATTGCCTTGTGCAGAGGCTATGCTCAGGACTGTTCTCCCTTCACTGTCAATGCTATCAACAGCTGCACCCCAAAACAAGAGAGTATTTACAACTGAAGCGTGGCCCATGGAGGCTGCTGCCAGAAGTGGTGTACGACCATTGTTGTCTGTGTGATCAACATCAGCTCCTCCTTCTAGAAGTAGATCAACAACATCTACATGTCCTTCATAAGCAGCTACCAGCAGTGGAGTCATGCCATCTTTATCGCAATGGTCAACTTCAGCACCACGGTCAATTAGAAGACTAACCACTGAGGCATGTCCCTTACTGGCTGGTACACAAAGCGCTGCGACGGACAGTGCAGTCCTTCCATCCACATCCTCATGGTTTACTTCTGCACCGTGATCCAGCAGGTGCTCCACAATCTCCTTATGCCCCATGTACGCGGCTGCAATCAAAGCTGTTCTGCCCTCATTATCAGCTTTATTAACTTCAGCACCATGTTGAAGCAGGTTCAGCACAATATCTTCATGTCCTCCCCAAGCTGCTGCTCTCAGCGCCGTTCGACTATCAGCATCTGCACAGTCCACTTTGACTCCAGCGTAAAGGAGCGCAGAAACCACCTCTGTGTGTCCACCCCACGCTGCAGACCGCAATGCTGTCCAGCCATCATGATCAGTGTGATTAACATTAGCTCCACATCCGATCATGCAGTTGACAACCTTGGTGTGTCCCTGCCGAGCAGCTAAGGTAAGTGCTGTTTGCCCATGAGTATCTTCTATCTCTAAATCTGCTCCCCTCGAAACCAGTAAGTTAACAACATCGAGATTGCCACTGTACGCTGCATTAGCCAAGAGTGTTCTCCCATTGGAATCACACTGGTTTACCGACGCTCCATTGTCTAACAAGGTGCGAATGGAATCTTCTCTCTCCAGAGCCTGCCGAACAATGCAAGATGTGCGGTCATCTTCACTGTTGACGTGAGCACCAGCTTTTACCAGCAGCTGTAATACTTCTTGTTCTTTAGGAATTAAGGTTGACAGGGAGTCTTTGACAGGTGTGCCATTCCAGATCATCCATAAAGCCAGCTCTGAAGTCTCTAACTGTAAATTGGAATTAATTAGATGCAATGCAAACTCTTGAGCTTCTAATGGTGTTAAATCCTTTGCTCGGCAAGTGTAACTCATTGCCAGCATTCTGTGTCCCTCGGCTGCGTTACACAAGTATTTCTGTGTACAGTGCTTTACATCTAGCAACCACTCTGCAAAACTGTAATGAAACAAGATTTTTGTATTTCCAAGTCCATCAATAAGGACTTTTGACAGGACATCCAATTTGCGTTGAAAGTCTTCCATCGTCAATGTCATATTTTTGGTCCACACTGCGTGATACAATTCCGTTGTGGTTAATGGCCTACAGGCTGCAAGAATTACATTAAGAATAGGCTGGACTTTTGCAAATTGTTTTCTCACAAAAAGTCTCTGACAGAGCCAAAGGTACAGGCCATTTAACGTTCCCGGAATATCACGGATCTCTCGTAACATAATAAAATTCTCCACAACTCCATCTAGGACACGTTCCAGATACAAAAAGCAACCACTGCTTTTGATGTGAAGCTGATTCAGCATTTCTGCAGTTTCTTTTGTGAGATGTTGTCTTAGTGCTTCTTCCTGATCTAAACGATGCAGAATATATTGTTGCACATCTTTCACAATATAAGCCTTTCGTAGATCATCCAGACTTATTTTTCGAAAACCTATTAAAAGGGAAGAAAGTTGTTATTATTTCTGATCTAGTTTCACTTAACATTAAAAGACGGATATTTTTGGGTAGGGAACATTCACAATAATGTATTCTATGTGTACACATAGTGAATGTAAATTAATAATAATAGCAAAGAACTTTGGTAATAGACACATTTTTATCATAATCTACATGCTACTAATGAAGAAAATCTTAAAAATCACTCTGAATCAGGCTTTGTGTGTCTACCTTGGACAATAGTAAACACCTAAGCAAACCCACCGAAACTGCAACCAAAATAAGATTATTATTATATTATTAAAGGAATAAACCCTTCTCCAATGTGGTTAACAATGGAATTACAAATAATTTTCAGCTATATAGATTAAGACAATTATTATATTAATATAATTATAGAAGAGGTTATTCACAGCTGGTGCATATGCATGATAAAATGTACATAAATCACTTTAACTTGATCACCTTAGTTTCTTTTAAAAGCTTTTATTATATAGAAGAGAAAGACACTCAGAAATAGTTTTAAATATTTTTACACCTCTGTGCACTAAAAATCACCTACTTTTTTCAAGTAAGGACTGAGTTTTAGAGAAATGCACCGGTTCTTTGGTAGTTGACTCACTGTATAAGGAAACAGGTTCTCTCATAGTCATATGATCTCATTTTTTTTCCAATCTATTTACTCTTTAGAGGAAAAAGGGATATTATTTCATGCATGCATACTGTGTACCTCCCCCACCGTCTGAAGCAAAAAACACTACACTTAGCAGCACGGGTAAAGAAGTCCCTAGGGTAACCTCAGTGGCAGTAAGGCTCTCAAGAGTGAGGCAGAATGAAGATATAGCTGTATGGACTACATGGCTATCTTTGTCATTTAAAACATTTGCTTTGGTAGTGCCAAGTTCAGCATCTGAGGAAGACCTACCTTCTTTGATTAATGACACATTACATTGTTTGAACACTACTTTTCTGGAAGCTGTGGACAAAGGGCAGAGGTCACAGACACAGCAGCTTAAACTACTGTGTTTTGGGCCAGAGTTGTACCCCGCTTCTCCAGGGACAGGCTGTAATCTCTTCCTCCAGTGCAACAGATTGCACACATTTCCTTACAGTTAGATCAGCTAGTCATAAAAAAACCCTAACTTTACTTTTCAAACCAAAGCAGTTACTAACCTCTAAATTATATTTGAAGGAAAAGTAACCATAGAGCAATGCATTCAACGCAATTTTGGCCCCATCTGCACAGAGCAAATAATTTTAAGTGTTACTTTCAGATCTATGTTTTATTGTATTTAAACATTCTGTGGATCAACCTGCTCAGTCTGTGAGCTTGTTCTGACTGAAAATTCAGCCTGATAACAGAGCTGTGGTCTTTGTTCCCAAGTATCTTCAGCAGAGGTTCTGAATGTCACATTAAGCTCACTCTGTTAATTGTTTAGTCTACATGAGCATTGTACAAACACAACAGATTAAAACTGAGAGGCAAACTATGGCAGTTTTAATAAAATATTTCTGCTTCTCTTATTAATTATGGTAGCATTACAAATCTAGCAACACTAAATCTAATACATTAGATTAGTAATACCTAGCTACAAATCACGCTTCTCCCCAAAATAAAATGACTGGATAGGACACTTTTGCACAGTCACTTCTAAGGCTAAGACTACACAAATTAGATTGTCTAATTGAAGACTTTTGAATGAGAAGGCTAGGAGGGAGAAAACAATTTCGGGGGATCTTTCTCCATTCCACAGAGGCATATTTTTTTTTGCTCTCAGAAGAAACACAGAACCATCTTTATCCACCATAATTTGTCACAACTGCAAGTAATGTCCTAACTTGACTTGCAGAATGGTGTAATTCATCAATTTACTATATATTTGATTAAAATATTCTGTATGTAACTCCGAAAAGCCCACAATTCATGTACATAAGCCAAATAAAAAATTTCCCTGAGTAAGGACAGCCAGTCCCCTGTGATTTTGCAGAACCCAAGCTTGCACTTTGAGTGAAAGGCTGTTTCTAGGTTATGATCCTTCAGGAGATGCAAAAGCGAAAACAAAGGCATTAAAACCAGGGCATACACAGTTGCATACATACACAAAGCTGTGATGAGACACAAGTGTCCCTTTGGCTGTCTCAAGTGTGCAGGGAACAGCTCTATTTTGCTCAAATCAGAGCATTCACTCACCTTCCAGTTCTTTGAACCTCTCTGCTTCTCCTAATCAGATTTGTACCTGTCACTTGGCTGAATAAGAACAGGTAGAGAGCTCTCCTACCTGTAGGAGTAGAGAACTCCTTCTCAATGTGTTTAGTCATGAGTGACTCTGCTCACAGCATCCCCAATCCCACATGTTAATCCCATGCTAACATCCTTCCTTCCGATATATATCTGCACATGTAAGCTATTTTTAGTTTTAAATTACTCAAGTGGGGTTTTTTACAGTTTTTACAGTTGTTGATTTCATTTCCCCCCCAGTGAGAAAACCCCCGATTGACTCCGATGACAGCAATCCTGAGACTTCAGCTAATGTTTAGTGTTGACTGACTAATGATGACACTTCACCTCCCTCGACTCCCAGCCTTCACATGAAAACTTGCAGAGTGATAACTGTTTAAGCATCTCTTGTATGTTTGCTTCAACAGCAAAAGACTCTTGCTTATCTTGCAATGTTCTTTGAATACCAATTTTCATTTTGCTTCCCAAAATGGGTGGGAAAGTGAACAAAACCATTTCAGATGTGATAAAAAAACCCAAGCCCTCAAAAAAAAACTGAAAAAGGAAAGGTTTGTGTGTTTGGGCTGGTTGGTTTTTTCCCCTTTAAATGAGACTGTATCATTACTTTGTTCCATATTAGGGTTAAAAATACTGCCCTACTCTGTGCTTACCTGAGGTATACCAAACATCTAAGCACTTCAGTGAAGCAAATAAATTTCAGAAGACTTCAGAGCACTGAATAGTCCAGAAATCAGCAATTTAAACATTTGATTGGCTGTGTGTTCACAAAAGCTAAAATTTGTTTATTTTCTTCTGCAATATTTCCAAATATTCCTGGTTAATGGGATCCTATATATCCTATCTGAAGACAGGTTTGCATAGCAAGAAGCACACTGCTCTCATACAGATCTTCACACAACCCAGAGATGATACGCTCTTTGAGGGCAGGGATTAACAAATTGCCATTGTAACAGACTTTTGAACAGAAATAGGTTGTTAATTTTAACCACTGCACCATGCCATACTATAATAAGCAAATAATTCAGAAAAGGCCTTATAGATAGAAATATTTAAAAAAAAAAAAATATCAAATTCTTGTTGCTAGCTTTAAGGAGGAAAACAAAGACATGGTTTTTTGCCCAAACATCTATCTAAATGAGGTCATTTTACATTTCCTAACAAAGATCCTGCAAACTTGCTTTTCAACCCTACCAGATACAATAAGTCACTTTCATGGGCGAGAAACAGCAAAACATCAAGAGAAAGCTCATTTTGTTTCAGATGCATTCCCATGAACTACTCTTAGTGCAGTAGACAGAACTTGCAGTCCCACGACCCTGCTTTTGGCATTGTTAAAATTGTTCTTACAACACATCACTTTCAACCCAATGGGAGCTCCAATATGGATTTTTCTGATTTATTAAATTCCTGGCAGTTCTGTAAACAAATCAGTTCCAAATGTATTTCTTGGCAAGATCTAGGGTCATTCCAAGGAAAAAAAAAAAAGGAAAAAGTATCTTGGCTATATAAATACTTTTACAGCATGTCAACCTTTTCAAACTTTAATAATAAAAAATAAGCTATTAACTAGCAGGTTCCAGTAAATACTTAAAAATATTCTTCTACTTTCATATCTTTAAATAGATTTACATAAGTAAATTACAGAAGTTTTAAATAAAAATATTATAATATATTTCATTTAACTGAATTGTTAACTTTAAAGTAATCTAAATGATTAAAAACATGGCAGCGTTTTGTCATTAATTTACACTGATGATCAAAGCATATATTAAGTATTTCTATGGCCATTTATGCACACCTGCCCAAAAAGAATAAAGTATCCAGCAGAATAAAATGCACCTGAAAACTCAAGCAGCACACACAGCTTTTAGTGCATTTGCAGTGTAGTATGCATTACAAATTTCACTGCATCTACCCCAGACGCTAAGAGACATTGAGGCTGAAACCTGCTGCTCTCGCTGGTCTGTGACATGGCACAGAAGTTTATTTGGTTAGATTTACAGGTAATAGAAATTTAAAACAATTTAGTCTTCCCTCTTAAATTACAAGACAACTAAGTTCAAAATTCACACACAAGTTTTTATTAGGTAATACGAAATTCCCTAGTACCATGCAATCAGAAGAAAGTGGTAATGAGATGAAAGGAAACAGTAATCAAGAGCTCCCAGTTTATTTCCGAAGCCTTCTAAATATTTTGTTTCCGAAGCCTTCTAAATATTTTGTTTCCAAAAACCAAACCAAAACACAAATAAACTTTTTCAAAGCTATAATATTATAGAATAAAATTTTACAACTACACATATATAAAAATTATCTTTTATAGTAAAAATCCAACTCCCATAAAAACTTTAAAGTAACATGAAACCACTCAAACAAATTCCAACCTACAATGAAAAATTAAGAGGACAACGTAGATTTTCTTTTTTGAAGCAATTTCTCTTGAAGGGGTCTCATGCCATGTATCTTCTGGAATGGCAGCTAATGAGAAAAGGTTCAGTCTCTAATCAGTCAACTGATTTGATTCAGGGATTCAGCAATATGATTACCTGAATAGCTTCAATTACCAATCAGTATGAGTTTTCTGGGTGGAGAGAAGCTGGGTTGTGATTTTTACTATTTTTCTCTAAAGTTTTCTCATTTTTTGCTTACTTTTTAATTTTAGAAGAGACTACAAGAAAACAAACCCTGCACATCTATTCAGACCAGAACCAGCACATAGCAGAAATATGAGAAAGACTTATGCTTCCAAGATTTCTAATCCAGAATAAGTTTGGACAAATATCAGCTCTTAATAGTATCTGGTTGTCTGGAACGGAATGATAGATAAAAAGAAGAGTGAGAAATGAATGACAGATTGTCTACTTTTGCCTATGGATAAGTGGGTGAATGGAGCTTAAGCTGTCTCTGAGGCTAAACTGCACCCTTTCACATCCACTTTTGATTCTTTTTATTGTAGTTTCCAGTAGCTTTCTCATATCCAACATTAACTTTATGGAAACTATGGCTCCCTGACATGTGACATCTGCATGGGTTGTACCACACTGGTGCAGTCATGCCTCATACATGAGAAGGAATTCTTTGGATGAAGAATGTCAGTGTTTAATTGAGGGGTATTATCAAGCACCTTGTCACAGATACTTGATTTATGTGTGCAGCAAAAAAGAAGAAATTAATTAAATGCCTATTGAAAAAAGCCTCTTTAAACCAATAAATACAGCATTTGTACATATGCACTTTTGTCTATTTACCTTTATGCTGTGAATGAACAATTATCTGCTTTTCACTCAAACCTGTCTAAATAAAATCGCCCCACTTTAAAATGCTTAGTTTTTAAACTACTATGATGGAACTTTAAAAAGGGAATTTAGTTTTGTAAGAACAACTGCTATGCTTTCAAGATTTAGCCTAATTTTAGAAGAAGCATTTTTATTAGCTAATTAGCTGAAGCAAAAAAATTAAATAAAATAAAATGGTATGTTCTGTGCCACTTTCAGGTTAAAGACTTTTTTTTTATCTTATTTAGAAATACAAGAAAACTTTATCTAACATTATAATAGGAAGACTGGAAAGACTGTGCTTAATGTAGATGCTTAACTGTCCATACTTGTAGCCAAATAACAGCAAATGACGATGTGGGAGGTAATGTGGACAATTACAGGCGCAAGACAGAGAATTGTTTAATTTAGGAAAGAGTCTATAAGAAAAAACTCAGGCATGATGTGGCAGTTGGTGACAGCGCATATGCAGGAGAAGGCACGAGGACATGCATTATCTGTTCCCCTCCTCTTTTACTCAATTGGCTGGCTTTTGCTCACTGTGGAGTGTGACCACAGAATCATGCAGGCTTCATTTTGCATTTGGTTCATATTTTTGAGGTTGTCTCTGCAGCCACAAGAGGCAAAACTTTTTTTTTTCTTTTTCTTTTTTTTTTTTAAATTAATGAAAGCTGAGAATCTGAGTAAGGCGAAAAATCTGCTGCTCATTGTGCTACTACACAATCTGGGAATACAGAAGAGCCCAGAACACAAGCTGCAGCAGATGTAGGCACAACTATTGAACTTTCGTAAGTAAATCACCAACAACAGTGAAGGAACAAAGAGGACCAAAATAAATACCCCTCCTCTTTTTTTCATTTTCAGAGTGGCTGGGATGATGTATTCACCACTGGCAGCGGCAAGACGACAGTGGATGAGAAAGACTGGACTGTCTTCCACATCATCACTATTCTTGGCTAGGGGGATACTTACAGAACACTCATCTGTACTGCACACCCAGAAAAAAGAGCATCATTAAAAATCCTGCTCCCAGTCATTGATAACACTTTCTGAAAAACAGACTTAGCTCTCATTTCAACAGATATCTGAAGGAAATTCTCACTGCATGAAAATTTTAGATGAAAACATATATATAGTGGTCGTAAACAAATTAATATTGGTTAATATACATTTCATATCACACTCCAAAATTTTTAGCAGAAAAAAATAGAAATCGGACACATTTTCCTAAAATAATCCTGAAAGAATTCAATCTATCTTACTAAGGTACAGTGAAATTGAGTTTTTTGGGTTCTAAATTAAAGAAACACCTCTGAAGAAAATGTACAGTGATTATATTAGTTATGGTTGCAAACACTCATTTGCTGGAAAATTGTAAGTAATAGAAATTCATTCCAATAGTGTCCTAGAGTGCAGCACGTATTATACACCACTTATTTCTTCAGTCACAAGTGCAAAGAATACTTATCATTGATCTTAAATTTTGCCTGCTCACCAATTAAATAGCATTGTAAATTGGCTCGTCTAAAACTAAATATTCTAATATCACAAAGGAGGAGAAGAGTTGGCCCTAGTAAAAGTGTTAATGACAGTCTATCCTTTTCAGGCTAGAACCAGAAAAGAACCGACCATTATCTCAAGTTTAATAACACAAAGTTGTGGTGTAGCTGAAGTCAACAGAAGCTTCAACCACACTTCTCACATCTGCACTACATCTTTCACAAACTTGAATATTGTCTGTAAACAGCAAAATCATCCGACAGTGTCCGAAGCGGGTAACCATCACATTGGCTGTAATGTCACAATTTTCTCTCATAGTGGAACAAAACACCACTTCCTCCAAAGAGACTCTAAAATTTCTTCTCAATTTGTGTCCAATTATTTTGGGATTCATTCTTTCTTTGCTGTACCTTTTCCACAGTGAAGATTGGATTATATTATCACAAGCCAACTTCCTTTATGCTATTCATCAAGTCATTCTCTGTGGAAATGAGAAATTAACTCATTCAAATTAAATCTATTTTAAAGGCATATCCATTAGTTCTGCCGATTTTTCCTGTCAGGAATTCCATCTGGAAACATACTTAGAAGACAACAGTAATATTTTAGGACTAGTCTGAAACATTATATGATTCAATGGAAAGGAAATAAAACTGCTCTGAAGAAATTTTTGTCTGTTTTTTTGGCAATGACAACATATCTAATCAGCCAAGGTTTGACAAAAGTATTCCCATATGAGTGTCCAAAAGAGCCCTGTGAAGCTACCCCAAAGTTTCCTTTAGTTCTCACATACTCCTGAATACCAATCTTCATGTCTGCCACTGATTAATACAGTACTTCATTCCAAAATGCAATTATCCCATTGACCTTTTGCCACTGTGGAAACGAGCAAGCCTATGGGTCTATGTTCTATAATCACATTTTTGTCCTAATTGCATCCTTAATACACACAGGCTTTATACATAGGCCTGGAATCCAGTCTAGATATTGCCCTTTATTAAATTTCAGAGAGCTTCCAGTAACAATGTCATTACAGTGAAGAAATGTTCTCATGACAGTAAAGCCTGGATGAAGAAGCTGTAAAGAATTTTTTTACTGTGCAACCTCTGCCAAAAGTATACTCCAAGAATCCACATCTACATTGTTCCCCTCTCAAGTTCCACCTTCAAAGATTATTCCCTGCTTTCTGAAACTAAAGGGAGTGATTTTAATGGGAGATGAAAAAAAAAATCTTTCAAGGTTGTAAGGAATGGGTGTATGCAATCGACATATGTACCTACACTGTTTCAAAGCTTTTTAAAACTAGCAAAGCAAGAGGAAAACGCAAAACAGCCATATTCTTTGCAGATGTATTGCAAAGACACAATTTACCTGTGAAATACTTGGCTGATTTAAGCTTTCTATAATACTCAGTAAACTGGAATGTGTGTTTTTTAGAATTACCTTTAGAATAGAATTATTTTTAGAATTTTAGAATAGAATTTTTGCGATTGTCATGTTTTAGAACTAAGAATGCATCAGTACTTCCAACCGTCACCAAGGTCTTGTAAATACTACGTCCTAGTTACAGATGCAGGTAACAAATACTTTCTATGCTCTGTACTCACCTGTAAACATTTTTGTAACAGCTTTACTCTGCTTGCGGGCAGAACACAGGAGGAGCAGCCAGGGAGGGAAGAACTCAAAGTGGCCAGCTAAAAGCTCCGCTATTGTTCCAGATAAACTTGTAGAAGTCTGTTCACCCTCGGAAACGTTACAGCCTTCGTCAACTGAATCTACGAGCAGGAAGAGGCTCTGCTGAGGGGGCTTCACTCCCAAGAGAGGGAGCAGAATGCACCTGTAAGGAACATGAAATAAAATCAGTATTTTTAATAGATTTAACAATACATTGAATATCATATAGTCATTCAAGCTGAAGCTACGATCAACTTAAAATGCAAAGTTATTTTTTAAACAGCCTAAGGAATTTTTTTTAAATAGCTACCACAGAAAATACTGAGGTAGACTGAAGTAACAGAAATAGAGATAGTTTGAACAATCAGTGAGGTAATTCCTGCTTAGGCAATATTTGTTTTTAATGAACTTACAATTAATAACAATACT
Source organism: Limnodromus scolopaceus (assembly GCA_028565335.1). Lineage (NCBI taxonomy): Eukaryota > Metazoa > Chordata > Aves > Charadriiformes > Scolopacidae > Limnodromus > Limnodromus scolopaceus. Next base: position 7,556,474 of record JAOXNO010000033.1, read on the forward strand.
TTAAAACAATATAATGTTGTTCGAGGCTGATTAGAAGACTTGGGATAATGTTGCTTCAAGAGCAAGAAGCGCTTTGGCCTACATTTTAAGAACTTCATTACTGTTGTCTCTGCCAAAGCTGTTATTACCACTTATCAGAAACTAATAGTGAGCAACAGCTGCTCGTGAAACAAAAGTCTAAATAGAAGACATGTGAAATATCAAAGCTCAAAGGGTTTAAGTCTGAACGAAAAACAGTTTTACAAAGAACAGAATTTCTGCCATACCTTCACAGATGAAATGCAAATTATTGTAGTAACAGATTGAGGCATTTAGTAATGACTTTGATGCATTAGGTTTTATTTATATTGTAGCTGCCAACTTCCTATTACTGCAAAAGGATTATCTGCATCCTCAGGATGCTATTCTCTATACCAATGCACCTGATTGTGCAGTTAAAAATCTCAAATTTGCATGTATTGTTGCCAGTCTTAATAGTATTCCTTAAAAATACATCTAACTCTGCACTTTCTATCTTTGCATCTATCTTTGAACAGCTACTACATAACTGCTGTGTGTATATCCAGTATTTCCGTGCTACGCTACCTTCTGTTTTTTGAGAAACTTAATAATGATTTAGGCCCATAGGTTTCACTGACTAAATTATCTTTAATTAATCATAATCTAAAATATATTTGGCAAGTAAACTTTGATTTTATAGTAAAAATCTCAGAAAATGAAAAGAGGTGAGAAAAATATGTATCTAACAGTTTGCTCTCTTTTGTAGATTTACTATTTGCATGTGTCCAGAAGACATGCACATCATTAAGTATTTTTTGTTTTACTCAAGACCATAATGATCTGTTTTCATTTGGTTTACTGGACAAATTTATCTTCAGAAGACTTTGGTCAATGCATTATCACCTACCAAGCATTCAAACTGGAATATAGGCAGTTAATTGAAGATTTTTTTTACCTGTTAATTGAAGAATGCAACCCCGTTAGAAATTATTTGTAAACTCTGTTAGCGGAAGGTTTGCTATTTTCTGGTTTTCTCAGAAAACCAGAAAATAGAAAGAAAGTGACGCACCTTTCCTCTCTGACAGTAATTGTAGAATCTAGTAGAGCAGACTAGGTGATTTATTACACTTGGAGAAATTCCCCAAAGGTATAAAAAGGAAGCACAAAATACTTGTGTTCTGAAAGTATTTGGTATTAGATGGATTTTAAATCCCTAACATTGCCCCCCTCCCCCCCCTCCTTTTTTTTTTCAGATGCACAAAACTACTGAGAATTCTTTGGTACTTCCACAGCTAGCTGCTCTTCCAGAAGATGTCTGAAGTACAACTAAAATCACTGTTCACTAAACTGGGAAGTTAAGCAGCTACCAATTTACAGCACAGGAAATTAAAGTAGCCATAAGGTTAAAATTACTTTCCTGAGTGATGCCAATCCCACAATGAAAGGAGGCAGTTGGAAATGACCACATTTTCCACCCCTTCCCCCACAAGAATGCTGCCTTGCCCCCTCAGCTATTTATGTCCAGGCATTTTCCCTGCAACATTTATTTTCCTATCAAAACTAATTTTCTTTTCACATAGTTCTCTATGTGAAATTACTTTTCGAGTATGAATACTACTATAAGATACGAAGAAATGGTAATGGTATCAAATTTAAATGTCATTTCAAATCTGTGTGACCCTAATGAAATGCCTACAAAACATCTTAGGAGCACCCAACAATGTTCTTGTGCAAGTATTTACCAATTGGGAATACCACCAAGAAAAGCCAACCATCATATCTGGCAGAGTCCCAAATCATTCTGCTTAATTCCTGCAGTATGTAACAGTTGTCTGTAGTAGATCAAATCAAAGGGTTCACCCTACCTCCAAACAGGGGTGAAAGCAGATGTCTAAGGAAAAATGTAAGCACCGGGCAAGCACTAAACCACATTTTCCCAGAACTCTCGGGGACTGCAGCAAACAGTGCGTCCAGGGACTTTCTGAACCCAAGACTCAGTCTTTGCTTTTAACAGCCCTTAACTAACCACGCTTCCACAGGTTTGTCCAAGTCTTCTATGAACCCATTTAAGCCTCCGGCATCCCCAACATCCCGTGGCAGGCAAGGCCTTCTGCAGCTTAGTTACACACTGCATGAAAAAAAAAAAATATCACTTCCTTTTGCAGGTTTAAATCCAAAACATCCTTGTTTCATTTGATATCCTTTTGCTTCTGTGCTGGAATGGAAAGCGAGCAATTATGCCATATTCACCTTCTCCATGTCATTTGTAATCTTCTGACTTGTACCACAGCCTCTCTGAGCCATATCTCTCCAGGTAGAAGAGCCCTAGCATATTGATGGTGCTCCATAGAAAGCTATTCCACAGACCCTTGTCTCCCTGTGCTCTGCTTTTTTCTACTTCACTTGTATTTCTGAATCTTAACTTGATTTAAATTCCACTAGGAAAAACATGCACATATACACATATATACATGCATGTAAGAAATGAGGCAGAATGACTTCTCCCAACTTACAGCAATATTATTAAAAGTGTGGCATTGACAAGACACTGCTAAGTCTTTATCTAAAAGTGCCCTTAGAAATCATTTGATAAAATTCTGTTCTTCCTAGACATTTCATAACTCTCGAGTTCAGAGTAGATGCCAAGTAACATAATAGTGAAACTTTTCAGAGACGGTAAGTGCTGTGCTAACTTGCCAAAAGTCACATCATGTTTACCTCCATACTATGACTTAGTAATTCCATGCTCCTACAACTCCTTGCCTGCATAGGAAAATTATATAAATCAACACAAAACTGACAATGTCTTAAAGTACTTCCATAAATGCAGATCCATCTACAGATTATTGTAACAGATTGCTTAATTTTCAGAGCACCTCTCAAAAGATTAGAAGTTGATTTTCTTTACACTCTGAAAGGACAATAGCTTTATAACTTTTATATTCAATACAGATATAAAAACGGCTATCATTACAGAAAATTTCTGAAATAGAAATTGTGATTTAAAACAGCTAAATTAATTAGTAAAAATACAAAATCTCTAGAGAAAACAGCACGATTAGATATTTTAAATGATGGAATTAATTTTAATGGCAATGTAATGACTTATTTATGCAGAGCGAACATGTTTTACATGCTCTCTAGCAAATAAGAAGTCCTCAGAACAATGAACCATCCCACAGAATTCTTCAGGATTGCTACTGAGTTGACTGAACCCACGCAAATACGATTTTTCACATATGGAAGGAATATATACAGACTATGCTGCAGTTCTGCTTATGATTATCCTTGAGATCTTTAGATTGGATCCACAAAAATACCAAGACACAACAGAACAAAGTAGAAAGATAGCAGTGTTGTCCGGCACGGCTGGAAAGAGTCACAGTGGAATGCACATACTTGCTAGAAAAAGGCAAACACACATGTGCCAAATAACAATTAATGAGTGGTTCTAGGAGAAAAAGCAGTTATAAATTCTAGTTCATTATGAATATATTCCTCCTATTTGATTGCCTCTGGTGTATAGGAAATTCAGTTACGTCCCCACTTAAAATGTTTGATGCCTGTTACAGCATGAACATAGTTTATCCCTAAAAGGGCTCCCTTTCCTCTGTCTAGCTGCTAGCATTCATTCCTGACAAACACACAGAACAAGTGTATAACACTCATCTCCTAAACAAGCCAGAAGAAGCAAGGGAAAAAAGGACACACACACTTTGTTATAGTTCAAGTGCTGCTACGTTTAGCAAAACACAAAATACCTCAAATTTCATGATAGAAATGGCTTTTTTGCAAATCTGCGTTACTACTACTACTGCTCTTACGTTTCTTTTTCTACACCATTATGACAATTCTTTAACAAATTGCCTTTTGAGTCACCTACTCACCAAACAGTTATAGTTTAATGCTTGTATTTCAGTTACAGCTGCCAATGCAAAAAAGAATCATCCCAGAGGTCTGCGTCAGGAATTTACAGACTTTCCTCTTTTCAAATAAAGTTTGTTAAAAAGAAAACAATGTCACTATCCCACACATAGCCTTCTTTGCTTTCTCCTACTGCTTTTTTGCAGATGTTTCTACACCAGATTCCTTGAGGAAATTCACAAGCTATTCATCATATTCCTAATCCCTGCATATTAAATTAGCATCTTCCTCCCCTACTCCTTCCTTAATTATGGAGGGGTTAACTTTTCCTCCTCATTTTAAATTATTAAATGCCTCTAAACATTTTTATTCAGAGGAAATATTATCTGTAAGCTACAGCTAGAGAGCCAGCTTCAGGATTCATGTTCAAAGTGGGCACTCACCCTGCCCCCTCTGCAACGTTATCACTGAATGTGGCTGGATCCACTGTTTGGGTTGTATTTTTTACTGTTGTATTTTGTCAGGTTGGAAAGAGCATTCTCTCTCTGGCTGTGCTGCATGTTAAAAAACGCCACTACAGGACATGAGCACAAAAAATAAGGCAAACATACCAAATTGATTTTTAAAAACAGTGCTAAGTGCTCCAAGCGATGTTTATTGCTGTCAGGTAGGGTTGCCCTTACATTCTACTTCAGCTCATCTGTCTCCCTGACTGTGGGAGTTCTAAAATGTTAGGACACCGGCATTCTCCTGCTCAAGTTCCTCAGCACCTCCCTGCCAGAACATCATCTTTCCTAAAGACTATTTGCATTTCGAAAAGGAGAGCAAAATTCATTGTCAGTGAGACAGTTCATATGGGATATTTACAATTAAGTTACTATTAATGCCACTATTCTGAGTCACAAGAAATGGTAGTGCCTGTAGGCAGTCACACAGAATAACAGCAAATAGCTGCAAACTCCAGGAGAATCGTAATTCCTTGGAATTGAAGTAATTCCTTGAGGATTGTAAACATATGCTGAAAAAATGTAATCATAATACTTTGGATGAATAGGCTTGGTGATCACTAGCAACATGGCAGAGCTGATCAAATGACATCAGCAATCGAGGTAACAGAGTTTTACCTGAATTTATTACTCTATTGGCAAAAAATTGCCAAGAGAACCTCATAAAACATTCACTTTACATGAGAGACAACACAGTGCTGTCCTCTTTATGAGACCCAAATGTCTCGTAGAGTTTACAAAGAAATTGCTCATTTCCACATTTGATCTAAAGAATTATTGAAGATTAAACTAATGGAGGAATATGCCTGTATATATGTACACATTGGATGGTTATCTTTATCTATTTATGTATAAATAGATAAAGATATATATATTTTTATATATAAAGAATTTAATGATACCTAGTGTATAATAAAATAGCTAATTCTTCAAACAGTATGCTCAAACTTCAGAAAAGTAAACAAGCATCTTCCTTCTTATGGGCAGTTTACAACATGATATATCACAGCAGTTTACCATGTAATAAAAATTACATTTTTATGTAATGTAGACACTCATTTCCATTTATGTTGCATCAGAAAATACAGAAAACGAAGTACATAGTGTAACTGCAAATAAGCCAGCTATATTTACATAATGTTGTAGTAATTTTCGCCAGCAACAGAAGTAGTAGTGGGAGTTTTGCCTAAATATCACACACAGAGACCTAGCAAAAATCCTAACCAGTAAGTGGAAACCTGATGCTGCCTCTGCCAGCTCTGAACAATGTGTGGCAGAAGCTCCATCTTCCCCAGCCCACTGATGGGGGACATGCAGGGAAGAAGGTGGCTTTCTAGGGCAGATAAGAGCTGGAGGTGCTGCAGGACAGCAAAAGAAGACGGAATTATGTTATACAGGCATTACAGAAGGGAGTCCAGGCTGCTGTAAAATACCTAAGGACACAAATCTATACACAGTAGAGTTTTCACTACTTTCACTACACATGGAATAAACATAAAAGCTTTAAAATGTGTAAGAATAGAAAACAAAATTCAAAACTCCTCATTTTTTTAATCATCTGTACTTAAAAAATTCTCACAAGTGACAGCAAATACCCTACCTTTCTCCCCACTGCCTCATGAGCTTACAGACACATGTTCATTTGTATATTCAAATAATCCAGGGGTTGCTTAGCAGAGCATGATCTGTTAAAACTGTCCCCCCTCTCAGTTTCTAAGTTGCATTTAAAAGAATGAAGCCAGTGAAGATAAAACTGGTAAAGACTGTTAGAAGCTTCAGCAAAGACAGATGTATGCCAGTAGGTGAATTTTCCTCTTTTGTTTTCCACACTGCATCAGGTATAGGTCACAATAAAAGAAAAAAATTTCACTTGTAATAAAATTGACAATTCCTGTTGATCAGCTGATGAAATATTATCCTCTTTCCAAGAAGACTTTCAGCAGCTGTATTGACATAGAAAGAAAAAACAGAGCATCTTTACAGATTACGTGCAGTACTGTTTGTAGATTAGTGAGTTTTGCTTTGTTCTATGACAAGGCATTTATGTCTTAGGGATGACTGACAGTAAACAGTTTATTTACCTGCCTCGTAATGCATTCTGGCTAATGATTAAAAGGGAGATTCTAATGGTCAAGTCCAATAGCTGTTTTCTGTATAGTATCACCCCAATTCTTGGCACTATATACATGTGCAATACAGGCCTTTGCTTCTTAGTGATCACCCAGCTGCTCAATCTGGTAATAACATCCTGGAAAACATACACACAGGACTCTTAACTAACAGTGGAAATACTTGAGAAATACAAGGGTTTTGAAGCATAGAACACTTCTACACTTAAAAAGCTGCAAAATAAAACATATGACTAAGTATGGTGAAAGTAAAATGACACAGTCTGATATGCACACACCTGTGTACACACTGACAGGTTTGATCAGGCTATTGAAGTACCTGTTCTATAATTTTTCACGATGATAAAGTGTACTGCAACTGATTATGACTTTCTGACAGAGTACGATACTGGAGTTATGCATCCACATGGACTACAGTATAATATAGATTATTGTTTATAGTAAATTATTTATTTACAGGCTGCACAGAAATACAAATTGGCTCTAGCAGTTCCACCCAACTACAGTCAGTCTTCTGAAGGAAGAGGCAGAAACCAGAAAAGAAAAAAAAAAAGACCAACCCTGAGAATCATCTATTGGGAAAGCTCTAGGTTCAGTACATGGATGTAAATCTAGGGTCCGGTCTTTTCAGAAGCAGTGAATTAGAAACAGCAGGCAAGTCTTATGCAATTCAATACCTGGTTTTGCAATGTCTTGTAGTAACCTGAATTTCATCTGTAATTGTAAAGCAGACCTGCAGTCCCACAGGAGGGCACAAAAGCTAGCTCCAGGGCATCAGGCCTGACAAAAGTAGAGTTTATTGTAGAACCAGTGCCATAGGTCACACAGAAGTAGAGCATGCTGGATTCCTGCGTATTGATTAGAGGCCTCCTACTGTCTCATACAAATATAAAGGTGATTTTTGTCTATAAAGCATTGCCAGTGGATCTCCTGGTGGATTTCCTCAAAATCTCAGAGAGCAGAAACCTTAAAAGCAAATATTTTGGTGTAATAGTTGGACTGCCTAGAACAGTTTGCAAACAACTCAGCTATTATAAAGGACAGATAACTGTAGCTGAAAACCACTTACACCTGCTACCATAAGCAGGTTGACTCTCGCTGTATATTTTTAAATGGAATATATTTGCCATATGTGCTAGCATATTCAATATGTTCTAAACTACTCAGTCTGACATACAAAAATCTGCGTTCCTACCAAAGGCAAAGAGGAGGAGAGTACAGGAAACAATGGATACATTCCCCTGAACACTTATTATAAAATAGTAATTTATTGTCCACAAACTCTCCCACTTCTGTTTTTCAGTGACGGAGAGGTCATCTTGTCCACTTGCCTGCCTACAGCTGGATCAGCTCTGCATCTGTCATCCCTGAGAGATACTAGTCTAGGCATTTCTAAAGACTTCCACTGATCAATACTCTGTCTCTCCAAGCAATCTATTCCAGTGCTTCACTATTCTTGTAATTGGGAAGTTTTCTCCTTCCTGCAATGCTTCTAACCTTAACCTGTTTTCCTGCAATTTAAGTCTTGCACTTCTTGCCCTATTACTTGTGTCCCATGAATAACAAGATGCTTATTACAAAGAAGCCAGTAGTATACAAAATTTATAACTGTTTCCCCTCTGCTCAGTCAGCCAGACCATTACAGAACACACCAAAAAGTGACTGAGACCTCTATGAAACCCAACTGATGGGCTATGTCAGTATGGAAATGAACTACTGATAATTATTCTCTAAGTATAGTTACGTAACTCTTTTTGCACGTAGCCAAACGTAATTCTACCTTTCACATACCCTGTTTCACCAAGTCTCGTGTAAGTATCAAAGCCTTCTAGCAGGCAAAGTGACATTTACAGTTACCCATTATCCATAAGTTCCATTATTCTCTCATACAAAAAGAAGTTACATTAGGTTTGTCAAAACTAAACATCATCATACCACGTTAGCTGTTTTTCAACTCTTTGTTATCTTCCAGCTGCTTGCAAATAGTTCCAGCATTTTTTAAATTTCAGTTGACACGCTTCTAATTCCCCAGTGCCTTTTTGTCCCTTTTTAAAGGGACTAAGTATCTACCTTTTTTTTTTTCAAGTCCAAATTTTCAGCCATCCTGATAAAGATAACCTGTCCTTTGAAGATAATCAGTAACAGTTCACAGTTTCATGTTTGAAAACATCTCACCTATTCTATGTTTGGCTTTTTTGCTGGGCTATGTTTTTCTGCAATCTTACTTCTTTGTTTTAATTATGTTAGCTGATAGCACAAGCATTGAACATTCCCAGTATTATCAGTTTTTCCTCCCCCACCAACACTTAGCAGACATTGTCTTTCTTCTGCTAACGCATATATGGAATTATTGTTACCAAACAAAAAGCACATTGTCATGGAGAGCATGGAAACATGAAGAATACACCTTGAACTTCCAGTTCCGCCCTCATTTTCACATTACACTTTTACTTTTATATTCAGTAGTTGACCTGCCTTTTTTTTTTCCTGCAGTCTTCCTCCTTGTGTTTAACACGGGAAAGATGAGAAGCTCAGTTTCACTAAATTGGACATTTAATATACTGCTTTGAGACTTCAGTGATCTTCCCAGCTAATTCCTTTCTTTCATTATACTGGTCTTCATGAGATCTTACCCGCAAATTATCTTAGGTCAGCGATATCTCCAAGTCCACTGCTTTTAGTTTGTCCTTCCTTCTCCTCCTCTTCTAAACATTACGCATTTAAGATCGTTTCACAGTCACTATCTCCAAAAGTTGTCTTTCATTTTCTCAGCTGGTTCTTTCCAATCTGATTGAAGCAAATTTATGTCTTCCCACTAGCTATTTTCTCCTCTTTGACAGTAGAAATATGGTCACTGACAGATGACTCTTAATATTATGCTTTCCCCGCTAATGGTCATGTATGGTATGTGTTTTGTTATTCTAATTTTTCAACTATGTATATCTTATCATCCAAATTCTATTCCTTGGCTAATTCCATCTGGTATCTTAAAGAAGCTAAGCTTACTTGATCGTGTTCCTTTGGTAGACTTAAAACACTTGAATTTTAGGAAAGACATGGTTTAGAGGTACGCAAATCTCTCTTAGTTACTGACAATTACTATACTTTGCCAAAGCAGGTAAACTTTTAGATACACAAGATGGTCTAATAGGGTAGTTGGTAGATAGTTTTATTTACACTCCATAAAACAACACTTTTACCAACAAACCTTTAATTGATACCACACATGTAAAACTATCACCACATATAGTGTATATCTTATATTCACAGATTTTTCAGTGGCTTTAGCTTCTTTAGTTTATTCTAGAACTACAAGCAAGCACAGGTTATAAAAGCAACTCCCAAACAAGCTAGTTATTTTTTTAAAATACCAGTTATGCAAGTTATCCTGACAGATCTTTTAGAGCATTTAAATCAGTCTTGACTGTGTACTAATATTTCCAGTTCTGCTTGTCTACACCATACATTTTCCCATTAGTATAAAGACTTCTAAGGCATTTGATTACAACCTCACTTATCTTCCTCTTTGTCCATCCCATGGCCCTATATGAATAACCTTATTTCCTCTCCTCCTCCACCCCCAGTTTTTGGGCTGTTGTCTCAGTTGCTATTATTTATATTTACCCCTGGGATTTGTCATCCACCAGCTGTTGTTTAAAAGCTCTCTTTCATTAGGGTCAAAAAAATCCCCACTTTTCTTTATATTAAGCATCAATTAAATTCTCATTGTTTGCTTCCACAATTCAATCTTTCTTAAAAAAAAACAAAAACAAAAATTCACTTTACATCAAATGCACAAGACGAAAGCATCAAATCAGACTATCTGAAAACTATTACTAGTTGAAATGAGAACATTACCTAGACTGCACCTTATTTTCCATATCTGTAGAGTTAGGGTAATAACTTATTTTGCTAATATTCAGAAGTCTGTGGTTGAAATGCAACATGTAGGAGTGGAGAACCACAAGAAAACTAACAAGTTTATATATGCAACAGAAGGCATTAAAATCACAAAGTTAATTTTGAAGCATTTATGAAACCAAAGGTACAGCCAAGTGAAATATACAGTCTTTTCAGCTTTCCTTATTAACTACCTCATTCCTTAGCCATACAAAAATTGAGATTTAATTGTTAAACACAAATATGTCTTCTTCTGTGAGCAGTGCTATCTGAACACAATAGCATACAACTGAATTGAAATTCTTGTAGCTTTACAAGCATTTGAATTTGTTGGTGGTATTCTACATTTTGGAGATAGACAAAATCCTTTTCTTTTTCCTGTTTTGATTTATGCAGTGCATAAACACAACTGAAAAAAACAGATATTGCTTTCCATGTATACAATTGTATTTGTTGGCATGACAGAAATGTTAGCCACAAAAAAGAAACAAGAAAAACCCCAACCCAGATGAGACAGGTAGAAAACTGCAGTGAATACATTCAATTGTGTAGCTTATTCCAGTTTACTGTTCAGCTTTATGTTCTATTATTTCATGACTGTGTAACAAAATAGCATAATGCACATGCCACAAAAACAGTTACCGTCATAGTGCAGTTCAGTCTGACAATCCCCAAATCAATCAGATTTTTCCTATGTATTTGGTTCAAAAAATAAAAAAAAAACCAACCCAAAAAAGAACCAACCAAACCATCATTACTGATTGGAAACACAAAGAAGAGGTGCTGCAGTGGCTATTTCAGCAGTAAGCTGTTTCTTCAGAAGAGAGGGTTCTTCAGTTGCCTGCCTGGAGGAACCAGGATAAACAACAGTATACATTTTGAAATCCTGATCATTCCCTTGTCAAGTTGCTCTATTCCTGCTTTTCTCATTCCTTGCACATCATCATAAAGCACCCCACACTTCAACTGTTGAACTGATTGCAGGATTATACTGCTCAACCTCATTTTCAGAAAATCCTCTGCACAAATACCACATGAAAAGCTGTTAAGATTTTACCTTATTAGTCAAGCACTTAAGACAGCCTTCCTCCTATGTTTGCATTACCACATATCTTTTTCCATCTTATTTTCTCAAGTAACAGAGACTATCCTAACCTTTAACTGCACTGTCTTAGTTGAAGAGGCAACAGATGGAGTAGCTTTCATGTGTCCCATTCAAAATTATTCTCCCATACGTCCCAAAGTAGAATTCATAGCATACGTTCCTTGTTCATCACTCTGGGTCCACATTAGTTCCCTTGTGGTTTGGGTGGTGGTTTTTTTCCTCCCCTGGCCCCAAGCAGATACAGTTTCTCTTAATTTGACTGTAAATCTCCTATTGATCCTTTCTGTAACTTCTCTGTAATTTACTTTAAAAAATACTGTTAGGTTAGCACCATGTGAACCTGATTCTATCATCTTACAGCAGGAATGCATTTAGCTTTGGAACTGATGCTATAGCTTTATATTTAGTAAAATTTATTGTTAGCTTTAAGTACAACAGACCAAATGATAGTATCTAAATTCTCCTCTTCCTCCCCCAACAATTTATACACAAAATGTATACTGTGGATGGCAACTCTATCATAATTTAAAATAGGAGGTGCTATGGAAAAAAGTACACCTGAAATCATAAAAATCAAACTTAATGTGAATGTGCAGTACCTGCTACAAATCTTCTGGGGAGAAAAAAATATTTTTTCTTATTTTTTTAAAGAGAAAGTAAGCAGAACAAAGCTGAAGCAAAAGAAGTGGCAACACACTCCAAGAGAAAATAAAGCAACTGAAAACAAACCGATGCATACGATTTCCAGTGGAATGCAGTGAAAGTTTGGAAAGTTTACCAAAGTGTTTTTAGACTAGTCATAACTCATGTGTATTGATACCGCTGCCATCCCGTGCAGCAGTGCAACAGCAAGGCAAAGTAACAGAAAAGTTCCTAAAATTCTTCTTAAACTCTTTGTGTTGTTGACTACTAAGTTTTGATCTGTCAGAGAAGGCAGAGTTGGTATTTTTTTGCTAATTCAGGGTAATTTAAGATCATATAGGACACAATTTCTCTTATCGTGGATCAACTGCATCTTACCTACAAATAGCTTTTTTCCGATGTCCTGTTGAACTCTACTTTATGAAAGTGTAGGAGGATAGACAGCTTAGTGATTGCATGATGCTCACCATCACTGCAGGAAAGCTAATGTAGTTAAACCAAGACTTGTTAAATAACTGCTTTAAGATGGAAATCACACTGTAATCTCACTCTTAACAGTTTTTCCTCATGAGATACATTCTTATCTGTCTGTTACTGGCATCTCTACACTGTTCATATTTTTCTTAACCAACTTAGAGCTTCTGAACAATTTTCTGTTTCTTCCAGGACAACTCCACGACTCTTCAAATAACCTGAAATAGGATGCTGACATGCCCTCTTCCTCCTAATTTCTTTCGTCTACTAAGATACCATGGATTTTTAGCATACAAGCTTGGATCTGTGCATCAAAATGCTCATCTCCCCTTCTTTGCACACACACCACTACTACCAACTCTTAATAGTCCGTAACAATGAAAAAAACCCAAGGAAATTAAATCATTGATGGGCTGTGGACCGAAAGCCCGCTCATGTATGGCCCTTTACTCCCATTCTTCCTCCCCCTCCCATCAATTTAAACAATGGCATCCAACACTGAGCCAAGAAGTCTGATCACCTTCTATCAATCGCAAAGACTTTTTGGTACATGTTTTGTGTGAAGGCACCTGTAAAAACATGCAACATAGAGAGGACTTTGATTGTAATTGTTTTGCCCTTTCACTTCATCAGCTACACAAACTTCTCTATTTGCCCTCTTTTCTTGATCTCATTTTCAGTTCTTCTTTTCATGCTATCCAATCACATTTTGATGTCATCAAGCGCACCAGGAACCTACACGCCTACATTCTTTGCAGCACCTCCTCTGCAATACCTTGGAACACCTATATACAACTCAACCTTTATTTCAACATAATTATTTTCTTAAATTTTTTTTTCACGCTTGCCTTTTTTCCTAATTATTTTTTGAGCAGTAATTCTTCAATCATTAAGTGTTTCTGCATCAACTATTCAAAACATTCCTGCTCCTAGACAAAGATAGAAGATTTCTCACCATTCCCAGTATATTGTACACATCATCACACGGAAGAAACTGAAACCTCTTCAATGCATTGCTTCACTAACAGTTTCAGGAGGCAGTATTTCAATACTATCTTTTCCCAGTATATTAGACACACTAAGTCCTTTCTACTTCACAATCTGCAAAATCCTTTTCATTTTTTCATTAAAAAGGAAGAAAAGAAAAGAAACTTAAACCCTTGCACAAGCTATGAACACACGCATAGAAAACTGGAGGGAAGGGGAATAATTAACAAGTGAGAATTGCTATGAAGGTCCATCTAACTAAACAGCTTATAGGAAAACCTGTAAGGTTTAAGACTGAGCCACATAGATTAAAGGCAAAATGTTAATGCCTATAGAAGTAGAAGACAAAAAGGTCTATGTAAGTTGTCATTATTAAAATGCCTCAAGGAAACTTTCTTATGGTAATTTAAACTGAAAAGGTTAAAACCTTAAATGGTATTATGTTCAGTCTGGATGCAGTGCTTCCATACAATGAAAGAACATACAACTTGCTCTTGCAGAAACACTAACTGTTGCTATGTGACCTGTTAGCTCCACAGATTCAAGGGAAAAGCCTAAAGAGTAACATGCCACAAAGTACTTAAGCTTCAGGCAATGCTCAACTTTCTACAGAGCACAGAACACAGCATCTTCTATGAAACCTAGTGTCGGTTAAAAGTCTAAAGCATCAGTTCCACGTTGCATGTACATATGAGGAATCGGAAGCTCCATCAGAATCAAGATGCTCTCAGAAAAATGAGTTTATGAAATACCAATTTACCTTCTCCAACTTCACCTTCATTGAGCTGGAAATAAAAGCTGAGTTGGCAGATTCTTTTTAACCTCTTGTGCATGTTCTTACAAAAATAGTTTCTCACCTCACCCATGAATTAGTATGATTTTCAGTGTCCTGCCTCTATCATTTTTGAGTATAAAATAAATCACATTGCTGAATAATTAACATGTAGACAAATGTTGCATTTACTAGAAGTCTCTATAATACACATGACAAATACGTAAATACTTATAAATTAACAGACTCATACCACATAAAATTGAAAGTCAGCACAGAAACTGTATTCGTAACTACTTGAACCGTTGTAACTAGTAAGCTACATTGAAGACAAGTAGCATTTTACCACACATTTAGCATGAATACACTGTAGTTTCTCACATCTTCACAGCGCATCACCACACAGGAGATGGTATTAAAGTTCATTGCAATACATTTTTTTGTACTATTCCTTACTTCTTTCATACAGACTGTCTTGTTCACCGTTTTTCTTCATTAGATCTCAAAAGATCTTTTGATCTTGAAGATACCAGCTTACATGTAGTTGCTTCCTATAAAAAGGCCTTGTGCTGTGAAGTCTGTCTGCTATTTTTAATATTTTATGTCTCACGCTACACAACCACTAAGTGTAAGCCTCCACAGTATGAAGATCAATCTCCTAGGGAGCTGAAGACTGTAAAGCTGTCCGGTCTTTCTGATAAAATCTACGGGAGTAAACTTTTTTAAATTAAAAAGTACCTCAGTCACCTCAGGTACATATTTTTGAGACAAACTTTCTTACCAGAAATGAGACACTAAAAGCAGATTACAATTATTCCATTATGATTGAGTACATAGCACTATAAGGGATAAAAAGAAGCATGTACTCCTTAAATTTTGGCATGGTTATGTTTGACAGTCTTAAGTTTTTCAAGAAGCAAAGAAACTTAAATCCTTTCATGAATCTACCCTTAAATCACACAGAATTGAGAGCTTGTCATTCCAACACTCAACTTCTGTGGAATCTTAAATCGAGACTAGAAACAGGCAGAATACTACAAGGGAGAGACCACCGAGAGCCTCCCTTGCTAGACCAGTGCTTCAATTTCTCCTTTGGCGTGCTAGAAGAACCCATTGATGTACCACAGGAAGTCTACAAAAAGGTAACCAATACAAAACAACTTGCTTTTAATTGAAATGAGCTGCTTTTAACTGAAAATGGTTACAGCTCCCACTAAAAGCAGAATTCAATTTTGTACCAGATCAAGTTCCTCTGGGCTAAGATCCAACTAGCTTCAGGATTCTAGTCAAGCATAAGTGAAAGATGTAGGAATGGACAAAATTCTGGTAAAGTACAGAAGCAGAATGCTGCATATTTACACATCTAAAATGTTCCTAAGAAAAACTTTCTTTAGATACAGAAAACTTTCTTTAGCTAAGGGATTTTTTTAATGTCACATTCTTAGGTGTGACCTCTGAGGAACGACTAACAAGTTGGAACTATTTAATTTAAAGATGACATGGAAGAGAATAAAGTGGTATTCAAATACGTAAAAGGCTGGCCCAAAAAAAGAAAGAATCTTTTCTCCATGTCTCTGGATAATAATTTAAGTAGTAACAAAATTAGATTATAGCAAGAAAAAAACCTCAGATTAGACACAGGGAAATTTTTTTCTGACAAGAACTGTGAAGCGTAAGAGCAGATGAAGGAAGCATCTCTCAGAAACAGACTCGGTTCCTTCCACCTAGAGAAGGACATGGCAGACTTGATTTTCTGAGGTCCCCATCCAGCCCTCTCTCTCAAGGTTGAAATCAGTCACTCACACATTTGAATTTTATATGTGGTAAATGAATAAACACATTGAAAATTTAATAACTTTCTTCTTTAAAGGGTCTTGTAAATTATTTCATTATACATTCAGATCTTTCTTCATATGAAACAGGATACAGTTAGTCCTTGGCTTTGTTTCTACCATTTATAGCTCTACAAAATTAGAGAGTCTGACAAGATCTATGTTCACACCCTCCTCGTAACCATTGCAAAGCTACAGTTACCAAGATTGTACTGGAGCTGCAGAAGCAGAGGGAAAGGCTGCATAGCAGCCCCTTCCAGAAGAAAGGAGAAGATTAGGGAAAAAGATGTAGATCACCTTCAGACAGTCGTTGCGAGATTTCAGTGACAAGAGTCAAGGTATTTCTTTTCTAAAAAAAAGATTAATACTGAATTACTAATGTCTTATAGAATAAATTGACAGAAATTCCTGCAGCTTTCAAGTTTCCAGTAGCCCAAGCTCAGGCATCTATAACTGTCTCCAATGTGCTGCCTCTCAGTGGATCCTTTTATTTCAATCAATCCTAAACTCATGGTAAACCCAGAATTTTACTAAATGCATTTCATTAATAAACAAACAAACAAATAAATAAATAAATATAATCAAGAGAAAAGTAGTATCACATGCTACCACCTCATCCTCTTCACAGCAAAAGTTAATACCGTTTATTTTCACAGCAGTTTTCACAAAACTTTGGGTATTGCAAACAGCAGCAGAAGCACTGGTTAATTCACTAGCAAGAAAAACTCAAAGTTTGCAAGGTAAAGTATCAAAGACTAATCCCATGAAAGTCAGGATACTATAATCAATCTCTGGCCTCAGCCATTAAAGTGGAATTGAAACTTTCTTTTAGCTAAACACAATGTGAAAGTAAACAGTTAAAAGGCGTGGGGAGGGAGGACAGAGAAAGAAAAGAACTGAAGAGGAGCTGGCCTTCAGCTTCTCAGATTTACTCCAAAAACTACTTAAGTCTTTGCAGTTAAGAATAAGCTACTCCAGAACAGTGGAAAGCTCACTGTTTAATAGTTCTAATTGTTCAATAAAACCTACACGATCCATGATAATTTTAATTATATTACTAGCTTCAAAGATCATACAAGGAGTTCTAAAAAGAACAGCTTCTTCACACATCATCTGTTATCACACACAACTCGAATTCTAAACCTGTTCCTTCATCTATGTTAAATAAATGGCAAGAAAAATGGCATTTCAGTACTGCGGATTTAAAGTCCCCAGACAACCATCACAGAACATTTGCTGAGCAAACCTGTGTTTTTCTACACTGTCAGACAAACAATCCAGAACTTGAAATAAAACTTGTTTACCCTTATCATTTAGATAAGGGTAAAAGCTCTCTCAATCACCTGCAATTTGCAACTTTCTGATGATACACCACTCTTGAGGGAAGCAGGAAAGAAAAAAGAAAAAAAATATTAGCAGCATGGAAAGCCAATACAGGTGAAGGGCCAAGCTGGAGGAAATGCTTGTTAGCATTGCTTGACAATCTATTTTATTCAACTCGGAAGTTTATGAGATTTCCATCATATTGCCAAACACCAGAGGCTCAATCCTTTGGACTTCTCCTCCAAATAGGTAAAAGTAACTTTACATAGATAACAGCTATTGGCACAAGATTTGTTGTACTTTAATGCTGTCCAAATGAATGACTCATACAAGGCGGCTTTCAAATTTAATCAACATAAACCCCTGTTTCAAACTTGCAGTCAGCATAAAACCTTACATGACCTCTCACACTTTTTACAATCAAGTCCACAGATGCTTGCATATTCTAGAGAAATATAAACTTGCTTTACTTTTTTAATCAATTAACATTATTGATCATGCTCCATTACGATCCAAATCTGTTGTGCACAAAGCAACATAGGAACTATACACCACAGATACTTGGTACAGTTTCACAGACTACTCGGGCATGGAGAAACTGCAACATCCAACAATTCTTTATTGCCATTATTTAAAGTTTTGTGGGTGGATGCCTCTTATCACCTGTCCAGCTTAGTTAACTCTCTGAGGATTCTCTTTTCAAATATGAGTAAAAGAGATCAGGAGTTAGAAATAGAAGGAAAGCTGTGATTGTTGGGAAGCTGCAAAAGGAACCATGACACTGAATTTAGCACCAGCATGCATAGAAACTGAAATAAATCTGGTGTCCTTCCTGAAAAAAAGGATACTTAAGTTCTGAGGCATAGTTTCCACTATATTCATCTTCGGTAAAAAGATGTAACATCAGCTTGAGAAAACTTCTATAAAGTTCTTATACAATCACAAATTTGTTCATCAGATTCTCCCCCCGCTCCCCCTTTAAATTGTTCTTTTCTTGGGTCCCTGCTGATCAGGGACAGCTACTTGCATGGGAATGCAATTTCGGCAATGCAAATAAGTGGAAATCTGAATTCATAGCTTCATTTTTCCCCCCAGAAAAATCTCTTTTGATCAGACCACCTTACATTAAAGTAATTGTATTAGAAATACTTTAGTAATAAAGTTTTAGGAGACTTCACAAGTAAAAACCACTTGAACATTATTAACCATAATTCAATATCTGAAAAATAAGTAAGTGAGAAGTCTCACAAGATTTGGAGTTTCTTGAACAGACACGCAGACGACAGCAAGAAACTTCATCTGTGAGTGATAGCAAAGCAGCTTCATCTGAACCAACTTGCTGGGAGATGCAGCAATTCACCCTTTTCAGGGGATTTATTAATTTCAGCAATTTACCCAAGCAAAAGTCTAATTTTGCTTTAAGTTTGTACTAGACCAACACACACACTAAAGGTGAGTTTAGTGCGAGCTTAAAAACATTATGTTATTTAAACAGACATGTTCTATCTCTAAATTCTCTGAAACTGACTCAGGAGCTTTGGTCACAGATGTCTTTCAAACTCAGAGCAATGACTGCAGAAAAAACCAACTCCGTAGGGTAAACTAGGCTTACACTTTCTAATGTCCTAATTAGGGGACTAATGTCCACTTTCTGGGCTGTGAATTAACAAAGCTCTGCTTTCCACCACTAAACCCAACTGTAGCACTACGTGTGGGAATGATGTGCCTTTCCCTACTCTCTGAAGGTGTTTAATATCATCTCTTTTGTCTGAAAAACATAAACCAGGATCATAAGGGTTAATGTCTTTTTACAGCCTAGTTTGCACAAATTTCAGTATTATCCATGGTTTATATCAGAGCTCCTCTATGTCCTCATGGTCTTGGATAACTGATAGACACCTGTATTCCCACTAATCACTGGAAGCATAAAGTTGCTGCAGCAAAACTAAAACCAACCCCTATTCACAACCCTAGAGATAGTATTGCAAAATTTGGGTTATTCCAATTTTTACTTTTCTATTCAAATAGGGAAAAACAGCCCAATAGAGTCTTTCAATTAAATTATTTCTGTTTAATACATCATTTCTTCTTACTTTTGGAGTCTGAAGTGCTCTCTGCCATTTCCTTTATACTTCCTGCTTCACTTTTACCTAAAATTTGAATGTGAGGCTTCAGCACTCCCCGTTTTGTTTAAGACTGCTTTCAGCTCCAGTAATGCATGCGCAAGAAGAAAAGTGCCTCAGAAGCACTGCTGTAAGCAGCAGTTTTGTCTTGTAGCTCTCAGTGCAGCAACAACTGCCTGTTAAGTACATTTGTATAGATCAGCCCTTCAAATCTGCAAAAACTACCTCCGAAAGAATTTTTAGGGCACATCAAGATTATAAATACATGAGAAATTTTTAAGACATTCTAACAGGAGGAGGAAAGTCTTAACTCTCCAGGTCATCACTTCCACATATATCACTATGACCACCAGGTTTGCTAAAAAAGCTCTTTAAAAAGCTTTCTTCAGAAAAAGATCCACTATTTTAACTAACTAACTTTATATTGTTTATAAACTGGCATGCTACAAAGCATTGGAAAGTTTTTCTTACTATTTCTAGGACAATTAGCACAAAAATAGAATAGTGTAATCTTGTTTAGCACTTATGAAGAGAAGTCTTCCCATTTTTGGCCATGAGTACATAGCTGGGTCTGGAGCAGCTGCACAAAGCAGAGCAAAAATTTGACAGTGTCTTTAAAGAAAGATCTTTCCCCTCCTCTACTGAATAAAGAAAATTGAAATGAGAAAAAATAAATGAATGCAGCACTGAGATGAAAGCTTTACACCGTTACACTACTAAAGAGCAGTGCCTTTACACAATGCGAAAGGCAATAAGCTGACTGTTAAGTCTTCCTAGAACTCATTTCATATTACAACTTTCACTTAACAGAAAGCATATATAAACATACCAGACCAGAATACTGAAGCGTTCAGTGATAAGTCTTAGAAACCATGAAGAATAATAACTTACATTTTTTCGTTACACATTTTTTGCATGCTTTATATATTAACTAAAGTTCAATTAAAACATGATCAAAGTATTTGATGGTGGGAAGGGTGTTGCCAAGCTCCTGTTGTTTGTGGACAGTGATTGTATCATACAGGCGGCAAAACAGGCTCATGGTTCTGCTGTCAACAGCCATCTCCTGGTCCCCTGCCACAGTGCTGAAAACTTATATTCCCAGTACAGCACCTTGTCTCTAACACCTCATCTCCCTTAAATCTGAAATACGAGAAGGAAGACTATCTACCACAGCTGTTTTTGAGAACAGGAGATCAGGGTAGGTGGGCAGCAAGGGAATATGCGAAGGGTCCAAAAAAAAAAAAAAATCTCCTTGACTAAAGCTGCTGTACTAAAACATAAGTATTTTTAGCATAATAATAAGAGTTCACAATCACTGCTGCAAAATTTGAGAAGGGAAAGACTAGTACCAGATGTTGTGTCATATTTTATTTTTCCAGTACGAAATCAAGAATGCTGTGTTGTGACCTAAATACTAAAACAGCCCATCATTAAACCCTATATTCATAAAAAAGCAGTCTTATTAAAAAGCTGAGTCTGATTCACAAGTATCTTTTATATTCCTAGATTGCATTTTTGTCTAAAGATATTTACCTAGCTCCTGTTCTTTGGAGTAAGACAATCATGTTCAGAACAGAGGAAGGATTCCAGCTCAGAAAGAACTTGCCTGTGCTAAATTAGTAAGATTTCCTTGTAATAGACTTTTAAACATAAACAGGCTCTTACCATTTTAATCCACTTCCACAATTTTAAAAGACCACCTAAAGCTAGATGGCCAGTCTGCTATTCCATTTATAGACAATTTCATCCAGTTTTTAGTCATTAGAAATGGAGAGGGCTTAATACTTCTGAAATTAGGACTTTAACAGCTGCTAGAAGTTGTATCTTCACTTAGCAACTAACAAAAAAACCCAGAATTAAGTCTTGATTTAGACTATTTGTTTTAAGACACTACACTGAGAACAATGTAGACATGCATCCTGTTTATTCAGCAGGCAAGGACATAACAGCCATCAGACCTGAAAGGCTCTTACACACCACCATGACAATATGAGCAAGCACTACAGTTCCACCTTAGTACTTGTTTACCCAGTCTTAGTATGCAGGGAAAAGGAAAAAAAAAAAAACCAAAAAAAAAGACAGGATTTTTTTTTTTTTTTACAGTGCAAGCACCATCTTATAAACCATTAAGTACCACACAAAGTTATGTCACTACACAATACTAAAGAACTTCAGTTTAACTGATATTCCAGGAAACTTTTACACTGCCAACACAATCAAGTGCAGCTCTGTTGCTAGAGACAAGCCCTATCTTTTCTATATTTTCCTCCACTGTGACCCAAAGGAATAAAGACCAACACACACATGCTTGTGAAGGCTGTGCTCAAGACAGCACATTGTTGCAAGTGATCTGTGGATATACACATACACATTAGTATCCTTACAGAAACAAAATTCTCAGTGACATACTGAAGAGACTTTGGTTTGTTAGGGAACACCAAGTTAAGCTAAATATTTTCATTCATCTTAGACAGCTGACAAACCTATGGAGCAGGGTGAGCCCTCTTGATAAATTTCTGATCCACTCCACACTTTGGAGCACTTATTCTATAAGTAGCAATAAAGATTTGACAATCTGTGCATATTGTGAGAAGTAACATAAGAAGTTAATTGACATTTTCCTACCACATACTTTTAGACAAACATAAAACCGATGTGCTGGATCAGACCCAGAGATCCATTAGTCCAGATTCCTCTTAGACAGAGCACAGTAGTGGAAGCTTTTGCAAGGGTCCTATCAGGTCTGTTTCAGGTCTATGAAGGACAACCGCCCTATCTTTATGGCACATGAAAGCCACTGACTAGGTATCTCTGCTCTGAAGTAAATTACTTTAAAGTCTTTGCAAAACACAGGTTACAACTGAGGTGTATTAATATACAAATGCAAATAAATTCACTATTAATAATAAATTTTGTTTACAAAGTAAATATTTATTTATGTCAGCTATAAGGACAAACTTAGATTTATCCATGGTAGGTCTGCGAGCTCTGACAGAGCTAAAAAACCATGAAACAAACATGTTTTAAACTGTCATACACTCTCTGGAAGGAAGATCTAAACAGAAGCCAGCATTTTTAAATTTTATTTGGGTTCTATTTTTGATAGTTGGGGTTTTTTTTAATTTGTTTTTACCTTTTAAATGCTTCAGCAGGGTTCCTCTCACATTCCCCGGGTTGCAAGAAACTTTGAATAGCAGGATCTCTTAGTTTGTCCTCATATCCCTGGATCAGTCCACTGCGGCAGATTTGTGTAACTAAACCTCTAATAAACCCTCCAACACACAGTGTGTCAGAGTCTTGGGCCCTGCAGAAATGGAAGGCTAGAGCCTGACGATGTAAACCTCTTTGAAGGTTTGCAGGTGAGCTTGGCCACAGTAACTCAGTACAGAGGGCCGTCTTCCCACTACCGGGCCCTCCTACCAACAATACACCCCAGGCTGCTCCTTTCCCAGAGACAACACCGGTATTATTCCCAGAATTCACTACAAGAGATGGTTTGTTGGCAGCACTACTGCTGCAGTTAGCTTTCTCCTGGAGGCAGTGCTGAAGCTTGTGGAAAACCCACTCCCTACAGTAAAACTGCTTTCCCTGCAGCAAGCTGGTTTGAGCCATTTTACCAAGCTTCTTCTCTTGGATTTGTCATAAGCAGCAGTACACCTTCAGTGTCTCAGGGTAGGGAGACAAGCATTCATCTTGCACAGAAAAATCTTCTGCACAGAACTTGACAGAGGTTGTGGTAATCGGTTAACCTTTCTCGTAAAACTTAACAGCCTCTTCTCAGGAAGGGTGTCACTCCATTTGTGTGCTTTATTATCATTAGCATAACACAATCACAGTTCAGCTGACATCATGAAGCGGTGCCTGATACCAACGCTCAACAATGCTTCTCATATGGCTCAAAAGTTCATACAGCTCCATGGCTGCATCTGTAGTTTACACAGTTGTGTGTGTTCCCAGTATAAAGGGGAGACAATACATCTGGAAAAACTGAGGGAAAGCCAACTTTTCAGTGTATACTAAATGCCTTTCAACTCTAGGCATTAATCTCTCCGGATATACATCCAGAAAAAGCTGTCCATAATAAAATGTTCCTTCTGGGAATTTTATAGAGAAAGTGATTTTTCTTCAAGTACTATATACATACCACAAATGTGGATAAGTACCACTTACTAAGAAACAGTCAGCTTGAACAGCGAGCTTTGCAGACTTCATACATCTGGGCGAGTGTGTGAGAAGTGCTTCAGATTATAGTTTCTTGCGAAGTATAGACAACATGGAAAAAAAATGTTTACAGCTTCTTATTTCAATACATTCATAAGCGTCTTCTTCAGGAACTTGGATTCTTACTGAACCTGTTCTCAGGTATCTTAATCGCAAGATGTCAGAAGAGACAACATCTTCCCCTAGAGCTCTGAAATAAAGAAGACAGCACTTTTAACCCTGCATGCAAGTCATAATTCAGTCAATTGCAAATGCAGACAACAAAGAGTAAAGTCAAGTGCTTTTATTCTTTGTTTTTGCTCATACTATTATAGCAAATTAATCTAAAAAGGCTTTTTAAAGAAATTTATTGTTAAAAGGTATGATTAGCCACATGTAAAAAAAATAACAAAAAACAATAAACAGATACGACAGTGGCCTCAAAGCCACAGGAGCATTAAGCCTGAGGAGAGCTGAATACACCCCTTCATCTGAGAAGCATTCTTCCTAAGAAGGCTCCATCACCGAATTCTCTCTTCACCCCATTTTTCTACCGCCGGCTAAGGGGATTTTTGGGGCGGATTTTTTTTTTTTTTTTTTGAAGTTTATTGTACAGGGGAGAGCTGCCGAGGGCTCTCCACACACCTCTTTGTTCCCGGCTGGCCGGCAGCGGGGCGCCCAGCCGCCCCCCGGGTCACGGTTCCACATCCACCCCCCTCGCCGCCCTTGTCACCGCTCCGTCCCCACCGCGAACAAAACCCTTTTATCCCGGGCTGGGGCTTTAACCCCACGCTCCGGTTTCTTTCAGCCCAGACACACACGGCTCAAAAAGTCACTTCGACCCTTTTGAAAAAAAAACAAAACAAAACAACCAACCCCCGAGCGCAGCGAGCAGCTGGGCAGCTCCCCCCCAACCCCCTCCCGCCTCATCTGCCTCACACACCCCCGGCGCGGAGCACCCCCACCATGTCCCCCGCTCCCCTCCCCCAGCACACACACAAAGATCCCGGGCACCGCACACACGCACCCCGCTCCCCGCTGCCCGCCCGGCGGCGGACAACAACCCCTGTCAGTTCTGCCCCCCCCTCCCCCGCCTCAGGTACGGCCGGTAACGGCCCGCCCCAACGGCCGCCAACCGCTCCAACGGCCGCCAACCGCTGCCGGGCGAGGGGCCCTCCTCACCGCCGCTCGCTCACCTCCGTGGCTGCTCCTCCAGACTCTCACCGCGGCAGCGCGTCCCTCCCTCCTTCTTCTTTTTCTTCTTCTTCCTCCGGGCCCCTGAAGCTCCCACCCCGGGCGCCACCGTACCAGGGCCGCAGCCGCCCCGCTCCGCTCCGCCGCCTCAGCCCCTCTGGAGCTCTTCTCAGCGCCTCCTTCACCCACCCCACCACCCCCCCCGCCTCCCAGTTCCTGCAGTTCCGCAAGTCCGTGGTTCTCACCAGCAACTTCGCCAAGTCCGTGGTCAACCTGGC
>JAOXNO010000033.1:7599584-7680886 GCA_028565335.1 Limnodromus scolopaceus
ATTTCTATGCATTTGATGGTACAGATGTTCTTATACCTGCTATCTTTCACAAACATTTTCTGTTGTCTTTGAAAAAGTTCTTTCTTTGAAACCTTTTTTTCACCATAGGTGAGAGGTGGAATTGCAAAGGCATCCCCTCTGGTCAGAGCAATGGCTAGTATGCACTGTATCACTCTAAAGTGAGAGAGATCTACATGCTTTAGAAAATGTGGAGTTCAACACTTTAGTTAGGTAGCGAACTGCACATCTATTACAGCAACAGAAGGCAAAAACATGGTTCCCATTCAGTTCACGCTGTAGCCCTTCCCTCAGCACAGCCACTAGTACTTCATTTTGCTAATTCACCAGAACCTGCAAGAACTTTGCATTTTTAGGGCTATTACTCTTCCATCAGATCTGATATGAAGTGGTGAATGGATTCACAAATAACGAATTGGAGACAGCCATGAAGACTGCCCGATTGTGTGAAATACTTGTCTTAGGACAAGAAGGGGGTGCATACTTTCAGAAATAGAGTTCCTCTTTTCAAGGCAAGCAGCAAACATATTTCCCAGTTTCCAATGTAAATAAAGTATCTGAAGATAAGGCTAAAGGAACATGCAATTACACAATATCAAACAACCATCCAGAAATACCTAATCTACAGCCATGGATAGAAGACTGATAGAAGCATTTAAAAGAACATTAGTTTAAGAATTGCTTCATTTTCTCCATTTGAAAATTAGAATATAAAATAACTCATTTGCTCTGAAATAATTTTTTAATGTGACTTACTGGCTTATCATAGGTTCCTAAGATAAATATCCTTAGATCTTTACATTTCCAGGATATGAAAATCATACTTTAATCTTTTGATTGCTTTTTCCCCTGAAGAAATGAATCCACTTGTTATTGTGTAGCTTGTAAATTAATCTTCTAAGTTTTCTAACACCATCATTAGACATGCCAGCTTTTTTGAAATAGTAGCCAAACTTTAATTCTAATAAGTGTATCGTATAATGACATTACATGAAATGCAATAGTGAAATGGAGCTTGCTAAATCATTTTAAATATGTTAGCTGCCATAAGTCGGGCTTTACCAGTTCAGTTATACCCAGCGGTTTTAAAGGGTAAAGGGTGGGTAAAGACTACTTTCTGCCAAAGAAAAGCCCTGTACAGCTAAATGAGTAGGAATTCATAGAAATAATTACACTTTCTGCCTTGACCCTTTGCATAACATGGGACAAGATGTTTCCGACAGAACATTTTACAGCAATCTTGTTACATTTAACTGAATTATTTAAGAAGAATTTTTTTTTTCCTTTCCATTTATTTGAATTCTACGATCTCTGTTGCTAATAGCCTGGATTCTATGAGCTTCCTTGCAGGGACAGGTGATTTAATGCCATTGTATGGTATAAGTCCCTTTTCCAGGATGAAAAGAATCCCCAGGGAATAGAGGAAAAATCCCTTCCTTCTTTCTAGTTGTCCTGTCTTGTTTCTGAAGCAATATAAAATTTCACTTTTCAAAAGTATGTCTGAGAATACCTATGCTATGATCACATAAATGAATGAAGACTACATGCTCATATATGCTTTAGCAATTATGTATTTTCAGTATTTGAGCTCTTCTATATCTTTCTAGGGCATACTGAAAAACCCACTGGAAATATAATCTAGAAAATAAAGTGCTTTGAGAATCCAAAAAACTCCCTCATATCTGAGAATAGATTTCCTTCTCTATCTACATAGGCAAGTCTTGAACATGATTAAGGCACTTAAATTTGATTTTAATATTTTTTCTGACAATAAATTGTGTTACATTCTACAGGTGGTTCCATTGAAGTGTATTAAAGTATTATATACTCAGTCCTAAGAGAACAGGCTGTTATGCTTAAATGGCCCTACCTCAAATTTAGAGTGACTTAAGAAGGAGGATATTAAATATGAGTACACTTACTCAAAGGAAGGCTACAGAGTCACAACAGAATGGAAGTTAATCAGTTTGGCTTTTTCACCAACAGCTTTAGTATACTAGATAGTCAGACGATGCACTCTTCTGAATGGTTTCCAGCTTCGGAGATTATACTGAGTGGCTCATCTGAAAGCACCAAATTAAACATCTATTACAATATACTTCCCATCTTTGGTCAGTCAATACGTCAAACAAAATATTGTTCAGGTTTCTAAGCCTGGAATTTTAAAAAAGTAATACTTAAATTACAAACTGGAATTTTGCCACAAGTCATAAATTAAGAGCCGTGAACTGTTTACGGCAGTGTTGCGATAATTTGCAGGAGCACATTAAAACCAATGAAGATACCTGAATGTTTCCTTTGAAACAGTAGAAAGGCAAGTTACAAAATGTAAATTAAACTATTTCTAGAAAGATCTAAATGGTTTGCATTTCTGCACCCTGTTGAGGAACTGCAAATCACGTTCTCAATCCATTTTCAAATAATCACGAGAAAGGTGAGCTCATGAAAGCCATATCCTGTACATGATATAAACCAGATGCAGGTATATTACTGACTTATTTCAAAAGAAGAATTGGGGTGCTTTTTTATATTGTCCAAAGTTTTCTAAAAATTATGTAGAATTTAAAAGATACAAGTGAATCTGAAGTGGGACAGGTAAAATTTCTTCTGCTTGTTAGTTACCTGCTTGCTCTGGAGTTTCTGTGAGTCCCATTAGAAACTTGTTTATACTTCTAGGTTCCCAAGTACTCTTGCAAATGTGGTCTTTCATTGTCAGAAATGGCTGGCTGCAATTTCAGTGATTAGGCTCTTTTTAAGGGAACATTTGCTCTTTAACAAAATTACTATATTCAGACAGGAGGCATTATTCACTGTGCAATTACTACCTTTTGAGTCTCAGAAAACCCCTCACATGAAGAACAGTCACATTACTGCTGAAAAAGTCCTATCTGGTAGGTCGAAGAGGATGGATTATATGTCATGTGGCATTGCTTCCGATTCTTTGCCTGAATCTATTCTATAAAAATCAAAAAATTAGCAAGAATTTTTGGAGGACAGCAGGAGGCATGATGTGCTCCTTCTCCTCCTACTTGCAGGCTATAGCAGAAGCAAGGGGAGTATGCAAGCAGGAGGCAAAACACTCCATCATACCTCTTGCATGCCCTATCAGATCTTGGGAAGGACGAGCCCTTGGGTTGCTGTAGCTCTGTATGCATAAAGGAGAGTCAGTCCTTCCCTGGCAGTCACCAAAATCACTAGGTCATCTCTTTCCCAACAGAAGTATTCTAGGCAGGGAGAGATGCATTTAGCTGAAGACAGGCTGGTTTGGTAGGTCATCCAGGTTCAGATAGCTGAGATAAGCATCTCTGTGCTCATTCCCCACTCTCCTGATGTAGCCTCCCCAACCCATGGTTTCCCCAATGCTGGCTGCCTTGCAGCATTTTTTCGGTGATGGCATGGCTGGTGCCTTTCCAGGCCTTCTGCAGGGGGGTGAAAGCATGTGGATGGCTGGGTGCTGGTGGGAAGCATAGCTGGCTCCATGTCTGCACCTACATTGCAGGAGTCACCAGCCACTACTTTGCTGGCTTCCAGCTCCCTTTGATTCAGTTACCTCAAACTGAAATTAGAAGCAGCTTTCCATATGCTGACATACCACACGGGGAGTGAGATCTTCCAGGGGAAGGACTGGTGGCAAAGACAAAGTGCAATCATACTATTCAAAACATGTAAGGAATGAAGTAATATGGGCTATTCCTCCCACTCCTCGCAGGCTTTTATCAGAACTGCAGCCAGCTGAAAGCATTGATCTCAGGCTGCAGTCTTCTTGGAAGGTAGTCCAAAGAGCGGGGAATTCATTTACAGAAAAATTAAAGCCTGTTTTAAACCTCAGCACTCTCCAGTCCAAGCACTTTCTGCTTTTTTTGGCAGCCTTTGCTTCCTAGAGCCACACAATCACAATAAGCTCAGATATTTTCCCCTGAGGAATGCAGAGGGAGACATTCAGAGATGTTATCATGTGGTTTTACTGTCTATTGAAATAAAAAAATTTACCACAGGTATGGCTGTACAAGAAAGTGAATAAAATTGACATCCCCTGGTTAGCCTCCTAATGAATGAGGAAAGGGCCTGGAGCATCTCTCCTATGAGGAAAGGCTGAGGGACTTGGGTCTTTTTAGTCTGGAGAAGGGAAGGCTTAGGGGAGATCTAATTAATGCATACAAATACTTAAAGGGAGGGTGTCAGGAGGACGGGGCTGGTCTTTTCTCAGTGGTGTCCAGTGACAGGACAAGAGGAAATGGGCACAAACTTGAGTATAAGAAGTTCCACCTAAACATGAAGAGGAACTTCTTTACTGTGAGAGTGGTAGAGCACTGGAACAGGCTGCCCAAAGAGATGGTGGAGTCTCCTTCTCTGGAGACATTCAAAATGTGCCTGGACAAGTTCCTGTGCGACGTGCTCTAGGTAGACCCGCTCTATCAGGGGGGTTGGACTAGATGATCTCCAGAGGTCCCTTCCAACCTCATATGATTCTATGACTGAAGTTCTATGGTAGGAATGTGCTATTTTGCCCGTTCCACTTGCTGGAATGTTCAGGTCAATGACAACCAGTCATTTGGCATTACGCTTTACCATTTACAGCAACAAATATAGTAGCTTTCAAAATGTACCAAGCACTCCCCATATGCCTTTAGGCCATCTGACATGATTCTCAAATCATAGAATGGTTTGGGTTGGAAGGGACCTTTAAAGATCATCTAAAGGTCATCTAGATCATCCCATGGACAGTGACACCTCCCACTAGAGCAGGTTGCTCAAAGCCCCATCCAGCCTGGCCTTGAACACCTCCAGGGAAGGTGCATCCACAACTTCTCTGGGCAACCTGTTCCAGTGTCTCACCACACTCACAGTAAAGAATTTCCTCCTTAATATCCAGTCTAAGTGTCCCCTCTTTCAATTTGAAGGCATTACCCCTTGTCCTATCACTATACTCACTAAAAAGAGAGTCCCTCCCCATCTCTCCTGTAGGCCCCCTTTAGGTAGTGGAAGGGGCTATAAGGTCTTCCCCGGAGCTTTCTCCAGGCTGAACAACCCCAACTCTCTCAGCCTGTTCTCACAGCAGAGGTGCTCCAGCCCTCTGATCGTCTTTGTGCCCTCCTCTGGCTGTGCTCCAAACGTCCATTACATCTGACAACTATTTTTCATTTATCTACTTTCAACAGGACAAACATTTCAAAGACAGTTAAATGAATACATTCATGTGAATAAGTGTAACATCTCAAAAAACGCAGAACATACAGCAACAAGACTGCTGCAGCAGTAAATATCCAGCACAGCTATCAAGGCTCCAGAGCTCTTTATGATCACACACTCATTACTCATAGACAACACTGAGTCAGCTCCACTCCAGGGAAGAGTTCATCCCCTATTACAGAAACAACATCCCAAAATTTTACGAGTTCCAGGTTTAGTACTGCTGTTTTAAAAAACACAAAATATTTTAATTTCTAAATCTCCATGGCTTCTTTTCAGAAAGTATTCTTGATGATGTCCCATTGATAGTGTTTTGCGTTACTAACATCTTGAAAGAAAACAATATTTGCGATACACTTTCTGCATGTTTTTGTACTAATCAACCATCTGCATTCCCAATCTAGATATTTTATCTCTCAAATTTTTTTTTGTGTCTTATGCTTTATTCAGATGAACAAATGATAACATTCACCTCTGAATCTTGGTTCTTTTCTGAGACCTAGGCAAAGCATTATACCTATATAAAGTTTAAAATAATTTTTAGCATGATTCACCAGTTCATGACATCCATACATCATTACTTCTTAAAGCAATTTACGGCAATAAGATGATTTTTGTTCTATATTAGGAAATGCAAGTCAAAGGAAAACAGAACAAAACATACACAGAATGAAAAAGATCTAAAAGCTACATATTTTCCCGACAGTAGATTGGAAGATCTCCAGTGGAACCTTGATTTAATTCAAGTACTGGAGACTGCACAACTTGGGTTGCTATTTCTCTCTTTCATACAAAGGAAAGCTTTCAGCCTGACCTTGGTAAAAACATCTAAAGAGTCTTTTGTCCTTTAGAATACAAGTGAACAAGATTTTTGTAAGCTGTGATTATTTTTCTCATTAGTCAGTCTTGCATTTAAAAATAATCAACAAAGCCATAACTTTTCCTTTGATGCTTCAGAGCGAGAAGAGTAATGATATCAACAATAATTTGATCTTGTACTTGTCAACATTTGTCTTAATGTGGTTTGAATTTGCCTTCAGCACACTCCAAGATGAGAGCCAGAGAGTCACTACTAGGACCTGCAGAATTCAAAAAATGTACAGATTCCAGAAAGCTCTTCCTCGTGCCAGTAAGTAAATAATTTTTCCAAAGAAGCAAAAGGCACCTGGCTATTCACTTGAATGATCTGTCAGGTTTCAATTGGAAGAACTGGACTGTAGGATTTATCACCCTGAACATTAGGAAGGCTTTGCTCTGAGGGGAGCTCAAAAAAGCTTCACAAAATAAGTTGTAATGGTACTCTTTAAGCTGGAATTGTCTATGGTATAAACAAAGCAATATTAAAAACAAAGACACTAATTTACACACTATTAGCATTTAGTTTTACTATATATTCAGCCATCCTTCTTGATATCCTAAGCCTATGAAGTCTTGCAAGCCAATCTTATGCAAACAGAAGAATTTTAAAGAAATTCTGGCTGCTTCAAATGCATTGCCCCTCTAAACCTGAAAGACCTCTCAGTAGCACACTGAGATTACATCAGGATCTAGAGTTTGCCACTCACTTTAAAATAATAGCAGATCTTAGATCCAAACATGAAGTACCACCAGTCCCCCTACCAATTTCAATTGCTGGGACTTACCTACTGAAGGGAGAGCAATAGCAGCAAGTTCCTCGTTTCCTGAAGAAGCTGAGAAGAAACAATGCACCACCCTCACACCCAGAGAGCAAAACCAGGTGCTTCCAGAGACAAAATATTCAACATACTGCCCCAGGAGCACCAAACACTAACTTGGGAAGAACCTTAGAAGCAGGCACCCCTAGAGCACTACTCAAACCACAGATAGGGCCAGCATTGGGCTGAAATATCCCCAGGGGGCAGGGTGGGGGTCCCAGGTAGAGCTGCTTGGCCAATTAAGGCCTATTAGTGACCTCAACCACCAACACTTGGTGCCAAAGCTTCATAGGATGAGGAGCTTCATAGGATGAGGTCTTTTAATTATATGAACTATGATGAAGTGATGGGTTGTTCTTCCCAGTGCTGTAGTCTTTGCTGTGTCCTGTGGGTCCTCTCTGGCCCATCCAGGAGGCAATCACAAGAAATTAATCATATTTCTGCTGAGTTGCTCATCAGCCCTAAGTGTGTAGAAGCTGCGGAAAGGAGAGTGAAACATGAATGGCACCTGTAGCATGAATTTGGTGTCTCAGCCTTGGCTCCAAGGCAATCCCATGAATTTTTTCTGCCTCTTCCAAAATATTGTGGACTTTTCTGACTGTTCTCTTCTGGAGAGTGGTTTGACCCATAGATAGCAGAGCTGCTCAGTGATCTTGAGAGCTGTAAGGCGGCTCAAAACTGAAGATATTACTTTATTTATTGTTGTGTATTTGTATCATTAGTCTTCAGGAAAATCTCTTTGTATTTCCATGGATTAAGTAGAGGCATTCTTTGCTTTTGGCAAAATGTGTAAGGAAATTCCCTTCCAAACTTTCCACAGGTCTAAGTATCCCTCTTAAAAGTGTCGGCAATTGAATTTTATTGCACAACAGAAATGCTCTTAATCTCCCTCAATTTACTACATTGTAATTAAACTTTGTGAAAGACCCAAAAATATGATGAATATGAACATCTTAAATTTAAGTGGAATAAATGATGGATGTAGTCACACAAAACCTCTAAACTTCTAAATTTTCTTAAACAAGATACTTTCTGTCTCTATAATCTTTGGGGGGGTTTTGCTTCTTGTTTTGGTAGTGACTGTTTATGTAGCAATGTTAACTGAGAGTTGATCATTCTTCTGATTTTAATTGCTCTTGACATATTTTGTTTATAATTCCACACTGCTGTTGTAAGGCAGTTTTACTGTAGACACTGCTTAGTGATATTTTTCCCTGATGAAAACATCACAGTTAGGGGTCTATTAAGGTCAAATATTTCCTGCTGCAGTTCTGGAAGTTCAAGAACTTCCCACCACATTTATTAGTATTTTGTTTTCAGATAGACTTCCCACAGAAAAAAATACAGACCTTAACAATTAAGTCATGATATGTCATCAAACAAATCTTAAGGGATAATTTAATGAGAAAAATTGGCAGTTTCATTTTACTTTTCTTACTTGTTAGCAGAATGTGTAGTCTTTTTAGGTTAGTTTATTTCTGTAGTCCAGTTTTCTCTCTAGTTTCAGAGGACCATAGAATAAAATGGCATGCAGCCAGAAAAGGTGATGTGAGTTAATGAATCGAGCATCATATCACAAATAATCCCATCATATATCTTCCATCCACTTTAAGGTGGTGAGATGTATTTATGTGCAAATGCAAGAGTGCACAGAGGGACCGTTTTGTGTAGGCTCTGCAATATAAAGTCTTTCAAGTTTCTCAATATTTTCAACAGTCTTAAGAGCGCCTGGGACCATTCATTTAATCCAAGGTCCCATGAGGATACTTTACCGTATTTATAATACAGAAAGAATTTTTACTTTTGTTAAAGAAGCTTGTTGCTTCTACTTTCCAAAGCAAATCTGCTTTCCAAAGCAAATTTTCATTTTACTGGACGTTCTGCATTTAGTGTATCTCACAACAGCCATGAAAGGCATTATCATAGCATCTTGACAATGGTCCTAGTAATTTGGTTCAGTTTAGTTTTCCCATACAAAATTAGAAAAGTAGGGTCAAAAGAAATACAGTAGCTTGTAAATATTGCCTCTCTACAGTATTCTTTCTTACCCAGATGCATTTTTATTGATGGTAAGGATCTCGAACAATAGAAAAGACTGAAAATGGCTGAATGACTATCAGAAACGTTGAAAAACATCACTGTGTTCCTGCCATATGCAGGTTCCAGCTTTTTTTTTTTTAACAATTTTTATCTTTTTTTTACATATTACTTACCTAATTTGTGGAAAAATGTTTTACCTGGTCATGTTGGATTTACTATATTCACGACTAATTTTCTTAGTGTTCTCTTTGTTCTTATGGTTTGGGGAAGAGGCTCACTAGCATGCCACTCCAATTCTATGCGCTGAAACATTTTTTTCCATGAACTTTCCTCTCAGCAAAATATCAGTTAAGTGGATAAAGTTATGATTACCAGAAAAGTAATTTTTATTATTAATAAATAATGTCAATAAATTCTTTCTATTTTACCAAGTAATCCTGAACATTTTTCGGGGGCTTTTTTTAAGGTTTTCCAAAGAAATGTTCCTGGTCTTCATATGTAAGAAATTTAACAAGCCTTAGTTTTGGCTGGGGAAATGCATCTACTCTTATTTTGGTCAAAAAGTAAGTTTATAGTGCTTTCCCTTCTGTTTACTTTTGGGTAGCAGAAACAGTGCTGCAGTAGAAGGAACTTAAAACTTTGCCTTTTACATTATCTGTCTTCTCTGAAGACAGCCCACAAATATGTGCCAGCTAAAACCATGATTCACTGAAAATACATGTGCTAGTGAGCTCACATCAGTGTTCTTTCCTGAGGAGTTTATAGACTGTCTTCCTTCATTAGGCACATTGTAAAATAGTTTAGCAATGTAAACAGATTTTTTACTATCGTATCTTAAAGTCTAGTTAAGTCAGTAGGAGTCTTTCTATGGATTTCAATGAGTTTGGGATCAGGCTATGGTGAAGAAACCTCTGATTGATTGAGGATTATTTCTTCTGTATTTATTTTGTATACCATGTGGCATAATCCTCTGGGTTGCACTGCAAGAGGAAATAGGAAGAAGAATACATGTTTGCATCTACCGTCTGAACTAGCTTTGTAACTTAAAATTTGTTTACTGTGAAATTGTGTGGAATGAAAGTAGCTTTCCTTCTGCAGCCTGTAACAAAAGTGTCTATTTTATTCTACTGTTATGTCACGAATTTGGTTTGTATATTCATTTATTAAAGGAAAGGATGCTCAGAATCAAGCGTATTTTACAGTCAGTATTAATTTTAGGCACAGGACCGCTCACAGCCAAGTGCAGAATAAAAGCATCTACATTTAGAGTTCACTTGTATTGGAAATGGATAAGACTTAACTTTCTTATCCTCATTCCTTAACAAATGTTGCAGTGTCTGAATTGAGGACCGAAGGATGTAAAGTCGTAGCTCTTCACTGTAAATTATAATTGAAAAAAGTAAATGTTAATTATTTAAAGACTTACGTATGCTACTGTACTGTGCTTTACGATTAACAACTGTTTATCTTTAAAAAATCATATATGTACATTTATCAAAGAATAAACTGAACACATTATTTTTAGAGCTTATTTTGAGTTTTCCTTTGTTTTTTCCTAAATGTGCACACAAGTGTGTCTGGAATGCTATATTGCTTTGGAAGGTAGTTTTACAAGTACCTAACTGGATATGCTTTTCAATATTGTTTTATATTTATATACTGCCATCCCAAAAGATCCCAGACCTGTTTTGCAAAGAGCAAAAGTGAACTGCAGCTGCCCTGGTATAAAATTGGCAGACAAAAAACAGAAAATGTAGTGCACAGCTGAGAAAGGAAATAACAATTAATGCCATTTAGGAAAAATGTTGAGTATTATAAAATATTCCGCTGGGCAGGAGATGCTCTGCTGGTGGCCAAAAGACAGCAAACCCATTTGCCAGCTCCAATTTTGGGTTATTTAAAAAAAAAACTTAACTAGTCTTAAAAACAGGTCTGAAGATCCACTGGGGGACCTGGGGACATTGACAGGAAGCCTTGCTGCAGGGGATTGTTGGGTTACCAGGTGCTGGATTCAGAACGCAGAGTGAGATGCCAAATTTTCAGTATAACAACATATGGTGAACAGCAAATCAGCCTCTGCACTGCACAGGGAGAAACTTCAGTCAGTTTGATGTAAAATGCTGGACAGGAGGATAGCTAAAACCTCTCCTCCCTCCTTGTCTTGAGTATTTACCCATAGTTCTTACTTATGTGCCTTTGGAAATTTGAGTTAAGAGTCTAAAATGGCTTCACAGCTGGACTCGCCTCTCTGGGATCTGGGAACTGTCTCACTGCTTTCTTTGGAAATGCTATGGTGGGGTGGGATCCAGCTCCCACCCCACGGGAGAGGGTCATAGTCACTGAGATACAGCTTAGACTGTCCTGCAGGAGATGGGGAACATTCTTTATTCTTCAGCTTGGAGGTAGAAGAAAATAGCTTGTGATTTGTAGGGCTGAAGATGAGGGGAACCACAGCTGAAGGCGTACATCTGGACAAGGAAAAGGCTGGAGTCTGGTCTCTGCTTCCAAGATTTTTTTATGCCTTTTGCATTAAAAAAAACCACAAAACAACCCCCAGCTATAGGGATTCATTTTCTGGATAGATAGACAGAGATCCCGTCTCATAGCTGTTTCATTCTTACAGTCTGTCACTGAGAATTATATTCTTTCCCTTGTATCTTCATCTACTTGAAAAGCAAGTCCCTCGGCCAAGCCAGACATTTAGGATCTGTCTAAGGCTGTTTGAGCTCCCTCAGTGAAGAGAAACGTCCATGAGAGGTGCGTTTCACTTAGGCAATTAACTTTGGATGGGAAAAGTATCCTTTGGAGGCACTTCTCTGCATGCCCTTCTGTTAGCTCTGAGAAGGAGCCTGGAAAGCAAGACGTCTGTCAGGACCTCTGCACTAGCTGGTGGGTCCCCTCTCTGGAGACCAGTGGAATCTCAGTTATTTTTCTGTACTTCCTTTTTACAGGTTGTTTCTTTTCTTTTTCTGCCTTTCAGAATGTATTTCAAAGCAATTTCCTAGCAGCACGACATCTTTGTGGAATGTATGGTGATCTTCAGCAGTTTCCTTCTACGTTCAGAAGAGGCTGACATATCTCCGCTGGATTTGAAACTAGGCCCAGATAATGATATTCTGTATAAAAATCTGTTTTCTTGCGGCTCCTATGTCCGTTCACATTTGGGTAAGCAAGTTTTATTTGCAGCTGAGGTTATGCAAAAACATTGTGATGAGAAATGCAATTTAGAAACAAAGTCTTCGCACCGGTGGCATTATCCATTAGAAGTCCACTTCGAATCTCATTTTTCCTAAGTATACTCAGCTGATTTGAATAATTAAAAAGCTTAGCATAACTTAAACTTCTACATACAAAAAGTCCTGAGGAAATTCAATCAATCCAGTTGGTGAACAGAAAGCATTTTATAAGTGACTTCATCCATTTTATGGGGAAAATTATAATTTTGGATAAATATAGTGACCCCATTATACAGAAAGGTAAAAATGCAATTTTTGGATATTCATTGATAAATATTAGAGTTATAACATTTTGCAGAAATAAAAAGATTAATTTTGTCAGACACAATTGGACAACATGGTCATCTTTGAAAAGTTACGTCTACGCGCTCTGTTGCATGTGTTGGTATGTGTAAGGTACTTACTGACTGCAACTTTTGACTATACCTCTAAACATAGCACTATAGAGTCAGTATGTTTCTAGTGCCTTAGAAAATTCTTCTAAAACAAGGCAGTTCCTAAAACTGAAAAAAAAAGCAAAAATTCTCTGACCAACAAATCAATTATGCTATAACTGGAAGTGTTAACAATGAAAAAGATCCCCCAATTACAAAAGAGATTCAAATAATAATAATATGGACTGCAATACTGAGAGATTTCCATTTGCTTATGTAATTGCAATACTTGTGTTTACATACAATACTTTAAGAATGCAGAATTCCCAGAGGCAAGATCAGAGGACAATTTAGTGATGATTTGTCTAGTTCCTACAAAAATATACTAGATACACAGTTATCAACAGGTGACTGTAAAGGCCTGGTATACATTTAAACAGAAGTCACAATGGTGTCCTCAATTGCAGCTTTTTATGACTTCTGAAATCATATTACAATTCATAAACCCCAGAATTTAAGTTGATTCACTATGACAAGAAATAATGGTCTGAAACTGGTATGAAAAGCTTACCAGTAGTGAAGTTTTGGAAGCACAGAAACAGGTCACCTGGGCAAGGTTATAGTCTTCATCGCTGAACATCTTGAAGAAGAGGTTGAATAAATATCTAGTGTAATGGTTGTGACCCTAATTGGCCTTCCTCAGATGGACAAGGTGAGCTCTGAAATGCCTTTCACTCCAAAGATGGTGTTGTACAGGAATTACACGTAGCTACTCTCTACCCATAATGCTTAGCTCCAGATCTGAATCCAGGCTTGCACAGTGGTTTAAAGCTGTTCAGATATCATATTAGACAAAGGTATAATCTCTGATGAAGACAGGATTCTCCATGTCACAGACTGAATTTAAGTAGCCCTGATTTGGCCTGCCCGTCAGTAGACTCAGTTTCGGTAGTAAAAAAGAGTGTATTAAATTGGTTAAAATTGGCTTGTATAAGTTTGCATTTCAGGTTTGCTGTTCTACTTACTGTAATGAGCTGATCAAAGGTACACATTGCTTTGAATTATACTCGTGAAATATGAGTCCCCATCTGGAACGTTTAGAACTAGCCAAAATATGTGTGGTTGCATGCACCTTTGACTTCAGCTCAAAGCAAAAAGGCAAGGAAAGGCCAGGTGATTTCTGACATGAATTGGTAAGTTCCAGCTACAAAATGTACTGTAAAGAAATCTAGGTCTCAAACCCATCATTCTACCAGTAATCCCACTGAATTGAGTGAGAGTACTTGTCTAGGGAGTGCTTACAGAAAGTAAGGGTGGCAGAATCCCTCTCCCTAACTTCTCTTTGTGTATTTGTTTCTTGGATAGAAAAAGCCACACACAGTACATGCATGCGATTAATGAGTTGGAACTAATGAATAAGTGCCTAACTTTTCATCCAGGCATCGTGTCCATGTATCTATTCCAGAGAGACCACTAATCCATCTAGCTAACTTTGAGCTTGCTAAAACTCCCAGCTTGTTAGAAAGTAATATTTGGGGTATTTTTTTAATTCATAAACCGTGAAGGCTACAGCAGAGGTAACTATTACCATAAACCGTTATTTAATTACCTTTCAAAGGAGAATGGTAACTTATTTGAAGTAAAATGAGCAGACTGATAGACTGCTGTGGAAGCAGCAACCGTCCATCCATTGGTTGCATGGATTTCCCATGACAACTATGATTTGAGCGCATCCTCCCGAGAGTTAACTGCAGGCGGTTCGCCAGCCCGCCACAATTACTAACCAAGCTCCATGACCTGTTGGCACCCCGCCTAATTATGTTTTTGATAACAAGCCGTAGATATAATTAGAAGTGTAAGTGCAATAGAAAGAGATCGTAGGCTTGTCTCGCTCCCTCTTATGAAGGGGAAAATAATTAGATTCAGGATACTGCCACATACCATGCTGTGTGGCTGATTTCAAAAGCACTGCATTACAGGAAAGTAGGATTGTCTGATTGACTCTGGAAAATTGTGTTCAATCCCCGGGCTCTCGGAAACATAATTTCCTTTTTCATATGAGAAATTTTAGCACCAACTGTGAGGAATTTTTACACATGTGGGGAATTATGCCGTTTTTACTTGGTGGAGAAATATGAGTGCCTTGATGTCTTGGAGAAAAAATAGTGGGCTACAAAGAATGTGAATAGCTTTAATCATTCAGATGTTATGAAATGGAAAGTCTAATCAATGAATATTTATTGATTCTTCAAATGTGTCACACCAAATATCTGTCTGCGTGAAACAGTCTTGGATACCAGTCCTTGTGGACTCATCCTTATTTTGCTATTGCATGTGACCGGTGCCATGCTTCATTACTAAGCTGGGCAGCTTTATGGTTCAGACGAATCTGCAGCTTTCAAGACTTGTTATTTAAATGTATAGAGTGGGTGTGAGCTGCCATTTCTCCTGAGGGAAGGACAGTGGCAAGAGATATTGCACTTTTTCTTTTTTTTTTTTTTTAACAAAAGTAGCAGTTTTAGTGCTGCTCATGATTGCTTCTGAGATCATTTTGTCTCCTTGGTCAGAACTGGGCTGGCTGGGAAAATACCTGGGAAATTACTCCCTGAAATTTGGACGTAATGCTTGTTTGTGGAGTAGGTCCTG
Source organism: Limnodromus scolopaceus (assembly GCA_028565335.1). Classification (NCBI taxonomy): domain Eukaryota; kingdom Metazoa; phylum Chordata; class Aves; order Charadriiformes; family Scolopacidae; genus Limnodromus; species Limnodromus scolopaceus. The sequence continues at coordinate 7,614,765 of JAOXNO010000033.1, forward strand.
GGAGGTGTCCTGTAATGGAAAAAATAATTAAGGAAAATAATGTGCTCTTATTTAAAAAAGAAAGAGGAAGGAAAAATTCACTAAAAGCAAACATCTGTAGCTATTAACAGCCTGCTCTAAGGTCAGAATGACTTGTCCAGGGATGGTGACAATTTGCAGAGTTAGAGTATCCAGTCCTTGATCAGCTGAATTATACTGACAAAAACTGCCTCAATACCGATACGTAATAATCCTTTTCAGCGTGGAGATTTAACCAGAAATGACAGCTTTCAAATGCTTATAGTGTCATTGTCTGTGCCCAGAAATAGTCTTGGGGAAAAAGACACATGAATCTCAACCAAAGGCATTTGGAAGAAAAAAAATTGAAAAGCAATTTTGCATTGCTGAATTCCACAGAAAAATACCATATATCCTGCAGCTAAGTGGGACCTGCACACATTGCATATGCAGTAGATACATTGGTCACAAGCAAATCACCTCGCTATCACGTTTCCTGCTATATCAATAAAAAAGATGTAAAGAGCAGAGAGGCTACTATAAACAAGCATTCTCCCAGGGAACGTAAGAATGAGTTATAGGATGGAAAATTACCATATCATCTAATATAAATTATGACCCAAATATATTTGTTTGTCTTGTTTAGGTGATCTAGTCCCATTCCATTTTTATATGTTTTACTGGTCTCTGAGTGTCTCTAGCAGAATATAATTATATGGCATGATAAAATTAAGGACAGCAAATCTGCTGTGCCTGATAGCATCTAACACATGATATTAAGGAATTCATCCGCCTCGGAAATGAATAATTTATGATCGTTTGTACTTCCTCTCTTTGTCACATTATTCAAAAGGATTCAAGAACCAGACAGACATGTCAGGATGCCCTTCGTTGCTCTTGGTGCTGAGCAGGAACAGAGCCGAGGCGTCAGAAAGCCTTCATGCAGTACTGCTCCTCTCTTTGCTCCCTGCAGTACTCAGCAAGCCATAGCCCACCTTGGCAGCTCTTTGTGTCATTTTTGTCTGATAAGTTAGTTTACCAGGCCCTGCTGCCTCCTTACAGCTTCAGAAACTGTGTTTTTCTACCTGCAGTTGCTGTCCGGGATGATTCTCTGCGTGCCAGAAGGGATTCTTGATGTAGCCTGGAGGTGGCTAAGCAACGCAGCGGGGAGATGGTCAGAAAGAGAAGAAAAAAAGAGTTCCCTGGGGGAAAAGGTACAAATGATAGAACTATTGACCCATGAGCTTTGTGCCTTCTTCTTGAAGCATCCCACCGCATAAGGAGTGTACTACAGTGTCCCTTCATCATGATACCGTAAGCCCAGGTGTTTCATCTGTCAGACCCTGTTATCAGGACAAAACTCACTGGCTTGGTATGGTGGCCCAGTACCAAGGCATGCATGTGGCAGGGAGCGATCCTCTGTGAGCAAATGCCATTTGCCTGTCTGGAAGGAGGAACTTTGGGCTGGTTTTCATTCCGATGAGGTCATGGCGTGGTGAGGCTAAGGGTGAAGCAGAGGACGTGTGTGTGGAAAAACAAGTCCCTTGGGGGCAGGTGGCAGACCTGGCCACATGTGTGGGACCTGTGTCAGGCATGGAGGTTTCTATAATTGGCCCCAGAGCTCCTTGATATACAGCAGGACTTTGTATGGACCCTGTAAGAGAGATCTTGCTTTCTGGCCAGCACTGTCAGCACAGCCATACCAGCATGAACACATGCAAATTTTTGCAGATGCAGAATTGCTCTCACGTCCATTGGAGCTCTTTCTGTGACCATATAGGGATGGTGGTGGCAATATTGACAGCAAAGGGACAACGGGAACTTGCAACAGCAGAGTATCTGCAAAAATACTCCCAAATTGATAATCATGCATTCACTCTTCTAGTTATATTTTCAGCTTGCGCAGTCTTGCTATTTCTTATTTTCATAGGACATCCGCATTATTGCTCTATCTCCAGAGAGGGGGTTAGCTAGCAAACTTATACAATTTAAACTGTGCCCTCAGCAATTCTTTAAGATCATTTTTATGGTGAAATATGAGCACAGGTTCCCTTTTATTTTTGTGTTGCTAGCTTCTGCGGGAACGCGTAGCATTTTATTAAGGAGATTACTGCCTTGAGAAACTGTGTATAAGAACTCAAGTTGGCAGATACTTAAATAAGTTAACAGAAAAATAGGTTAAAAAATACTGCCAGGTATAGACTTTGTGCTATAATACCTCTGCATTGCATGTATTATTTTTATTATGTTGGACTTTTTCTGGCCCGAATTCCAGAAGAACCTTGCTCCTCAAGTTACATTAGCCCTACAAAATTGCACTCTGTGGACCTCCTTCTATACCTTTCCATCCATAGGTCTTTTGTGACAGTGACTCAAAGAGCAATCAAGGAACCAGTGATTTGATGAGATCACCTATCCCAGTTCCAAAAATTCTAACAGAGCTACATGCAGGACCTGCTTTCATACAAGAAAGCCAAGCTGGCAGTATTTCTGGATGCATCCAGAATATTTTTTGTTGGCTCCTGATTTCCAGTTTTATTCTTACCTGGCAGAGCCAAAAAATAAATGCCAATAACTAAATAATGTACATATTTATAAAAGTGTCTTTATCAAGATTAAAGAGCTGTTTGAGTACATTAGAAGATGCCTTGACATACCCCTTGGTAAAGCTGATGTCATTTTATTCTAATAGTCATGCTGAAATTAGACAGTGTCTTGGAAAAGAAGTGTTATTATTTGTTTTCGTCCACCGATGACAATATGTAATTTAGAAACAGAGAGATTGCCATGCAGTATCAGCGTATCAAACTACAGACAGATACATGAGAACATGTAGAAAACGTCTCAGAGGGATTATAAGTGTTTGGGAGGCTCTCATCTTAGTCATTCTGCTATTTGGAGATTGCCATAAGCTTTGACATGCTTGTATTTTTCCCAGTGCTTAAAAAAAAATAAATATCTCTGCTATCAAAATTTCCAATATTTGTTCAACCTATGTCACTATCAATCCACTGTGCCGGATTCAACTTTCCAATATACTCTTTTATGCAATTTGAATTTTCTTATTGGCCTTCTCTGAATGTCTTACATGTTTAATTTGCAATGCTTTTTCTAAAATGACCAAGTGAATATTCTACTCATCTTTTTAGCTGAAGCCTTACTCTGAATTTTGATATCATTATTTTTCCCTATGAATTTCATTGTCAGACCTATTTGTTAAATTATTTCACTTTTGGATGGGTATATTCATGTATAGGCAGGAAAGGATACTTGTGTGTCATTAACCACAGCTGTATAGTGATTATCAGGTCCCTTTCTTAAACTGAAGCTTTTGGACTTAGGCAAGTAAACGCTTGCCTCCGGCTTTGAACTTTGTTACTTCTCATGTAATAACTTTCTGTCATCAGCAAATAGTCTTACTGTGCTGCTCACCTCCCATCCAACTGATTAGTAAATATATTAAGCAATTAATCTAATACAGAGCTTTGTCATACCAACTTCTGATTCATGAAAATACTTTGCCTTTACTGTGATAAACACTTCAGAACAGGAGCTTTTGGTAAACCTGAGCGGATTGTGTCAACTAGTTCTTCTTTTATGAATTATTTGCTTTTTCTAGTTTGAAGCTTCTGATGGAAAGTGAGAGGCTTTTTTCCTTGCAAAGACCATTGACTTAACTCACTTCCGCTACAATACCAGACAAATTTTTATTCTGTTTATAAGTAACATTTCAAACAGATTTTCAAAGGTACACATGTAAAGGTTACCTATGCTAATGCCTTTGATTACCTCTGAATTCTTTTTTTAAACATTAACTCTCCACCAGTCCTCCAAAACATTAGTTGTTTTTAATGACAGACTGCATATCTTTGCAAGAAGCTCATCATCTTTATTTCTGAACTCCTTCAGAACTCATAAATGTATGACATCTGGGTATCCAGAGTGATAGCAGAAGACAGCTTGAAAAAATAAAAATGAGCCTTGTCTGTAAATCGGTCTGGCAAAGTGCCACTGCATCAGTAGTTCTGGAAAGCCAGGCTTTTAGAAACCTTGCAGTTCAAATTTTTCTTACCCCAGCACGTGCCAGACAGTCATAGCTGCTAAACTAGGCTTTATTCTAACGCAAAATCTGATAATATATATGTCATTCTATAATAGAATTTTTATATATATTCATTATTGGTTAGATATATGTATAGCTATATATATAAAAAAAGATAAAATAGGGGGAGGAATATATTCTACACATTTTTAGATCTCCATTTCTGTTATACTAGTCATGTTCTGAGAGGAAGTGTAAGTATCTTTATCCCTGAAATGGAAATGAACATTTTGGCTTTGCAGGTTTCTGAGAGGAAGCTTTTATTCTTCAAGTTAGAAAAAACCCCAAATTCCCCTGTCAAATAACACATGTATTTCCTGATTTTAGGAATGCTAGGTACTCAGTTTGAGAAAGTCTCTCTGTATAGAGACATAGATTTTTTTTAAATAGAAGGTATGTATGAGATCACAACACAAACCACTGTGCCCTGTGCATTGTTTTGCATATTGGGACAAATGTATGATTTTTCCCATTTATTATAAATGCATGGTTTATTTTCTTTCACTAAACTTTCTTACATTCACAGATAGAGTTTCAGGTAGCTGAAGCTGGTTTTATCCCTTTTTTCGCTTTTCTGCTTCTGTTTCATTGCAAGACCTGGGGTGACCTTGTACCTTCCACCAGGAGAGGGGTACCAGCTCCCGCAGCGGTGGGAAGGGTGGCTGAGGGCAGAATCACTGTGAGGAGTAACGGTGCCATTTCTGCAGTGACCTCCTGATGACGTTTTTACCCTTAAATTACTGCAATTTCACTGCTCTCTCTATAGCTCAGGGTTTCCTGGGTCGCTTTTGAAGCTCCCAGGGGACGCTGATTGATATCAAGAGCCCAGAAGACCTGAGAAAGGATATTCAGGGGCAAGCCTATGAAGAGTCTACATACTGGCGGCACTTATTTAAAAATAAATAATTAAAAAAAATAAGTATAGCATGTGCATGCAAAAATGGTGAAAAATCATTTAAGATTGCAGAAGTGTGCCTAATGACACACTCCGGGCACGGCAGTCCAAAAATTATAAGCAGCACCTCAATTAGTGGACTGCAATTTTCTGCCAGAATATTGTTTTATAGCAGAAAAAGATATTTCCACTAGAACTTTCCATTATTTCCATTAAACTATCATTTTCTTCTCAAAAAATACTGCTAGAGAGAGTCTAAATACTCACTTTGAGTGGGGTCAGCTTAGCTGAAGAGGAGAAATCAGTTTCAGCTGCCTCCTGTTTTGGAACCAACAAAACGTCCAAATATTAAAATTTCCTGAGGCTCACAAGTTTTAATTTCACTCTTTTTCACAGGAAGCAGCTATATGCGGTCAACCAGATGTCTGCAGGCATGCATGGTATGATCACGTGGTGATTAGAAGGTCACATTTTTCTCATGTTTCTGAGGCAGAACTTCCAATTCTTTCATAGGTCCACACAGCTCCAAGAGCTCCCGGCTTAACTTGTATGTAGATCATTTTGTGGTTGCTCTTCCATTTGGAAGAAGGGGTAATTCATTGCGCTGCTTACTTGAGAATGAACTTTTGGCCAAGCCTCTACACTTGAGCAGGAAACAGTCTTTTGCTGAGAATATCTAGGGGGTGCATTTGGAAAGATACGACGCAGCACGCCACGAGGAGCAGGCTGCAGCCTCAGGCTTTGGTGCCAGAAAAATTACAGTTTGTACAACAAGGTCAGTTCAAGGCTGAATTTAAGTGCTCTCTAAACTCAGTTAATTTAAACAAAGCTGCTATAAAGCCCTGCATTTCAGAACAGAAATCAAAAGTTAGTAGATGAAGACCATTAGGTCTTTAACGCTTTGCAGGAAAGCTTGTGGACTGTTTCTCAAGTATTTCACCAAAATTTAAGAGACTGGATCATGAATACCAAGTTAAATTGAAATGGACATGGACATCTGCTATCCATTACCTCCTCTGAATTAGAACTAATACTAATGATAGTGATAAATTACGCCTAAATAAATAGCTTTATTTCTGCTAAAGTTTGAACTATTTAAGTAGTAAGAACTCCCCTCCCCTGAAATGCCAGATCCTTTTCTTGAGTGACCACGGGGCTTGTTTATGCCTTTGCAGTGGGAATGGCAGGTCACAGGGTTGTCTGAGCTATTTCCAATCTAGCCCTGAAGCCTGTGGTGGAGATGTTAAAAATCTTCAGAGAAACGCCATTTATTTTAGATAGCCGTTTATGAGTCCAAGGCTTAGCTGGAAGCTGTCAACAGTCGCCGACAGCAGCTTCCCACATGTCTAGCGATAGTGTACTTCTTCCTAGTGCCGGCAGTGCCACGGGACACCGACCGTGAGAGGCAGGAGCCAGTTCCTACCCTGGGAAAACTCTGCAGCAAGCAGAGTATTGAGAACATCTTCTTGTCCTGCAAGTGGCTTCTTAGCCAGAGCTTCCTGTGGGATGCGCCACGGGGAACAAACTACAAGGACCATGCTTCACTGGCGTCAGGGCTAATGCCCCGTGGGGCTGCTTTTCCTCTTTGCAAACCAGAGGGACCCGGACAGGCTTGAAAGGTGGCCCATGTGAACCTCATGAAGTTCAACACGGCCACGTGCAAGGTCCTGCACGTGGGTCGGGGCAATCCCAAGCACAAATACTGGGATATACAGTACAGCCCAGCACAAATACAAGGCTGGGCAGAGAATGGATTGAGAGCAGCCCTGAGGAGAAGGACTTGGGGGTGCTGGTGGATGAGAGCTCCACATGATGCCAGCTCAACATGAGCTGGCAATGTGCGCTCCCAGCCCCGAAAGCCAACCGCATCCTGGGGTACATCAAAAGAAGCGTGGCCAGCAGAGTGAGGAGGTGATTCTGCCCCTCTACTCCACTCTGGTGAGAACCCCACCTGGAGTACTGTGTCCAGCTCTGGAGTCCTCAGCACAGGAAAGACATAGACCTGTTGGAGCATGGAGGCCACAAAGATGATCGGAGGGCTGCAGCATCTCTCCTGTGAAGACAGGGTGAGAGAGTTGGGGTTGTTCAGCCTGGAGAAGAGAAGGCTCCAGAGAGAACTTGCAGTCCCTTCCAGTACCTAAAGGAGACCTACACGAAAGATGGGGAGCGACTCTTTATCACGGAGTGTAGTGATAGGACGAGGGGTAATGGTTTTAAACTGAAAGAGGGGAGATTTAGATTAGATATCAGGAAGAAATTCTTTACTGTGAGAGTGGTGCGACACGGGAACAGGCTGCCCACAGAAGTTGTGGATGCCCCATCCCTGGAGGTGTTCAAGGCCAGGCTGGATGGGGCTTTGAGCAACCTGGTCTAGCGGGAGGTGTTCCTGCCCATGGCAGGGGGGTTGAACTTGATGATCTTTAAGGTCCCTTCCAACTCTAACCATTCTGTGATTCTATGAAACCTAAACTAGTAAAGAACAGGTTGAAATAATGTCAAGTCCTTCAGCTTTTGTTAAAACATAGTATATTTCAGCTTACCGGATTTCAATTTTAATGAAGTGTGCTAAAGCAAATTAGTGCTTTTTCAAAGTGCTTCTTGTTGTGTCCTCTGGTTCACCCATGAGAGTGTGGCAGAAATGTGATGACTATCTTCTCATCTGTTAATCTTCTGTCAGGGGAAGTGTATTCTCTGGGATGTGGTTTGCTTGAGTGGGATGAAGTCAACGGTGCCCACGTGCTGCTCTGCCTGCAGCCTGACCCACGGCGCCAACGCTAAGGGTAGGGAAGGGAATCTGACAAAAGCCACAGTGTCACAGCAAGAAAAGTCTTCTAAGGCGTTATAGCTGTTTTTCTTATGCCAGCTATCCCACAGCCAAATTAGATGCAGATGTACAGTATTTTTTAACTTAAAGTGCTGAAAAAGATATTATCAAAATAGATGATTTTGATACTGAGCTACTTGTACTTTAGCAACATTGCAAATCCCTCAGATGGGATTTGAGAGCTCGATACCAAGCACAATACACAGACATGCTAAATGGGATTTGCAGACAAAAATGAATATGAAATAAATATAAAAGATGGGGAAAAGAATATGAGTTCTCTCTCAATATAGATAGGCAATTAAGCCCTGGTGAAATTGGCCTAGATTTTCAAAAAGCATGTAGGAATGTGAGGAGGAAACCTAGACTGCCCAAACTGGAGACAAAAGCACCTTATTTTGGGGGATGCTGATTCTCATTGTTTTCTACAAAATCAAGGTCCATTACAGTCTCTCCAATCGGGCAACCTCATCTGGAGGAAGCTGAAATCATTCATTACTTCTGACAGCCTTGCCCTAAGTAATTTTCTCATGGAAATGCAAAACCCCTTGCAATATTCAGGAACCGAACTTTCATTCTCTAAGTGTGCAGCCAGTTTCTTAACCACGGACTATCCTTCATCCCTGCCAGAAAGCAATCCGCTGCAGGAAATCAAACAAAGTCCAGTTAATTTTTTTCTCTTTAATTCCAGAGTGCCCAAAGTGTTGCTGTACAGCTGCATAAAACTAAAATTTGATCCTCAGCTGCTTTTTTCCTGTAACCACAGAGCCACAAGATTGAAGACTTGCTCCTGAACTCAGCCACAACATAGCTAGCTACCAAAGGAAACTAAAGAGTGAGCAAATATAACAATGCTTTAAATAGGTTGTGCTTGTATTTTTAGGTATGGCGCTCCATAACTCTCCTGATAAGAACTAATACAATCTTGGAGCACCATTCCTTTCTGTTTGTCTTGTCTACGGTGCCCTGAAGCTACCTACAATGTTTCAGTTTTAAATGGTGCTTAAAGTGAATTGAAAAGAGATGAGTCATAAAAGATGGATGTGTTCATAAAAAAAAAAGAGTTGTTCCAGGGTATTTAACTATTTCTGTCCTGTGGTTCCCCAGTATCCCATAGACTGGGAAGTTCTGCTAGGAGAAGCTGTCAAAAATCTGACTTTTGCAACACAGCTCTGGCACTAAACTGTAAAAACGAGTCCCAGGGAGCGAGATCAGAACCCCCTGGGCAGCAAAGTGGTGGTGTTATTCCACATTTCACATCTTCTTGGGATTACTCCACTGACACCATTCAAGAACAAATAAGGAAACACAAAAAGGTCCTGGCTGAAGGATCTTGTCCCTTGAGTTTACCCTAGAAAATGACAACAGTGATGTTATTTAATTGTTTGGTTTTTTTTTTTGACATCGTCTTTGATTTTTGCTGAACTATGGATACAAGCCCGGATCATGGTTGTATGTTACCGTTGCGAGGGCTGTTAGCTTTTAGTTTCTATGCTTGTTAAGCATAAGTTGCAGTCTTTAGCAGTTAACAAGTCTGTTAGAGGTGCCTTGGAGAAAGCAGTCACCAGACATTTCTATGGGGTTATGAATGCACTCAGTGTCTGAACATGCTCCTTGGCTTCTACATAATAAACGTGAAGATAAATAAAAGCTCTGTGTTACTATAGTAACCTATATTGATATATACTGGGTAGATAGTTTCCTTTATGAATGACAGATGCAGGACACTGCTAGGTTAGCCTTCATCACATTGCCTGATTGTGCATATGCCATACTGTACATTTCTGTCAGCAGTACTTCACATTTTAAAAATAAATATTTTAGTGCAACATGGCTGGTTTCTACTTTTCTTTTTTGAGTTCACATAACTCAAAGCACTGTTTAGAAAAAAGAAAACCAAATATAGTTTAGACTTACCCATGGCAACTAAAGCCAGCATAAATATATGTCTATTTTTAAACCATAATACTAAGCAGCTCCACGACATATGCTCATCTGGTTAGACTCAGGAATAACCATCCATGTGTTGCAACTGTCCCTTCACTCCTCCCTAACCAAATAATGTATGAGGTGTTGTAAAGTTTGCCTGTGTGGTTGTGTAAATGAGAGGGACGGCAGGAGTGGGAGCTGGACCAGCTCCAGGGATGCTCGGTCCCTCCAGCATCCGGTGAAGCAGATCGGGGCAGGCTGAGCGGCCGCCCGCCCGCTTCGGCTGCGCTTTTGGACCGCTGATCTGAGTGCTGAGTTGCCACGTCTCTGCTCGGGAGCCCACAACAGCGGGGCTGCGACCTGCTGCTTCGCAGCCTCAGGCTTGTGCTATGATTGATGTGGCCACGGCGTTTCAGGGTGTCCGTCTCCCTATGTGTCTGTCTGTCTCAGGTGTTGATTGAACGAAGCACGCGCAGGCTTAAGTACAGCTAACTCAACATGTTAAATAAAAGTACTGAGAAGGGGAGTTTAGAGATGAACAACGAGAGAGAGAAAAAGTGTTTTGAGTACAAGCCCCTGGGTATATTAACTGCTTTGAGTGGTTTCTCAAAAGCAGTGATTAATTTCTTTGCTCTTTTTAGGCTGACATGTTCCATCCGATGCCTAGGACACCACTGAGCTCCTGGAAGAATAACCATTTAAAACTGCACCAATATCTGAGTTTGGGGTGGTTTTTTTCCTGGTGGGGAGGGGTGAAGGAGAGAGAAGAGCACAGTTAAGCTCATTCCTCTGGGGGGTTTATCTTCCTGGAATTTTTTGGTACACCTTTCATGAGAAACAATCAGAAAGTTGCATGTAATGCTAAAAATTGCCTTGACACTCGTCACCAGTCACTGTCACAGGTAACAAGTGACACTGTGTTGTGCAAAACACGTTTCACTACAAGAGCATCCTACTGTGGAAGGAGTCAAGGATGAAGTGAAGGTAGATTTCTAGAAATGTTGCAATGCGTTTGGGAGGAAGTCCAGTAATTCAGCTAGTCTAATTAGTGCCGCAAATTTTGTCAAAACTAGCAGCTGGAATTAGTGGAGGTTACAATGTTCAGCAATGTTAGATAGGACTTGTTTGTATCTTCCAGGTAACTGCCAGCTTATGGCATTGCTGCCTGCTGTCACAGCATCCTTTTCCCACGTAAGGATGGTGAACAGAGAGTAAATACCATTACTGATATAAAGCAGACAACAGAGGTGCTTGGCGTTTTCAAATTAAGCTCATGGATAAGCTGTGCTTCATTTGTGTTCTTGGTGGCCTTTTTTTTTTAAAGTTAAAACTTGAGCAGAAAAAAATGAAAGGGAGTTCAGAGAGAAAACCACAACAGAAGAAAAAGGTAAATAAATAAGAGCCCTGCTTAATTTAAGGCCCTAACTTTGTAATACCGTGACATAGCATACCTCAGTATCCCACATCAGAGAACTTTCTTACGTATCTTTTTGGGGTAGCTGTTCCAATGGATATAATGTGGAGCCAAGGTAAGGTTTTAAACAGGAATTATTTTCTTTTTTTTGTGGTTTTATTTTGAAAATTTGTTTTATTTTAACATAGTTTTCCTCTTTAGATTTTTTCTGGTTTGTTTTTCCAACATCTAGCATGAGACACCTTCTTGTCACAGTAAAGACATTGCATGTATTTGCTTTTCTAAGCATAAAGAAGAAAGAAACATGTAGAATTGAATTCTAATCAAACAACATCCTCTTTAACTAGTATGTTAGGTCATAATACAGATATTATTTTAAGTAATTAAAATTCCTGCCATTTACAATGTCAGATTCAATTAAACTCACAGGAATACACAAAGTACAAGTTTGTTATACTATAGTATAGACATTTGCATTACAAATTTTGCTTTATAGTTAAGCATACATCATGAAAATTATTACTGTTGTTTATGTATGCTGTGAAAAACAGTAATCCTTTTTTTCAAACACTTTTGAATTGTTTCTCCCCCTAAAGGAACACAATGAAGTCTTAGTGCTCTGTATTTAAGAAAGCCCAGGCAGAATAAGACCTTGTTCTTATAAACACATGAATGTTTAACTTCATGCACATGAGTGTACCCATAGGGTCTTAAGAAACTACTCATGAATGTAAAACTAACCATGGATAGATGAGTTTATAGGACAGGTCCTTGCCATTAAGATAAATTAAGTAATAAAAAAGATTGGTCAAAGAAGTTCTTGTTTAAATCTCAATCTGAACCAGAAAAGCAATAAGGAAATTAAAAGTAGATTATATTTTAGAAGAAGAATAAAGAACTGACTGTTATACTCATGAAAATGTATGTTAGTGCACATATATATATAAAAATACATATAAAATTCTGGCCTAAGCCAAGTAAATGGCTAGATAGTAAAAAGCATAATCCTAAAAAAAAGTTCTGACTGCATATCTCCCACCAGAACTATAAAACTAAGTAGAATTATTTCTCTCTGCACAGTTAATAGTTAAGGAGGAAAAAATATGGTTTGTCTTCCTAGGTGCTGAAGCAGCAGTCTGTTTCATATACCAATACAAAGAAAATTGATAGGAGGAGGAAGAAGCACATTGCTTTTATATCACAATAATTTTCAATAATTGCTGTAATTTTCAGGCTGCCTTGCAAATGCCAACTGAAATCTGTATAGCACATGAAACATAATGGAAGATAATTTAAAATGCAATGCATATCATAATCATTGTTCAAGTTTGCAGTTAAAACATTACACGGACAAGTATATATTTCATTGTAGCATGTAATCTATCAAACAGAAGACAAGCTGTATAATATAGGTGACTGCAATTCTTTTCAAGACATTGTTAAATACCTGAATGTTTTTATACAGCAGCAATACCCAGTGTCTGAAGGGCTACGTGCATTACAGAAAACTTGCTAAGTGGTTTAAATTCCAGACAGCACAGTGCAGCCCTGAATATCCCTGACGAGAAGGTTAGAATGTGACTTATATCCAGCTGTTACATGGACATAAGCTCTTACTTAAGCAAGCTTCCAAACCAGTCTTTTTTTCCCTGAACTGGGCAATGTACTGTACTTACTCATCACTTTAGTGTAGCCACTGGCATTTCCCCTTTGCTAAGGTGCCTTGCTGGCCTGAAGACATGAAACTTTGCCATGCTCACTGTTTCCCATCAAATCCTCTATCGAATGGAGGTGTCAAATAATCCTTTATTGTTAAGTAACTGTGAAACATGGCAGAGTAAAAGCAATCACCTGCACATGATGTGGAAACCCAGGGCACTGGCATTTTTGGCAGTGACTGTTATTTTTGATGCTCATATCAAAATTAAGATGACAAAGAAGACAAAATTCCCATAATCAAATGCAAAAATATTCAGCTGTGTCACACAAACTGTCATTCTTCAAGCCATTCCTAAACATCAAGCTTGTCAAAAATTCTTGTCAGGTAGTTTAAAGTTACTGTGCAGTAGCAGTTCCTGAAAAATGAGGATTTTTAGTACTCAAAAGAGCAGGATTTGCAAAGTCATTTTCTCTAAAAGGGGTAGTTTTTACCAACTGTCATTTTTGGCAGTCTGTTTTTGCTACAGACATGGTAATTGCCTGAAATGGAGTGCAAGAAAGAAACTGATGGGAGAGTCTTAAAACAGAAATAATTAGTTCAGAACAGAGCAAGAGTTCCCACACCAATAAAAACTGCTGATTGTGTTTGGATTACTGAAAACCGTATCATTTTTTTTGTTAATGAATCAATATTTACTATTAATTGTTGTGCTGTAAATTGAAAAATTGTAATTGCACAGTAATTACTGCAGGTTCTTCCCATACAAAATAGTTTTGAAGGAGTTTGCCTTGAGGTACACTCACTGGTACCACTGCGCTTATTTTTTTCAATTGGACACAAAAAGCATACTTTTGGTTGTTTATCTGTTGAAGTTTGAAGCCTCCATAATTTCATTAGTTTCTCAAACAGATAACACTAATTGCAAGCATATCCCTAGCACTCCAAACTGCATAAGAAATTAGCAGAGAAAAAATATTATTGTGAATCTTGCAGCATGTAATCTACCAAACCGAAGACAAGCAGCCCCTTGACTGTTTAAAACCAAATAGGTGTCAATATTGTATGAGCCTATGGAGCAGAGCTCTGAAGTCATAAAAGCTTTAACTAGTCAGTTGTTGTATTAAACCTTATTTCTTGTGCTTCAAATGAGAATTTTAAAACTACATGGTGATTCCTTACATTTTCTGCGTGAAGTATGTGACATCTACTGCTCAGGGTCAAGAGATAATCTGTTAGCTGGTATGTTCGACTCTGATCTTTCAGCAGCAACAAAAATTAACTTCAGAAAATCCTCACAGAAAGAAGGATTTTCAGTCCAATCCACCTAACCAGAGCAGAACAGACAACGTGGGTTATTTATTAAGAATTGCGCCTCTCCATTTCCACAGACATTTGCTGAATACAGGGAATTGTGTAAAATGCTGTCTCACAGTGAAACAATTAATTTTGTAGTATTAATTCTCTCCCTGTCTGCTGACTGTAGAGCACTGTCTAAACATAAAAATAAAATGTTATGTATTCCCAAAGTGTTTACATTTTAAATATAGCGAATTTTCTCTCTCACACAGCACAAGAACTAGAAATCTTAATGGGCACTGCACTAATATAGCATCCTAGAGCAAAATTTCTTCTCTTTCCTGCTGCACTCATGTGGGATTAATTATGGATCCAGCTGTCTGTCTGCAGAGCATTTTGACTTCTTTGAAACTGCAAGAACCAAGCAGGCAGACAGGTAGTCTAACTGAAGGGGAGAGAAAAAACATTGCTCTTTCTTTTTTTGTTGTTCTCGCATTTCTAGTGTCTAATGTCACTTCGATATCACTTTTTCAGGCACCATTGTAAGACAATGGCTAAACAATAAGAGACGTGAAATCATAGGTAGTTGAACGCAGATGCTCGTTATGGCCATACTGTAAGTGAGTGCAAGGTACGATGTCTTCTTAGAACGGGAAAGGGACTGGTAAAATCAGCCACTGTTTTTGGTTACTCATGCTCTTCCTCATCCCAACTCCTGAAACAATAAAACTTCATCTCTGCCTCCTCTTTCCTCCTGCCTTCAAATCCCTTAGCTCTATTTCTGCATCATCTAAGCCTTTACTGCCCACATGGGCTGTTCTCTGCTCACCCATCAGCTGCCTCTGTCCTCCTCATCCTTTGTTTTTATGAATAGTTTTTATGAATAGTTTCATAGGTTGTTATTGACCAAAAAGTACAACCATCGGGTATAAAAGGTAGAAAAAAGAGGGAGAGTCAAATTGACTGTCAATGTAGGCTGCAAATGGGAGAGAAATTGGTGAAAGGGTAATTGATTGGTGCAGGGGATGAGGTAGCTATATGGGTCTGAATGAAAGAGGCAAGAAAAGAACTGATATTTGTGAAAAGCGGTTGAGTGTTGTCACGTCCAAGTACAGCCTGGGGTCTTTTTCACAGTTCATTGCATCATTCCTGGGTTATTTTAGGTCACTTAGGGAGCAATTAATGAGCTTAAATATAGATCCTAGGTTTCCAAGACATCTGCGTGAGGATGGGAAATATAACCATGAAGCCAAGAACATAACCCTGGGAAACCCAGGAGTACTGGAGCATCGCTGTGAAGTATCTAAAATAGTACTGATACCTACATTTAAACAACCAAACCACCCTTGCTGCCCGTGTCATCCCACATATAAACCAGCGATAACGGTCCTTCTCTGTCACAGAAGAATATTATGACGTCACTCGACTGTTTTGTGTAGGGTGTTCAAATGAGTTTACCCGTAAATATTCTGGTCCTTCTGCAGTGAAGCTGTCCAAAAAATATTCACTTATTTCTCTGCAGTCCATGACAACAAAATCTGTCTGTGTCATAACCTCTTTTAGCTCCTAGTTGGCATTTTGTCATCAGTGCCATGCAGGGGCTGTTGTTGACTAAAAGTGAGGCATCTCTAGATCACATTGTCGGGTATCTCATTTTCCATGTGGATCATCACATCATCAAATCTCTGTGTTTTCAACCAGTAATTTCTGCAAGCAGAAGGGGGAGGATTTTGGTTTGACCTCACGGAGTAACCCATGTTCAAGGCATAACTGAAGCTGAGGTGGGAGGCACCAGGCAGGACTGCTGGACTCCTATTCCTGGCTCTTCTACCAAAAAGCTGTGACGTTAGGTGGTGAATTCTTCATGCCAGGAATTGTCTCTTGCTATACTTTAATTTATCTTAGTGCAACGAGACCCTAATTCCATTTGTTGGAATATTGTGTTACTACCGTATAACATAAATTCAATATTCATCCTCCGAAATAGTGGCAATGTCTGGTTTAGTTGAGGGACAGTAACTGCCACCTTCTGTATCAAATTTTGGTCCTGTGAGAATCAATGGCCAATGAGACATTCCAGGCAAACCCTGACACCTACCATGCGTTATAGTATCTCAGACTTGACTATACATTAAACTACTGATCATCCTGATTTACTCTCCTTCGGTAATTCTCAAGTTGAGATCATGCAGTGGCTAAAAGATATAAAAATTCTCAATATATAACCCCAGAAATATTAGCTCATTATTGGCATTAACATATAAATTAACACTTCAGGGTAAAGAGTCAAATAAAGTGCCAATGCCCCTTGAAATAGAACTTACAGGCCTCCAATCTGTAATAAAATAGCTCTCATAACACAGATTTTTATCAGGTTTCTAAATGGCTCTATAGGAGAACTGAAAGTGAGTAAAAATTTCCAAGGTGGTGTTGCCACTGAGCTCACATCTGTCTTTTTAAAGCCTGCTTTGAAGTAACTTGGCTGCCCATTAGCGTATAGGACCTAATGTGACAAGGCGGATGGTGCACAGTCCTTTGGCTCCCTGCTCACACACATTCTGGTGTTCAGGAAGTGGTGGAAAATGAATTTTGAGTAGGATAAAGATACAGTAGCAATGTGGTGACCAGATATGCTGTATGCTTACACCAGACTTCCTCAGCTTTAAGATCTCGTAACAGAATCAAACAGAAGCAGAAAGTGTCTAAAGGGAGCGAGTTTAGATCAACTTGTCTCGATCAACTTGGCCAAACAGAACAGTAGCCTGAAATGAAGACAGCCCTCGCCGACATGCTGGATCCTGCATGTATCAGGGAGATGCAAGAGCATCTTTCTGCCAGCAACCATTTCCCCACATGCACTAGATCCACGTTGGATGGTCACTTTGCTGGCAGATATCCTGAAACATCTCCTGAAGGGAAACAGTACAAAGCAATTTCCAAACTACTGGGGTGGAGAAATTAATTTGGCCTCATCAAAAAACTTCTCTTGCTTGAACATTTGTCCATCCAGGAGGACTGTGAAGTGTCAGGTCTTGCCTCTTCCAAACGAAGAGGGACGAGGTCACACGAGTCAGGGCCATGGTCCTCAGTGACCCCTGGGGGATTTTATAACCAATTCTTTGGTTGCTACAGTGACTGTGCAGCACCATCTCCATTGACAAAACACAAGCCGTCTATTCATTTTGGCTAGTGACAAAAGACATACTAATGTTAAATGTCCCCATTTAAGACAAGGACTGTGGCTGGCATCAAATCGGAGCGAGTGCTGTCTATGAAACAGCTTTCTCCCATCGACTGGCAATGGATAAACCTGCCTAAGCCAATCGTTAGGTGTGATCTTACTCAGCATGATGCTCGGAGGACTTCTTAATGCATCAGCCAGCAATTCATTCTACTTACAAAGAAGCGGACATTTAGAAAAATAATTCACAATAAGGCTTGTTTAATCATAAGCTTCTCTAAAGACCCAGAGGCAAAGGTCTTTGGTAGGAGGTTGATTGCTCTTTCAGGATATTGGAATGGTATCTTTAAAATCCAATGGTGTATATAGTCTTTGTGAAAGGTGCCAGGTTGATCAAATTTAGTCTTTATGACTTTATAAAAAAATTAGTACAGACTGAGCAAGTACTTCGGCAGTGGGTCTCATCGCTGAACTGAACAGTCATCTTCAGGGTGAGAAAACAGGTGACGGCCTGCCCTTTGTTTCTCCTCTGGAAAAGTTCCTTACCAACGTTTTCCAATTTCTGGGTGGATCTTTTTTTTTTTTTTTTTATTATGCTATTGTGGATGTATAAGGACACCATTTCTGGATGCGTAGCAACAGTCAGCTAAGCCAAATGGGATATATGAGAGCAGAATGTCATTACACATGATAAAGCAGTGGCACATAACCATTTCTCAGACAGCATTAAAATTTCAGTCATGTCCTGTGACAGAAAAAAGAGAGAAGAATTTTAAACAGATCCAGAAATGAGCATGATTAAAGACACAGGGGTCGTCTGTGTTAGAAGTAATTTACAACATTAATATTAATTACATTTGGAGAGGAGGAGAAATATAAACTAAAGGATGATATCAAAAAAGTGAGTCATGAACTCCTATTTTGCTTAATAGGAAACTATTAAATTTAAGCAATTAATTTAGAAGAGATACGGGAAATATTTCTTTATATAGCATATCACACTACAATGTATCACTCTTAATGTATGTAAACTGGGCAAATATCTTAGCAGAGCTAAATGAATTATAATTAATTTGATTAAGACTGAATGTTGCTTTTACGTTAGCCGGGTTAAAACAATATTACCTGAGCCACAAATCACCACATTTTACATGTAGACATTGTTTTCCAAAGTAAAAAAAAAAAATAAAAAAATTCCCTAACCCCGTCCTTACCAAGTTCTTCTATTTTTATACTTTGGTATAACATTGAGGGGTTGATATCCCACATACCTTCATACTGCAGACAGATGAGAAAAGGTAGTGTATTCCTATTAGTGTCTTAACCTTGCAGTGATACCTATATCCTAGAGGACCAGTTCTGGCCATGCTGATATGAACAGGAGTTTTAACTTTCCATAAGGGAGAGGGAGTAGGATCCAATTGGGAACTGGATGGAGACTGCAAAATAATCACCATCTATTCCCTCTTGTGGTGGCTGGCAGCTAGGGACAAAGGGAAAGCAGGAGAAGGTGAATGGATGATGCTGACAGGTAGTTTCTTTTTCAGTCGGTTGAACAGTTGAGTTAGAAAAGACTCTGTCATGTCATTTGTAGAAATCTAGTTCAATAATATGTGCGCAAGAGTTTCTTTCACTTGGATTTAAAATCAAATGCAGAAACTGAATATAATTTGCCAGAATGTCTCTAAGGAACATCTTCATAACTGCGTATAGGCCACGCAAAACTTAGAGTATGGAATACTCCGAACAATGCAGCAGAATATATTTATGGCTAACAAACTGAATTTTACTAAAATTGACAATGCAGAAATGAGCGTTTCCTACTGGAAAACTTTAATTGATCACAGATAGACTTGCAGGAGAAATGTTGGAAGTCATTGTGCCTAGGGGTCACTGAAAACGGGCACAAGCTGAAAAAAGGCGCTAACAATATAACAGGCACATCCCTCCACTGCTGGGGCATGGAGCAGACAACCCACCAGTTCTGCTCTGCCTCTCATTGCTGTGATTTCTTTTCTGCAATGGCTTCGCGTTGGCAACGATTGTTAATTTTCCTCATCTGTCTTCTCTGACAGTAATTTTTTGGCTACATACTACAATGACCTGATTTTGAGCTGAAAGACTATTGGGGCTTTTTGGGGTTCCTTTTCTGGGGGGGGCTAATAGTGTCTAGCCCATGGCATGGCCCATGGCCATCTAACTCCATGGCATTTTGAAACTACAAACTGGCTTATGAGTCTGAATCCTCTCCTTATCTGTTTCTTTCTTTGACTCTCATTCATTTCAGTATCTTTGATGACCTCATTACCATTTGTATTTCAAAGTGTATTAAATCTAACTTCCACATATGAGAAAAAATTATCTCAAATCTATCTATATGAAGAAATTCACAGAAACTAATACTACAGAGAGACAGTTTGTTACTTGGCTATTAGTGCTCTATCCTTTTTGATTTCTTTGATGTTATTTATAGCCTTGTTATGAATCAGGGTTTAAATAAAAATATAGTTATGGTTTATTTTTACTACATGATAGTCACTTCAGAACTTAGCATAATTACATAGGAATAATCAATCTCCAGCTGAGATGTGTTAAGCATGAGTGAAAAGGAAAAGGTGTCTGATTGCTACCTTTTTGCTTTTCTAATCTCAGGAGTGTCTGGAGCCTAGGGTGGCCTCTGGAATAATTATGCACTGCCTTGGGGCTGTAGTAAATTGGGCTTACCTGCCTGCATCTTCAGGGACTCTGCACAGAGTGAGAAGCCATGAAGGATAGATAGAGGTTGATCTATAACCCCTTCTGTCTGGCTGCCGCCCTCTGCTACAGCCAAGCTGAGATGGTGTAGGTAGATCTCATCTATTCAGGAAATTCCCCCATGTCGGGCAGATCCTTGGAAAATTGCAGTATACTGGAGCTTGAGGTCTACAGAGCTATAGAAAGGCTGTTCCTACAAGGTTAAAAGCTTGAGGTCTTAGCAACAATGAAAGTGCTTCCATTAGACCTTGGATATATATTGTTGAGCAAGCTGTGATACACTGTAGAGCTTAACGATAGCCAAAATGCAAAGAGATGACCCCGGAGTCAGAGGTGGAACAGCTCTGCCTTGCCCATGTGGTGTTGTTCGTTCGCCAGAAGTTATCTGAGTGACTGGGTTTCTAGTGTTCTTGTAACACCTGGCATCCTCCACATTTAGGAGATAATATTCCGTAATATTCAGGTTCTCAGAGTCACACTGAACAAATGTGCACGGGGATCTCTGTGCATTCTGAAAGCCACAAAGTTATGTTCTGTCAAATTTTCTTCATGCTGTGCTGGAACAGTAGTGGGAAGTTCTACTGTGAGTTTAAACTAAAGCTGCTGGAAAAATTTCCATCTAGGAGTTTTGGGGATGGAAAACAAGGTTTTCTATTGATGATGTTTTCAGAACTCCTGCTTTTCCTTATCTACTTTTCCTTGTGAAGAAAAAATATCTGCTTTTGAAATCTGAACATATTTTGGCTGAAAAATAATAACTCTCCTCTGCAAGAGTAGGTCTAGGAAGTTGGTGTTTTTATTTGTTTCAGAATCAAAATTAGAAAGTTCCTTCAAAGCAGATAGGTTCTCCTTTTCAGGAGAATGAAGCGGTGATGATGCCATCACCCAGGAGAAACGAAAATAATCCTTAAAATCCATGTTGAAAGCAGCTACTGTTTATTTGTCTTGTCCACTTAATTTTAATCCAGATCAGTTTCCTGATCCAATTGAGTGGCCACTGCAAATGTTTATACTAATAAATGCTAATTCATCTCAGAAGTGAGAGACTGGGAGAGGGACTACCTCGTTCAGAGGCAGATGCTTTCCTGTTATTTTGAAAGTGCTGTATTTATTATATATTACGATTTTCATGCCGCTTGGAGTACCTCATCAGTTGATACACTTAGAGTTGCCTGAAATTACCAAATTGCCTGTAAAACTGTTCTGTTAGACAGTAAGAATATGGATTGCTAGAGATGAGCAAGTCATCCAAGAGATAAACATCTTTAATTAGGCTTGTCTGTTTGTTCACAGATAGCCTGTAAATTAATATTCACAGTTGACTGTCATGATCTTTTAATCAATAGATAGTTCATGAACAAATCTACTGTGAATATTTGGTTGTTTACAGCCAAGCTAATACTTGTTATGTAATAGAGATTATCAGATAGGATACTGTATATTTCCTGTAGACTAGTGAATTTAATTAGATTTATTATCAGAAGTGATTGGAGGAAAAAAAGCATTGAGAGCATAATGTTTCAGGAAAGATAGTAGGAAAGAAAGGAATATCAGATTCTTCTGTTATCAAAAGTTGTTTTATGATAGCTAGAAAGACAGATTGATTGATTGATCTTGGAGAAATACATGGCTTCTAGCAGAGATCCAGCTATTTTTAGAAAATGAGTGCTTACACCACCATTAAAGCCCATGTTGAATCTGCTTTATTTTATCCATTTCAACAAGAAGTTGTTAAATTACATCATAGAAAGTACACAAAGCAGTGAAGGGGACACTGTTTACTTGTTAACTTTTCTAGGTAAAGTGTTTGCCAGACTCCACTTGGTGGCTTTTCCAGGGACAGCTTAAGCTTTTAAACTATCTTCAGATTACATGATCTTAGTTATGTTTTTCCTCTCTCCATGCTCACAGAAAATAAACATATGCAGGTGGTTTTGATGCCATTTATTCAAATTAGCGTCTAAATTTTTGAACAACCTCTTTATCCCAGCTCAGATAAGAGATTATGGGAATCATATTCTCTTTCTATTCTTCGCAGTCAGCCATTTCATAAAGCATCTTTGATACTGCAAGCGAGCATCCCAATCACTGGCAAAAAGTAAATGAGTGTGGTTTTCTGATCCAAGCTGAGAAATACATGCTCAGCAGCTCGTCTTACTGTCTTAGCAAAACTCTTCTTCTTCTTGGAAATGTTTGTACTTTTGTACAACTAAAAGACTGAAAAATGCAGTAAAAAAGGAATATCTGTTATTTGTATTAAGTCAAGATTTTGTTCAGAATTTCATAAGAATAATTTCTCCTTTTTCGGATAATTGATGCTGTGGTTGCCTTATTAAGATGTCTATTCTTGCCTTCATTTTGGTTTATTCTTGATACGACACATCTCATTAGACACTATTTTGCTGGCATTAATGAGAACACTACACTGAATTCTGAAGCTGCTCCTTTTGTCACAGTTTCTCTTGTAATATTAATGGCAGTTAAAAATAACTAGTTCTGTTTTATCTGTTTCCTCTATCGCTTCCCGTGTGTGCTGGCTGTATTTTTATTTGTGTCTGTGGCAGACTGTATAGGTCTCCTATAGCGATGAAATCACCGACTGGATATTCTGCTCTTTCAAGTAAAACCCTCGGTTGTTCACTGCTGAGTGGGTGATGGAGACTTTCATTATTTATGAAAACAACCATGCTGGTGTTTTCCACTCTCTTCTCTCTGGTAAAAGAGTAATTTTGTTCTTACAGGCCCAGAATAAGCTTTAGTAAATTGAGATTTGGTTTAAATCGAACACAGTTTTGTTTGCTTTGTGGGAAATCTGGGCTTTTCTAGCACCAAGGTCACCAGAGAACGTTTTTCCAGACTATCTACACAAATGTTTCTAGACCTCAAACAGGACATGGGATGTGTCAGAAATGCTTATGCTTGTGTCCAGCCTGGGATCAGGATCAGCTGTCATCTCCCTTCGTTGGTAGGAAACCATGTGAAATTCCACAGCCAGGGGCATCTCCTGAGCAGTCAAAGTTCAGCTGGGATTGTTGGTGACAAGTGTTTCTCAGTATTACCTCCAGAAACGCTTCCATAAGTGTCAGGGTGCCATTTAGTGACAGATAAATAAAGCGGCAGCAAGATTCTCTCAGCCTCCAAAATCTTACAGTTCACAGAAAAACCAGCAGTCACCAGAAAGCACGTATGAAATATGTGCAAATGAGTGATTTTGAAAAAGTCATTTTGATAATGTATTTCTGCATGGGGAGTTGAAATTATAAAATAAATATTGCCAGCCTAGCTATAATATGGCTCTCTGTAATCATTTTTTGGGAGAAAGACATACACCATCTGTGAACAAAGGAATGTTTTTGCAGAACTGGTGCAGTTTTTCAGCTTTCTTCATGTTAGGGCTCCTTTAACCAGAGCAGCTCAAATAATAGCCAGAGGATGTACTATTCCAAATTGCACAATACCTTTAAAGTTCTTATTTCAAAAAACTCATGATTACCGTGTAGGTATGCATTACTGTTGAAAGACAATATATTTAGAGACAATGTCTACTTTATTTTGCTACTTCAGCCAGAAGCATACCGGATGGCCTCGGTGCGTGTCCCTCATCTACAGCTGTAGATGTCTGCAAAATGACTTGAATATTTCATTTTGCTTTATCAGACCAAAGCCTGAAGTTATATATTCCCCTCTTATATCTTTCTTTTCCTCCCTCAAAACAACCCTCCCATAATTTTTCTAGAACAGAATTTTTTTAATTGATCTGTTAGTGTTTTTGCTTCGCACTGCAGCAAAGGAAGCCCTTAGCAGCATATGCAGTTCATTAGGCCCTTTACTTGTGTCTGCTCTCGTGCTGCACACAGCTTCACGTTGCCATTTGTGGAATAATCAGCACTGAAGCAAACTAAAAGAGGAGGGGGGAGGGCAAGCTAAAGTCTGACACTGGTGACAGAAGACAAGATCGAATATAAATAGATGTGAATTACCACTGTGGCATTACTATCGGAGAAGCATGTCATTTTTTGGTTGCAGAAGACACTGCAGCTGCACACGGCGGGGGAATTCATAGCAAACACAAATCCCTTCTTGGGCAAAAAAAAAAAAGAGAAAAAGAAGATTGTTTCTCCATTGTCCAGGTGTGGTCTTCATATTATTTATAAATAATATGAACACTACATACATATATATGTGTATAATAAATATAAATGCAAATATATATACTCATACAATACACACACACATATATAAACTCCTTAATATATATAAACTCCTTAATCCCATGCACTATAGAAAATTTATATCAGTTGGAGGCGAAACAGTCAAAACCATTTTGGTGACACAGACTAACCCTGAGAAAGAACATGCTGCAATTAAAATGGGGGTGGTCTCAGAAAAGAAAATTGCATTTGTCTTCCACAGAGACTGAATGTATAAACATTAGGCAGAGACAGGAAAAATGCTCTGCATGCTGAAGTAGCTCGAGTTTATATGAGAAATTTTAATTAGAGAGCAAATTCAATGTTTCAGTAGGCTGCAATTGCAATTTTGGAATTTTCTTGCTTCAGCAATTCCAAATATAGCCCTCAAGACATCCAGTTTCTCTCTAATAAGCCTATGTTGAGAGCTAACAATGAATACATATAGTAAAGCCACAGAGCATCTAGGAATAGAGCCTAATAGTCAGCTTTTCACCAAATCACTCCACATGCCTCTCTCATTCCCTTCAGCTTCCTCTGTCTCCATGGGATAGCTGGGAGGGTCACGGAAGAGTGGGCAGCCTTGAAGCCACCATTTGGGCAAATCCCAAATGGATGATGTCATATAAGGGGAAAGTGATCTGGTGGGGAAGGATGGGGTGGTGTTTGCGAGGGGGCTGGACAGTGCTGCCTGCACAGCAAGGCAAGGCAAGGGAGCACCCACAGCTGGTTTTCCTCTAGCGAGGAAGTGGGCAGATGGTTACCTTGATGGAGATATTACTGAGCTGCTGAAAGCTTCCCTTGCATGGTGTATTATGGGAGCTCAGAGTCCTTCAGTAAGGGCAGTTCCACTCTGGGTTATTTAACATATATGTTTTAATGCACTGCGTTATAAATTCTTAAGTGCCTAGAACTTCGGAAGAACTTGTTACCATGCACTTAAAATAAAACCCAAGCATTCTCATGGTCACAGAATGATTTTTCCATTAAATGCAAACGTTCAGGTCTGCGTAAGCACGTATCCAGCCTGGACCGTGGCTCTGCACGCTCCAGCAGCACCCGGCCCCCATGGGAGCTCTCCCAGGGCCAGCCGAGGGTCCCTCTTTGACACGGGGATGAATCCAGCCTCTGCATCACTCCTCCCTTCTGCACAGAAAGGTGCAGACAGTAAGAGACATAGATGAAACTTCTGTGCATCCCCCTAAGCCTCAGCCGTATTTTTTGTCTCTGGGGACTGGTGGTTTTGACATGATTTAAGGCAACCCAGCTATAGTTTGAAGGCCAACAAAGTGCAAAGCCAGCTTACAGCCTCCTCCTGTCTCCACATCCTGCATGGGCACTGAGATATTGGTGCTGGGGGCGGGGGGGAGGACAGAAAATGAGGCAGGGAGAAATGTTCTCATTCCCATTTTTCCCAAAAGGTCTGTTTAAAAAAAGCAGCATATTTACCCTAAGATAGTTTATGCAAAATTGGCAATATGTTTTTCACTTTGCACAGTGAAATTGCTATTAGGAAAGCAAATGTAATTAATGGCTCATTTTCATAAGAGGTAATTTGCAGCAAAGGGACGGTGTTATTTCAAAATTCTTGAAGACTGCACTTCTGTGCATTTCTAAAAAAATGCACTTGTGTCTGATGAACCCCCTTTTCAAAAGCAGGTGACAAGCGAGTGCTCAGTTTTTCAGCAAAGCTTATGTTTAAATGGTTGGTTTGGGTTTTTTTTTGTCACAGTAAGTATTATTCCTTCTGTCTGGCTTTCTTGTGGATGGAAACTCATAGTCTGACTCCTTGGTTACACAGGGGAAAGTCACTGGTCCCTCCTGAGTGTTCAGTGGCAGACTGGGCACTGCAACTCCAGTGCAGGGATTGCCATGGCGAGCTGGACTAGACTAGATAAAGGATGAGAGGAAAAGAAGAAATAGGAAATAGCCTGTTACCTCAGGTCTGCTCAAAGCTGGCATCATCTGTCTAGAATAGTGTTCTAAGTTGTGCTGGGGTCTGATCTCAGATTTCATTAATAGGCACACCTTCCCAATCAGATGTTGTGGTGCAACTGTATGGGAAGGGGTTGGGGGTTAGTTCAGCTCGGAGACAAAAAAGACTAAAAGAGGGATCTAATTAATGTCTTCAGTTTCCTAATGCAGAGGTCATAGAAATGATGTAGCCAGTCTTTCCTCAAGTGTACACCACAAAAGGTGGAGAAGCAATCATGGGTCATGGTGCAGCAAGGTCAATTCCAACTGGATGTCAGCAGGACAATTTTCATAGTGGTGGTGATCCAGCACTGGAAGGGGTCACCCAGAGAGGATGTGGGATCTCTGTCCTTGGAGAGTTTCAAAACTCTTCTGGATAGGTCATGAGTGACCTGACCTAATGTTGAAGTTGGCCCTGCTTTGAGCTGGGGTCAGACCAACAGAGCTGCAGAAGTCCCTGCCAACCTAAATTATTTAATAATTTTGTTATTTTAAACATCATGAGGCTGCATGTCCCTTCCTTCTGCTGGGGTCATGCCCAGTTTTCTGCGTTAGAGGGAATAACATTGCTACACATCCTTATCTCTCAGGTGGTGGAGAAGAAAGAACAGTGTACCAAAGAGACAATACCTTTAGTGCAGCTATCATACTGGCATGCTATAGCACCTTTCCGCCTCATTTCAGGAGCAATAAATGCTGTTAGAAAAGTAGTCTGCCTTTTTTCCTTATCCACAACCAGCGTGTCAACACTATATTTAATTTACATTGCTCTGAATGTAACATTTCATCTTAATGAGTTCCTTTCCCTCATATCTTCTCTTTATGGGAGAAACGATTTTGAACCGTTCCCATTTTCTCTCCATGACCGCTGGCTGTCGGTGTCTGTTGTAACTTAAATGGTGTGGGACAGAGTAAATTTCAACCCGACCCAGCAAATGGCTGTCATCAACACATTACAGTCTCAAAGTCACTTAGAGGATTCAGAGTAGCATAACAACAAGCAATGTTTAGAACAGGAGTCAAGAAGAAACCAAATCAAAAATAGCATATTTTGTGAATCCACTGAATGTGACCATACGTAGGGTCACCCCATTTTCACATGCACCATCTTGGCTAACAGAGAGGGATTTTAAGCATACTATCGACCAGGATGCTACATACCTATTGCAATAGACTGGCTGTCACTTTATAGACTGTATGCCCATATTGTATATTGATTGCATTTTGCATGCACTGTGATAAGTTCTGTGGGGTTATTTCTTAGTCAAACCTGCAGGAGAAGACCAGGAAATCTTTAGAGAACCCAGCAATTTTTTGACTCACACATTTTTTTGGAAGAGGGCCAGTACTTGTGTGGTTCATCTGCATAGCCCAGACACAACATTAGGTGCTATTGTTCTGCTGCACTGGGCAGGACTAGGAACGGCTAATACAGCAGGGTAAATGTATGACAAGGAAATAATTTCAACACATTGGTTGCATAGACTGAGAAAGATGGAAGAGTTATTGTCAAACAAGATTGCTTTTTAATCTGGAATGGTACACATGGTGTCCAACATAGTTTGAAACAATTTAAATGTGGCTTTTTTCTCCCCTGACTCAAAGCACATCCAAAATAAAATTTAAAAAAGTCTGAATAAAGTTTAAAAGCTAATTTAATGTCAACCTTCCAGGAGAGGTTTTGGACTGAAGCAATATATATCTGAGCAAGGAACTGCCAGTGAAGAGAAACAGGGCATGGCTCTGCCTCTGGATAATGCTGGAAGTCAGCTCTGCAGAGCTAACCATAAGCATGCTATTTGGGCATGCATTTCTTATCCCGTCGTGGTGTACATATGCAAGATGTACAGGCATGGACACGCTCTGAGACTCTCCTAATTTAGAGTCTGGCAGACTTTAAAATTCTCTTCTGCACGCTGCACTATATTTAGAAGCTGTACGTCCAACTGCAACTCATTTCCCCTCTATTCTCTGCTTTTATACCTTTTGAGACATATTTATACTTTGGTCTATGCTACCTATTGACTTAACACGTGGAAGTATACTGCTTTCATGGTATTTTTTATAGCAAACTAAATCTTCAGATATGAAACAACAACTGCTGTTATAACCACCAGTATAAATATATCACCGAGATCTTCTCTGGGTGTTTGGTCCATTAACCCATTGCAAAGACCCAGAGGTCTTTGAGACAACAGCTTTTAACTTTGAATTTCCAGTGAATGCATCTTAGGTAGGACACTTGTGCGTGTCCAGGTTATTTTTCTCAGTACTGCTCCTCACGTACTAATGACACAAAAGGTTTCACGGTCAGCTGAAGTCCACCCCTGACCCATGCTTTCCCCGAGTGCCACAGCTCTTTACTTGACCCGGTGACAGTAGGAAGTGTTTAGGCCACTGAGAAGTGAGTGGGGCGGAGAAGCTTCAAGCCATTTCCCAGGACAGATTCTGGTGCCTCTGGTTGTAAATCCACTCCTCCCACAACACACCTTTCCCTTCCCCGGGACTTGAGCTGTTTTCTCTGCTCAAATGAGAAATGCTTCGACAGGTTCTGACTAGAATTATTGCCACTTGCAGATATATTTGCAGGACTATGTAAAATAGTGTTTTGTTTAGTTTAATTCTTTTAACTGAGTTGGAGGGCCACCTTTACCTCTTTAACCTCATCTAAAGGCCATCAGGGAAACTTGGCTCACATACTCCTAGAGCGCCCTGGAGCTCCTTACGGCATCTGTTTTTCTTGGGAAGACAGGTAACAACCACTGGGAAAGTCTGTGCGTGACAGAGAAGAGCGCCGGGAATGTTCCTGAGGAGCCTGTACCCTGCACACTGGGAACGGTGCGAGCTGTGTCTGTCATGGCTGTAGGTCCCCTCTGACAACCAGTGTCAGAGGACCCTGCAGAGCCAGACCCTGGCTCGTCTTTTAAGCTGGAGGAGGCTGAGCTGGGGCGGTTCTGCAGGGAGGCGTCTGCCTGGTGTGGCCAAGGAACTCTCCCCTCTTCTTCTCTCTGGGATTATCTCATTAGGGAATAATAAAGAGGAGGGTGCCAGCAGGCTGTTGTTACGTGGTTTGGGCATGTTGCTTAGCCTTGTGCCTCAGGTACCTGTGAAGGGTGCCAAACCCTTACGAATGTTCATCTCAGATTAGGTACTGTTAGCATGAAATCGCTGATTAAAGTTATACCTCATTCCTTTCTCATTCAACATTTCCTTCCCTGAGGAAAGGACTCTGTATTGATATACGACTCAATGGGAAAAGCTACTGTTCTTTTCTTTAGATAGCTTAAAATATTTAGTTCATTTTTCTTCTCTCATTTTTCTTCTCCTTCAAACTCCCAGGGCTGTATGGAGCCCCACAACACGTGTAGCTCTTATCTGCTTCCACGGGGATCCAGATATCCTTTAAACAGCAGTTGGAGTATTAAGAACTCACAGTGGAGCAGAAGAGGGCAATTTAACACAGCAAAGAGACCAGGCTGGAAACCTGTGAAAAGCTAGCTTGTCTTTTTTTCCTCTGCTGCCACTAGTCCATCTTTCTGCCTTCCTTTCTCTCGCTCAGAAAAAGACGGTCACATGTGAAGTGCCCATTTTTGAGGATGATATGGAAGAGCTCTGGAGGATAAATACCAGGTAAAGACATAATCTTAATGCAAGTTTTTTTGAATTTTGAGCAAAGCCTCAGTCTTCCACACTGGAGAAACAGCATCCATGGGCTTTGTCAGAGCAGCTTTCACTGGAGTCAGGGGACACCATTGCAGAAGTGGGTATTTCTGCCGCTGGGTTGGTATTTCCTCCTACCAGGAGCACCCAGGGGTCCCATCTGGTCCTGGTCCCAGTCTCTCATGCACCACCTGGGAAACACAAATAAACCCACAGGTTTTTTTCAGGCTGGGTCTCAGTGAGAGGTTCCCTTGCTTACAGCTGACATGGGAAATCGAGCTTCTTTTTTTTGAGAAAATTGCTTTTCTCAAGCAATACATGTCCTTGTACATGAAGGAAAGGCTTGCAAGGAGGGCTGTTGGCAGAAATGGTATCTGAGCTTGCTTTGAGAGAGGTGAGAGACCTCCAGCCCTGTGCCACAGTTCTCCCACCAGCACTGCCAACGCAGGTAGTAGTGAAGTAGGACACTCAGCGTCTAGCAGGCTTCTCAGCTCTCCCCAGTCCAACCAGCAACAGAAAATTGCTTCAGCTGCCACCCTCTTTGCTTTGGAGGAGATGACCTTGATGAGACAGAGGAAGCTTGCTACTGAAAAGCTGTGGCTGATGGTGGTCCATAGGGCACACTGCACACGTTCCAGGGAGAAAATGAAGGATTTATTTTCTTCTGTCTCTAGCCCAGAAGTTTCACAACTAATAAATTAAATGAATACTTCTAAAAATGAAAAATAAAAATCTCTGGCCCACAGAGCTCTGAAAAAGAATCACATAATCTTTCAAAAGATTTTTTTCATAGTCATTTATTCAGATAGCACCCAATAAAAATGCAAAGCTGGATTGTTTTGAGTGGTGGGAAAAGTTTTAGCTTAGAATAACATTGAACAATCAAAACACAGTAAAAGATAAATACCTGGAGTGCAATTACATTTTACCAAATGCAGACACATTCATATATATATATCTGACACCTATAGCAGTTCAGAACTGTATGATCCTGTAATATTTCCCAGATAATTAAATACAGCTAAGATTTGTGCACTACACAGCAACCTTGCTGCTCATTTGCTCTTTCATGCTAGGTGTGTTTTCACAATGAATGTGTGTTTTCACAATGAATGCCTAACTGAATCATCATAGTGGTCAAGAAAAATCTGAAGATGAAGATACATAAAGGCAACAGAATGTCAGCTTAAATTGGCACTCAAGTGGTCATCTTTAAAGTATTTTCTATTTAACATAAAGGAGATAAGGAAAGGAAAAATAGGTAGGCTAGTTTATAGCTTTCAGATTTACTTTTTCAGGGTGTCCTCAATTTCAGAGGGGAAAAAACCCTAAATCCTGCATGGGTCTTTCAGTTCTTCAAAGATCTAAGTCCTGATGCCACAAAACACATAGACCTGGACATCAAATGAAATTAGGGTCTCTGCATTCTGCCTAGGTCCAGAACCTGAAAGTCAGAAAACTCTTTAATCTGGGCAGGGGAATCTCTCTGGTTAGAGGATAGTTTATGCATTCAATGTGTAGTACCCACTTTATCTGAATTGCCCTTTGAGTGAGAACTGCCTTTCAGGTCTTCCCATCTTGTCCCCTAGGTGAGAGCTCTCATGACTTAGCTGCAGAGTCATGCTCTACTCTGTGAAGAATAAGGAGCAAAGACAAGAAACAATGCACTTGCATTATAGCAAGGGAGACTAAAAATTAGCAAACCCTTTTAAAAGATGAGGCTGGTAAAGCACTGGAATAGATCGCCTCAGGAAGTTGGGAGGCCTCCAACATGAACAGCCTTTTAGAGCACGTGTTAGAAACACTGTTGGCATATTTGGTCCTGCTCTATGGTGGGCCATGAGAAGGTGTGGAGAAGGGTAGCTTGGTAAATTAATAAGTTTTCTCAAAGAAGTAGTCTGTGTAAAGTCTGTTGTGTGTCTTTTCACTGTTGTTTGTAGAGTGTTGTGTAGCCTTTGCATTACTAAGGTTTGAATAAAATTGTGTGAAATAATGGATTGTACTTTCAGATGATTCTGTTATAAAATTGTTCCTCCACTCTTAAGTGTTGTCTTAATATGTTTATACATTTGTGTGTTATATCTTGAGAGATTGCATCTCTAAATACACTCAAATGTTACTCCTGAAATATGCATTCATTTCCCCAGAAAGTGGTTGTCATCAAAGGTGCAATTTTTGACAATGATTTCCACAAAGTGGCTATTTTCCATACTGAAGCTTGATGCAAGCTGCTAAGTTGGTTGACAAAGGCTGTCAAATTACTAAAAAATATTTAGTTAACTGCTGAGCTGTGCTGAATTAGATGCTGTGAGCTAGAGGTAAAAGCTCTCTTTCCAATCACCCCTCTGTCTTACAGAAGACAGGCAAAAAGCACAGAGTGCTTCAGAGTGAGCCAGGAGATTTTTATGTCAAAACTATTTTTCAGGAAGCATGGAGATGACACCATCGTTTTTGTGAGAACACATCTTATCCTGTGAGAACACATCTTATCCTGACATTTCCTAAAACTTTTCCATAAAGATCCTATTAGGAAAGTGGAGATGAATGTAAGCGAGGAGTAAGAAAGGAACCTGTTGACAGATGAAAGCATTAACTGCACAGGAAAGCTACACAGGCTTTGCTGTGTTGACCTGTGGAAAGAGAAGGGATGTGTCTCTCTCTTCTTTTTAGCCTGTAGGCATTTATCACCCTTCGGTTGGATTTCAATACTGCACCTTAACAAGGGTGGAACTTCATTGGCTTCAGTTAAATTATTACTGGTTTAGATATTGTTATGCTTTTGGTGACCCTCCAAATTCAGTTTAAACCACTGAGTTTTACATGGCTTCTACTCAAAACCATTAACTGGCACCGATTCAGTTGAAACTTGGTCAAAGTTTGACATCACCTCTAGCATACGTTTGTGAATTTGCAAAACATGAGTGTTGGGTGATACATGTTCTCATCATTTCCATTACTTCCTAATGGGAGGTGTATAAAAAGCCAAATCTTCTGTATATAGCTCAAAACAAATGTATTAAATCAATTTATGTTTTATGCTCCGCTCACACATTTTTTCAGACTATGCTAATGGTCTGCATGCATTTTAAGGCATAGGAGTATTGTGCCTATGTCCTGAGAGTGCTTATTGACCAAGTATAGGTCAGCAGGTGCTTAGCCAACAGCTTTTGTCATTTTTCTCCAATGAATGATGTTCAGTCAGCTAGAGTTTCCAGAAATAATGACACTAAAGCATACATATTTGAGACTATAGGAGGAGAACACTCCGCAAAAAGAAAAAGAGCTCTTCTTTTAAATATACCCATTTAAGAAATGGAGGTGAGACAGCTGAAATGTACCTGAGAAGCTTGCTTGCTTTATTTCTCTTTGGCTATTTGTGCTACCATCCAAGATCATACCCATTGTATGAAATTCATAACATAAAAAACTGAAAGAGCAGAACAACACCCCTGGATATTTAGAGGATTAAACCCTATTATTTATTTAGTATGTTGCAACTCTTTTTTCCAGAAGGACATGGAAATCTTTATGAAAAGTTCAGTAATTTAGTGGATTAATAACCCTTCTCGGAGATTCCTTGACATGCGTAAGAATATAGGAAGGACAAAACTAAAATCCCAGAAGCATAAGTCTTTATGTTTTCAGTCATTATGGAATAAGAGATTTTCTACTACATCGTATGAAAAACATAGTACTGAATATTAAGAAAAATGGCATCCACCAACTCCACTCCTGCTTTGATTGAATATGTTCAACAACCTGTGTTGACTTGGATGAAAAGCATGAATTTTACCTCCATCAGTATTTTAGCCTTATTTTTGTGCAAAATATCTTGGCTGCATGCTGGTGAGCTCCATGCCTAATATGTGTTGTCAGTCGAATGTATAGACCATTTCTCTTCTCTGACAGCTTATAGCTCACCAGTGATTCCCAAGCAAAGGTTTGAGAGCCACCGATATGCAAGCAGGAAGGTGGTGGAGGAGAAGGACAGTGAGGTTGTAAACAAGGAGCAAATGCTAATAAAGTCCAGAAATATGACTCAAGGGAAGCAGATGTAGGGAAGAGGTTCTATTAAAGAGAAAAAACCCAAACCAAAACAGATAGGAAAAGGCTGATGGAGAATTCAGAATGAAAGCACAGGATTTTGAATGGCTGTCCAAGTGACAGGGCTGCCTGTCAGCTTTTGGGGGTAGGTTCAGGACCCTCTATCACTGCAAACTGTAGCAGGTTTCTTTATTTAATGCCTGGCTAGTTGCTTATTTCTCCTGCTGTATGATTGCTAATTCAGATACTTTTTTCTCTCGTCTGGTTTGAAAGGCTGTGGAATACATCAGCCTTCTTTGAAGAGGAGGATTATCACAAGGATTTCCCTGAAGCACTCCAGTTCTCCACGTGATGCTAATAATCCTCCCACAAAGTGCAGCCTTGCAAACTATTTCAGAAGTGCATATCATTAATATAGAAAAGTTAGCAAATACACAAAGAAAAGAAATATCTTTTCCTTTCCCTTCTTCCTTTTTTTGCAGCTCTTGCTTTAAAGATGGGTCAAGAATTTTTCAGGTGGTGTTATAAATTTAATGTGAAGCTTTAATCTAGAATATAGCATATGGAAATATGCTTTTAAAATGTGTGTGTAGAGACTGTTTTTATCAGAGGAAATATTCTTCTGCTCTGGGGTTTTTGTTTGTTGCTTCAACTGAAGAAAATGAGGCTGTTAATTTTGAAAGCTTTAAATGACAGCCTAAGCCAAGCCTAACTTGATGAGGAAAAACTTTGTGCTGCTGCTAACCATTCTCCCACATAATTTAGTACTACAAATAATTAAAAGAATAATACAAAATGCAAGCAGGCTGTGGCATCTATGTCAGCTGTTTTTATAAAGAAGCCAGAAAACATCACAAGAACAGCAGAGGCAGGTATGGTGGGAGATGGTCCTGCTCTGTATGAGGCAAGGGATTTAAGGCTTGCTTTTCATCAGTCCATACCAGCAGGTAGTTTCATCTCCAAAAGCCAAAATTTTGGTGTCACTCACCTAGTTTCTAGCTACTTGGAGCTTTTAATGGAAGTCTTGTCCCTTTCATGGAAAATACGGTGCTTTGAAAAGTGTAACTTAGCCATGTCTAATGCCGCTCTCCTTTTGTGGTAAACTAGATCAAGATGATCCGTTTTAACACTCACTTCCCTTCTGCTTAGTGATTTGCACCCAATATTAAAAAACATTAGTTTTGTAGGGGTGCATTTCCCTGGACTCATGAAGAATCACATGCTTTTGCATACTCTTGCTGTAGGTGATCTGGACATTCTACTCAGCATATACTAAGTTCAAATCCATTGGTTTTTTTTCCCATGCTTAGCCAAATTTTTGGCTGTGTCAGAGCTTGGCTTGTGGGTTAAAGAGTATGTGCCTGGCATGCTGGGGAGTGATGGGGGAAGGAGGGACAGCTGAGAAACATATGGCTCCAAACCACCTTTTTACTTTCCTTATCCTCAAGAATTGCAGGGGCTGTAAGTTTAAAGCACCCCCCTAGGGCTTCTTTAAATTGCATCCAGCTGCACTGGTCTCTAATGGGAATAGTCCATCATAGCGGTCAGCAACATCAACACCGCTCCCAGCCACAGTTCCAAAATATGTGGGCTGTTGGCTGGATTATGGCCATCCCCAGTGGCTGTAGGTGTTATTATTTCTCCAAACATATTGCTGGATGTTGTGCTATTGTAATAAAAATGTAAAAAGAGAGAGTACTACGAGCACCCCATATTGGTGAACCCTGCAAGGTGACACAAAATGACAAACTAGACCATAATCACAACGTTGTAAAGAGAGCTTGCTCCATAAAGGGACTTAATAGTGTTTACAGTGCACTCCAGAATATATTCTTAATAGGATTAAGGTCACCCAAGTGATATGTGTATGACAGAAAGCATCAAGCAAATCTATTGCATGGTGTGTCAATAACAATTAAATAACATGGGGATTATTCAATCATTTTCAAGAACAAGTTAACAAACAGGGAGCAGCCTCTCATTACACCACTCACAGACTCGAAATAACAGCTTCTTAGCCTACTGTAAACGAAGGGGTTTTTTTTCTAGACTGTTGTAAAACATGAACAGTAACATACACATTATATGATAACTCAGGAAAAACATAACAAATGCTATGCTTAAACTGAAAAGCAGCAAATTGAAATAGCTTGGGTTGTTGAAGTACTATCATCTAAATCTAGCACAGGATCTGAATTAAAGATGCTACAGCATGAAAGGTCAAAATCATCCAACAGCTTCTCAAAAGACTTGTTCTGTATGGAATATGAATTCTCTTATGGGGGCCTGGAACCTCTTTGCCTCCATCAGCTCCTCCCTCAAATCCTAGGAATATTAAGAAATGCTCAAACCAAATGACCTATGTCGAAAGATGAATGAAGCTATTATAAAGAGATGATGGTCTGCAGACGGGGAACAGTCATCCTTATTGTTGCTTCCCCCTCACTGTAAAATCTAGGGATGAAACCATAATTCCACTGAAGTCAAAGTGAATGCAGCCAAAGAAATGATGGGTCAGGATTTTCACCGCTGACCTCTATACGCCAAAACTTGAGAATCTCCCTTGAGAAGCCCAAATAGATCTATATACCTTGTTCCTGAGCTTGCAGAGGTTCCCATAGCTCATGCATTTCTCTTCACTGTCCACATCTTTGAAGGCGTCTGTCCACAATAGACCCTGGGCCTGCCCCTGTAATCCCGTTCCCTGCTTGCCTGACTGGTCACCTACCTTCCACACAGTGTCTGCTGAAGGGCAGAGCGAGCATAGCCTGAAGTTACAAGGACTGGTTGAGTACCCAGCCCTTTCCCACTTTACTTCCCTCAAAACCAGTCTAATTTTAAACTCTTCCTCCCCCAGAATTCATTATTCATCCCATCAGACCTCTGGCTCACAAGAGATTTTCTGCCGCCCGAGTCCTGGCTGGAGGCTATATCAGAAGGCATATGGATGAGTAAAAGGACAATTAAGAATTCATTTCTGTAATAAATTATTTCACATTGGTAGGCTTGACAGATACATTTTTTCCAACTACTGCTGAGTTGAAATTCATGTGAAAACTTTTGATCATCAGAAATTTCAAGTGATTAGAAGAAAATAACCTAACAACACACTGATTTATATACAGAACAACTGAATCAGAATACAGTAATATAATCAATGGTCCCTGAGGTAACACAAACTAATCCTGAATGAGCGTTGCCTATAAATGTCACACGTGGTCCTTTCACAGGTTTCAGGATGCAGGGAGAAACTCCCAGGCTGCAACACAGGCAGACTCCATGAGATTTCTTCTGCAGAAAATAGCTGATTTTGTACTGGAGCCCCCTCAGCCCTGAGCAGGTTTTACCTGCGGTCTCAGGTCTGTCTCGGCGGCTGTGGGACTCATCTACCAGGCATCAGTCCTTCACTTCATCATGAGATGTCACAGGGATTTCCACATACTCAGTGCATTTCATGTGGATTAACCCAAGGTCTGTGCTGCTGCTGAAGGCTTCCAGGATTGCACAGTAATTCACTTGTATTAAAACAGACCTTTTTTAAGCTAGCAGTCTGTCCTCGTGCCTCACTTCTGCCGAGGGGGATAACTGCATCGGATATAGTAGAAGCAATGAGCACTGGTCTTGCTTGTACTTAAACAATACTATTATAGCATGTACAAAATAATTATTTTTTTCTGACATTAAGCACTCACTGCCACTTCTGAGGAAGAACCACCAGTCCCTCTGAAGAGTTACGTCCCTTTTTCCTTAATCCAGTAGGGCTCTGCTGAACTTCAATATGATGGCATGTTGGTAGCAGTGAAGAAGAGGCACAGAAATGACTGCCATGTTGGAAAGAAAACCTGATAAAAAACCTTTGGGAGTCATCCCTGACCCCTCCAGATAGCTTCCCATCCATGTTGTGCCTGATTTGGAAGGTGGACTTCAAACTGGGCCTCCTGTATCTTAGATAAATGCTTGCCTTAATCACCAGGGGACCTGCTCACTGAATTTCCAGCTTTCCTTCTGCCTCTTATATTTTTTCACAAGATGCTTTTGGAAGGTAAAGTAAAACAATATGGGACATTACGAAAAAAAAGTTTCTCACCCAATACTCAGAGATGAGAGCATGCAGCTGATGGGAAGTAGCTGAATAAATGTATCTTCTTTCATCTGCATATTTCTGTGCCCTTTCTGTGTTTGTGCTTCTTCAGCAAATGGGGTTGGAAACACTCTGAATGTTTTATTTTTTTAATATTTACACTGCAAACACAACATGAAAGCATTTTGTTTGAGACTCCAGTCATTCCAGGAATACCAAATTCAGCCTGGTTCACCTAAATTGTAGGCTTTAAGCCCAATGGGCAAAAGCAGCTCAGATTTGAATCTCCAGTGTATTCTTCAATGATAAAGTGAAGTGAGAGCAGATTTCAACACTGGGTTTTGGTTTTTTTTAATTGCTTATGATTTCAAAAAAGTAGTGCAAAGTTTTGCTTTTGTTGCTGATGAGTCTCATTTTGTAGAGTTTTCCATAAAATGAAATTAAATTAAACAAAAAAAAAAGTCTTTAGTGATTCAGCTCACTGTATCAGAAGAGTCAGCCATACTCTGATTAAAGGTTAGTTATGTGGTTTTCTTTTCATTGTCTTGATTTCTAACTTACCTTGCTTTAAACTTTGCTCTAGACAATGCACAGCTGTGTGAGACATGCTTTCCCATATCTCTTCTGACAGAGTTTCAGGGCTCTGGAGGTCTGACCAGTATTTCCACTTCTTCTTTGAGTTGTTCTGGCATCACGCTCAGTGCCATTCCTCCCTAAGTTTTTGTCTGTGCCTAGCAAATCACTCAGACTTCTGACTTTTGAAATAATTCCTTGTGAGAAAGCAAGGGACTGCAAATTTATGGAGAATCCAGACTTTTAGCTCAAGTTAAAGAGCTGAGGAGCAGTCTCCCCAGACTTGTACTGCTGTTTGTATTTGTATCGCTATTTGTATTCCAGCTCGGGCTGGAACTTGCAGCCATTTGTATGTTTTCACCCAGCAGATTATTTCATAATTGAAATACTGAAGAGTAGGAAGTCACAGGGATGTTACGGCTGAAAGAACCAAGGCAGGCTGATAAATGAGGGTGGTTGCCAAAGCGGGTTGAGGGAGACGTACAGTCTATCCACATTGACGCAATGTTCCCATTTAAAACCCAGAGTAAAGTTACTCTGGAGGATAAAGCAATAAAGGTGAAGACCAAGAATGAGACTCTGAGGACCTCTGTCGTGGGTGTGAAGGGCACAGTATGTGGCGGCGATTGCAGAAACGAGAAATCACAGAAGGACCAGAGTTTGGATTCAGTCCAGAGAAGAGACACTACTGTCAGAAAAGATGCTCTGAAAATGAAGATTATTAAACATACTCAGACATCACAATAAAGGAAAAGGAGAGTTGTGTGTTTTCTGAAATTAGGCAAGTCACCGGCTGCCTTGAAGAAACTTCACAGGGAGCAGAAGGTAGAGGAAATCAAAGAGGAAAAGCTATTTTAATGTCCCCAGTTCATTTTTATATACAGTACAAGAATCAGTCGCTTACATTGTTAAATGCACTGAAAGTTAAAGTTTCAGCTTCTTTTTCTTCAAAAAGGTGATTCATGGAGTTCTGCAGTGCCAAGACAAATTCTTTTATTCTCCTTCATCGAGCGTTTCACTTTTGCTGCAGTGTACCCTGCAGGAAACCAAAGAGTTATTGGGACTGCCAGGATTTCTCTGTTAGGATCAATCCATTTCTATTACTTCTTTCTGTAAACTTTAATTGTTTTTCCCTTTTCTATGTTACTTAAATAACACAAGCCATAGAAAAGAGAGCAGAATGCTATGATCGGAAAGGGAAAAAAAACGTATTTCCCACATAGCCTGTAGGAAATACCAGCCACTGCAGCTCTTGGTTACTGAGAGGCACATAGTGTTCTCCACAAGCAGCATCTGCTTGTGTTAAGAACTCCCCATAAAGAAGAAAATGTGTCTTCCTGGTCGTAGGCAATTAAATGAGAGTAATCCCTCCCAAATTATTTACTGCTGTGCATAAAGAAATACACGTGCAGTGAAACAAGAATATTGGTGCATAGTGTCAAAATAGAAAAAGCTGTAAAATGAGTTTTCGAAACAATAAAATATTCATACAGGATGTTGAATTTCACATTAGAGTGTCAGCTAAGTTTTCTGAATCAACAGAAATTTTTTCTTCGTCAGGTTAGAGAGACAACAAAGAAAGGATGAAGTGGTATAAGGTATAATGATAAACAGACTACTTCATATAGTAATGTGACGTGACAGGATCAGCATCCATAAATGCATAACTAGCTATTTCCTGAGGATTATAAACCCAGACTACTGTTCAACTAATGTCCTGGTTTTCATGAAAAAAGCAACAGAAATAATAAAATTTATCTCTCCTAGTTAAGTAAGACAAATGTTCTCTGGAGAAAGGCTGAGCTCTCTGAGGACATGCATGCTTGTGGGTGTATGTATATCTATGTGTTTGTGTATGATGCCATGGTTAGCTGCTAGATAACCTCCTACAGAACCAGTCATGCAAGAGGATAGAAAGACTGATATGAAAGAAAGCTGAGGTTGTGCATTACTCCAATATTAGAAATAAGAACATTTAATATAACGGATTATGAATTTTCATATCCAGATCATTGACCATACAGTCCAAGCGGGGATCAACGCTCTGTTTTATAAACAGTTAGATATTCCCCAGGTTAGAAAGAACGAGCTCCTTTCTGCCGTACCAGACAAGTGCTCTAATTCCTGGGCCCCAGGGCCAGTCACTTGCTTTCCATCTTTGACTCTTGTTGGAGCTCTTCCACTTTGCAAGAATGGTTAAATATTTGATGGGTGTAAAAGAGACAGCCCATAGCCTGACCAGCAAGGTAGTCATCAGAGAGCTGCAGAAGGGATCAGGTCAAGCAGGGTAAAGAAGTGAGTATGGGGTTTCCACAGGCTTTTTGTAGAAAAGTGAATTTTGACAGATGAACTGGGTCCAGCCCTAGATGGAATTCTTCTCAAAGCAAAAGAGAGAGTCCCCCCCGAGAAGCCTCCTATTTCGCTACCAATTAAGCGAGTGCCCAAGGCGATTCTTTGCCTGATTTAGGACAACTTGCAGGTTTTAGTAGTGACCTAACTTGTTTTGCTGTTTTCTTTAAACAGAAATTCCCTGACGGACCTGAGAAATCTGTCATAAAATGTCCGTTTCTGCATAATTAATTGAAATTGCTGTTGGACATCTTCTCTGAAGATGTACAGAACATTTTCAATTAACCTTTGTGCATTCTTTACTACTATTTTGTTATAATATAAATATGGGGGGGGTGTCACTTGATTTCTGTTATTTTATGAAGAGTACATTATTCTAATTCACCCATGTATAGGATGATGCATTGAGCTGCATTTTTTCAGGTTTACAAGTTTCTATATATTGGCACACAGCTACTTAAATCATTTTTGCATGCCCTTCTCCACATTATATTTACTTCCAAATTATGGATCACTATCTTGTGTCTCTAAGCAAACCATTTGTAGTTATAAACACTCTGCCATCTATTTATAATAGATGCTAGGAACAAGCTAGCTTGCTAATCCTGTGCTAAAATCCTCAGTTATTTTGCTCAGGATTTCACCCTCAGCAGCAACTCTCACAATTTCTGCTCGTATCTCAGCATCTGTAAGACTGCTAGCTACTATGTTATTTGTTTTTCCTAATCAGACTGTTATGTATTTAAACTTTTTCAACAGAACTTTCTATGCTTAAATTGTGTATAAATTCTTAGGTTTGAATTTCATTGAAAAAAAAGAGTAATTTATATCTGAAAACAGCCCCAAATACGTTTTTATTTTCCCACATGGGAGGTCATTAAAGCAAGATATTTAAAGACAGGTACGGTCAGCACAGATCTCCTGTATATCCATAGTCTGAGTCTAAAGCTTTTGTGAACCGTATTGGCTGGCTGTGAACTCTGGGAGCTGAAGCCTTTCCCGTGCCCTGATTCTAGGGAAATTAAACCACAGATCAGTGCTTGGAGGGAAGCTGCCGTGCCTTTCAGCTGGAGGACCAGAACTCCAGGGTGTCATTAGTTTGTGATGCAAGAGGCTAGATCAGTCACAGATTTCTCACAGTTCAGTCATTAAAATGAATTTTAATTCCTCTTCCTTGTTTCTGGAACCAGTTCTGCTGGGGAGGTCAGCTATTTTGCTGAGCTCTGTCTGTCCCACCTCTCATTTCTATTTGTATCAGTTTAGTTAGCGTAAACTCAATTATTTACAAAATAGTTTTTATTTTACAAATACTTTTCAAAAGTTTTCTCACAGTCTTATTTGTGGTGAGGTTTTTTCCTTACAAACCAATGAATCACTTATGGTGGCAGTGATTATACATTA
This sequence comes from Limnodromus scolopaceus, assembly GCA_028565335.1. Lineage (NCBI taxonomy): Eukaryota > Metazoa > Chordata > Aves > Charadriiformes > Scolopacidae > Limnodromus > Limnodromus scolopaceus. The sequence goes on from JAOXNO010000033.1 coordinate 7,657,089, forward strand.
AAAAAACTTGCCTATCTTTTCCTGAGAGGTATTTTAGGTACCAAACTCAACCATGTGGCAACCTTCTCTCTTTAGGGATGCTGACTGCACAAATGGCTGCTCTCTTTCTAAGGGCTTTAGGCAGAACCTTACTGATTCATTGAAAGAATAAAAATACTTGATAAGAAACACCTACCTGTAGATAAGTACAAAATCATAGAAAAATTTAGGTTGGAAGGGAACTTTGGAGGTTATCTAGCCCAGATGACACATTCAAAGCAGGACAAGCTTGAAAGTTACGTCACAGAAAAGTTTCCATTTCTAAATGTTCATCTAATTAGACATAAATTAAAGGGTGCAGCCTTTGAGTGGATGAATTCTGTTTCATCTTCCAGTAAAAGGTTTATCCACATCCTCTCCTCATCTCCTGCCGGAGGGCAAGCAGTGTGTTCCTCCCAGCATGGATCAGCTGTATTCTGCACCCCCCAGGGCTGTTAGCACTTTCTGTAGCACTATGTTGGCATTCACACTGTGTTCAATTTAAAAGTAATAAATGCTGCATTTACTTTTAGGATGACAGTCAATTCATCTTCTGCAGCAACACTGTCTTGTGCACCTATAAGAAATTCCTGTGGTGGTGGCTGTTTTGTCCTCCTTGTCTAGAATGCCTTTGCTGGTGGCTGCAAACTGTTGAAAAGTGCTGTTAGTCTCAGTTCTCACATCTTAGTTTCAATTAATTTTCGCAATAAATGAGGATGATTGTCCTGCTTCTGGGAGGCTCCAGACTGAGCTCCATGTGACCTAGATCTCCTGATCTGAGAAAGATCTCTGGATTTTCCCTGCAGGGTCCAGGAATCTGCAGCTGTAAAATGAATTTTAAAAAGTGATTTATTTCAAATCACCTGCTCAGTAATGCCGTTTTAGCACCCATAGCAAACTACCGGAGACGTTGGCATGTAGATCTGGTTTGTACAGCAGTGTCGGGTCAAACAAGGAACTGCCACAATGTTTCAACCTCTTTCCCAACCAGAAAAAGGAAAACTGCTGCTGCCGTTAATGTCTGGGTGTTTTTACCGCTGGCATCTGTCTTGAAAGCTGTCTGCAGAAGCAATAGTGGAAGAAAATCAGGACGTTGTCGTTCCTGAGTTTAAGTTTGGGTATTCAGATTAGCAAGTATTTAAACTAGCGATGTTCCATGGATAATGAGGGATAGCACTCATAATTAGCATTTCACTCTATAACAAGTGATGAGCTACATGCCCAATATTCACAGAGTTCAGAGGGACTTCCAAGTTTCAGCCTGGCAAGCCGACATCTCCCACAGATTAATAAAAGCACAACAGCTGGCAATTAGGGCTTTGGGCCCTGGTCACAGCAACATCTGCTCTCCTTGTCGTGTACTTCAGTTCTCATGTAACTGTGCATGCCTTTCTCTCAGTTCAGAAGTCATTCAAGCATATAATAAACAGAAATCAGTGTGTTGGAACCTCCTGCGCAGGCTGATATCTTGTCAAGAAGTTGTTGAGTCACTTCAAGTCACTGAAGATTTCTTTGCTGATGATGGTCCTGACAATGACTAAATCACACAGCATCTTTTCATCTTTTCAGTTGTGTGTCCTTAGTAATAATAAGTGGAACAACAGAAAGTGAGCCACAGGAAGGCATGTGCTTTGTCTGCTGTTCGCTATTTCATGTATCCTGTTGCTATTTTTATTGTCAGTATAAGCGAACTGTTGTTATTGTTGGACTTGAGAGTTTTTTTGTTTGCTTGTTTTGTCTTGTTTTTAAATCTGTGCAGCGCTGCACCTTGCTCTTCTTATACTAGGTGAAGGATTTAGGAGAAAACAGTACTTTAGGTGCTGTACATGCAGATAAAATTACAGCAAATCAAAGCACTAATACTCTTTGTCTTTTCTATTCAAAATATTATTACCCAAACAGGCAAGGTAATAAATCTAAGAAAAAACATGCATTTTTTCAGTGAAAAATAGAAAACGAAAAATTGTTGCCAAATTCTAGAGTAAAACTGCAGTGCAGCATGTCTGACTCTATCCAGACTCGCATCTCAGCTCTGTTTTCCTCCTATTGAGGAATTTTTTTTTTCTGTGGAAAAGACCCTCAGAAATATAATCTGTAAAGGGGGCAAGGGCATTTAGCCAGTTTCTTGATCAGGATGTTTGAAAACCCAGACCATGGAAGTACCTAATGTAACTACTGTCTTACCCTTTGTAGCCTACATATACATGGCTGATAATATAATGCAACATATTTCCCCTTATGAACATCCTTATAAGAACTGTCTGAAGAACTTGTTCTATGGACAAAATGAAAAATTTTTTTGTAAAAAGTGGTTGAGCTGGATTCAAGTATGTTTTTCAGGTTTCCTTTTGGCCTGAAAAAAAAAAATTCGTTTTACTCTACCTCTAAAAAAAAGATATTATGATGTTAAATTACGATCTTAAGTTTCTGCTAATACAGTTAGGAAGAAATGTATCAATACTAAAAGTGATGGATAATAACATTTTCCTTCAAATATGTCAAAGTTTAATTCCTTGACTTTGCTGCTTAAATAATATCACCTGACTTATCAAGAAAGCAAAGAATCTTAATTTCCTCACTCAAGGAAACTCAGGACTTCACAGGCTTGGATATTGGCACTGCAGAAAACAGCGTCGCTTCTGTAGCAACAAAAGCTTTGAGGAACTGGTTCAACCCTATTTTTGACCACATCCATTTTCCACTGGTTGTCCCATCTCTTCTGCCACAAATATTCCAGAACTACTTTACTTTCAGATATTTTTTGGTTTTAACAGTTTCATTATTAGTGTGGGAATCAGCTAAAAGGAATAAAGCTCTGCAAACAGGCTGCTCTTATTGTTTTGTCACATGCCACACAGCCCGCCTCCTTCTGGAAAGGGATGAGCGGGCTTATCATGTGAAACTTGTTGAACAGAGAGTTAGCAAATTTGACCTAAAGCATTTAAAGAAAATTTTTGATTCATTACTATCATTCATACAGGCAGTAATTACAATCGTTCATCACTTACATAGTGCTTGTGAAATCACTCCTCATGATTTTAGGGTAGCACTTAGACCAAGTGTAAGCCACGGGATAAGGATATGGATAGCAATGGAATTTCAGGGAAGATTTAAACAAATCCTCCAAGTGTGCTTACAGTTCTATGACCTTTGAAGACTTTACCTTCTGCTGACCTTAAACTCATCATCCATAAAGGGATAACTACAGAGAAATCAGGACACTAGCAAATCTGGTGGCATCAGGCTTTCACAGGTTGAATCACTACTAGTCACTGAGGAATTAAGTAATTCAGTCGATTCACTCAACCTTGTCTTTCATTTTTATTTGTAGCAAATTGGGGCTTTATGGCAATAAATCTCTGACAAAAATCAAAAAGTTTAAGTTTGTATTAAGGTTTTAGGGCAACACAAAGAAAATAGCAATAAAATAAAATCCTCGAGACTGAAATGGTTTAATATATCTATAAAATGAAAACACATTGAAATAAATGTTAAATAATTCCGGATGGAGGATGCATCTGGAGATGAATTTCAGATTTTAGCATTTTTCTTAAAAAAAAACCCAACAGTATGAAAACAAAACTAGAGAGAGGCAATATATTCCTACACATGTAACTGTGGTGGTCAGCACAGGGGGAAGCCAATCTAAATAATATTTCAATGGAAGACAGCTGGAAATAGGTGCTTCCCTTGCAGATTTCCACATGTGCTTATCTGCAGGCAGTTACCGAGCCCAGGGAACTTTGTCCTGAGCTAACGTAGTTGCCCATGCAACCTCACTAGCATTCTCTGAAGCAACCAGCAGCCTAGCCTAGGCTGCTCAGTGCATACAAGATACATGTATGGAGCTAGTGTATTATCTGCTCTTTCCCCATGCAACGACCCTGAGTGCATGCTGCGAGGAAAACGAGGCTCACCCGACACAGGGGATGAATGTGATATAGATGATAGACTTGATTGAGATAGATAGAGGCTGTATTTGTTGCTGTCAGGCTAGGCAGCAAACGGAACTAGAAACACCCATATATCACATACACATGTCTCTCCTCAGACTGTTGTTCTACTGATAGAAACTGCTTGTATTTGAGATTGGGTGTGGATAAAGCTAAAACAATGTTCAAAAAAAAAACCATCCCAAAAGACCCTTCATGCTTTTTTTCTTTTCCTCAGGAATGGGAAAATATGGCTTCTCCAGAGGCATTCCATCAATGGTGCTAAATGAGTCAAATATGGCAACTTTTCCCTGGGCAGCTGTGTAGACATTAAACAGACACCTTTGCATCCATTAGCTTTGGTCCCCTGACTAGCCTAGGGTATATGAAAGTGTCAGAGATTTGAGCCATAGCCAAAACACGTTAGTCAATGAGTGTCCAGGTTTTAAGTTGCTCCTCCAAAACCATGCCGGTATACTATGTGGAAATGGTACATACAGATTCTATACCTGTAAATGCTTCTCTTCATATCAAAGTAGAGAAGCTGCAGAAGCACAGAAAATGTAAATACATTCACACCCTTTAGTGGTCAGCATCCCTATATGAGGGCAAAACTTAGAGAGCAAATGGTACAAGGATGGTTTCAGATGACACTGTTTATTTGCATGGGCCACCATATTCATCTGTGCTGATCATCAGAGTAATGCCTGTATTGGAATACCATTTCGGGACTCCTGCTACTGAGCCCACTGGAGGTTAAGAGTCTAAGAAAAATATCCAAGGAGGTGTCTAAGATTTCCGACAGTGCTGAGTAAATTCACACACCAAAGTATAAGGTGTATGTGTTATGATCCTTGACTTTGTCTTTCATATATCTTCACTTTCCAAGATATAAAGCCACATTTTAGCAAAACTGTTAAAAAATGTCTGATTAAAGAACTGAGCATGTGTTATATTTAATACCATACAATTTGTCCTCTTCTTTTTGAAAACCATTGACACACTTGAAAAGATACAAGATTTTTTTCTCAAACTGTAGGTAGAAATTGTTTCAGACTTGTTGTTACAGAATCTGAAAGTTGTGCTGTAAACGGTGTTTTTGCAGATTTTTTTTTCAGTAGGGAGGGACCACCTTGAGATGTAGACTGAAGGTACTGAGCAAAGTACCTGACTGAAAAATGCACAATATTCTCTTTTTGAAGCGAAAACAAAAGCAACCAGTGATGCAACTATTTGATGTGAAATCCATCTTGTAGAACAGATCTGGAAGCACAAAACCTCATCACTAGAAGTAGGAAAAAGTGATTTCTCTGTGTGTACACATTCCAAATGGGTGTCCCACAATTAAGTTAATACATTAAATAGAAATAGAATCAAACAAGTAGAAAAATGCTAAGAATGTCTTAAGTGCTATACTGCACTCTTGACTGAGTTCACAATGGCAGAATTCTCATTAATTCTCATTATGTGAGATGAGTTAATGTAATTAACAGTAATGCTGTTGTGTCATGATACCCTAAGGACATATGGAGGCAGTTTGAAAGGAGAAGTAAGAGAGTATTTTGAGTGAAGCGATACAGCTGCAAAAAGACAGGCTTCCTGACACCCAAACCCTTCCTCAGGCCTATAGAGAAACACCAACAAAACCAGGCCATTTTTTCTAACCTCCAGAAAGGCTCCTGTGCCCAGAAGTTAATCTGGTTTTTGAACTATTTTAGCTGTCCAAATTAGTTACCTCTCCCTACAGGCTTTACCAGGCTTACTACACGTAGGCACTGAACACAGATATCACTGATACGAACCACAAGAAGAAAAAAACCCATAAATTTCTTGCTACAAAATCTCTGTTCTTATATCTTTACTGTCAGGTATGGACTGCAGCATAACTCCCACCTTGTTAAAGAGAAGGAACTGAAGTAAAGAGATAACAGACTCAGGTTTCTATCTGCAAAGCCCCACTCATTCAGATGATACTGTAGCAGAGGTAGAAAATACTTCACAGTAAAAATATTTCCAAACAGTAGATTATCTTTTCTGGCTGGCCATCCTTATGGATATGCATTGCTTATCACCTGCTCAGCTGAGAGAGCCTGCTGTGAAAAACAGTTTATACATTATTCAGGCTTAGTCGACTGATAGAGTAGATTGACCTTGTCTCCTGTGAAAAGAAGCAACTTTTTCTTTCTGGTGGCTTGCGGAAGAATAATGGCTGTGATGATAATGAATAGCTTATTCATATTTGAGATGTGAAATTCCAACAGCATGCTAATTAGAGAAGGTCAGAGCACATGGGAATACAACGTGAACCTCTTAACCTTGAAGAACGATTAAGGAACTTTTATCTTTTGTTAAGAAATTGTAATCAGCCTTGGAATGGGCTGCTTGATGTTCTCCTCTGCACACCATCCCCCAAATCCTTTTCTAGGTCACAGCTACTTCCTCGCCCTGCTGGAGTGCAGCTGGACCCAAGGGCCACATGTGCTCTCAGGTGGCCCAAGAGCCCCTCAAACAGCTTAAATATTTGTGAAAATGAACCAGATCAAAGAAGTACTGTCTTGGTGCCCCTGGGAAGAGAGAGAATAGGAAGACCAAAGAAAGGAGTTACAGCCCTGGCACGCTGGGCATCAGCTCTGCCATTCCCAGCACGTCCTTCATCCCGTGTGGGGCAAAGCTGTTTGCATGGGGAAGCCTAGCCCAGAGCTGAGGTCCCTTCCCAGCCTGGGGAGGACAAGATAATGCTGGCAACAAACCCTCTTCCCTCCTGAGGGTGATGGAGCAGGGTTGAACTGGCATCCCTCAGGGTGTAACTCTGATTTGTGACCATCACGGCAGAAATTTTGCAATCCGTTCAGAGGGAAGCCGAAAGCCATCCAGCTCACGACAGATAAGAGCAATGATAATTTTTAATTACTAGTATCACCTGCTTTGACTTGTTTATTAGCTATGCCAAAAAAAAAGTTATTTTCCTGGAAATGGTCCAGCATATATTTTATTTAGAGGCTTATTTAGCTATTTTCATTGAAAGGTATACAAAGGTTAGAAAAGGTCTTTTATTCAAGTGTCAGAGTCACGTATCTGATTACATAATAATTTCATATTTTCAGTCTAAGACTGAATCGTTTTCAAAAGCTGAAGCAAATCTGATATTTTGGAATCATCTGAGCATGAAAATTGTAATGTTTACACTCCGGGAGGTCTGATCCAACCTCCATCAAAATTTACGGGTAAACTCCCATTGGTTTTCGTGGGAGCTGGACTGGGTGCCCACAAAATGTCTCTGATACCTTTTTGTATTTCAGCAGCTCAAAAGTGGCATGGATTTGAGTTTCAGAGATGGCAAACGATATATAGCACTCAGTCTTCACTCAGTAATGTAAAGGGGCCAGTCTGGAAATGATTGGCATGCAAAATCAGCAGCTACAAGCTTGTGAGGTCACTAAGGTTTTCTTTTTCATTTTTTCCTATGCTATTAAAGAGGCTGAAGCAGGGAACTGAGGTGGCCTGTTAAATGGTACTGGACATGGGAGACAGCAGTAGGAGAAGGAGGCATCCCATCCCTGGAGGAGTGGGTGGAAGGAGGGAAGTTCACGTTTCCTACCCTCCCTATGTCTCCTGCCTCTAAATTAGGCGTGGGGTGGTGGTGGGTGGCTTATGACTGGAGGCAGAACTGGTTAATTCTGTCAATAAGTGAAATAAGTTACTTGTTGGTTGCAGAAAGTGCAGAGGTTAATTAAAATTGTAATTGCTGTCGCCTTGGCAAACAGGTCACAGTTTTCAATCAAGTGCGTGGCTGTGGGCTGGTTGTTTATGTCCCTGCTATTGGCTTATGTGAACAGTGTACAGAAATGCCTGACCAGTGAGTCCCCTCAGGTAGTCTCCTGTACTGAGACAAGTTGACCGTTTAAAGCAAGAATTGAAGAAAATTGGTTTCTGACCCACTGTAAAAGGATCATCATAAAGGCAATAGAGGGGAGACGGGTCAGCTGTCAAACGCGGTCTTTGCAGCAGCCTATTCCCTCTAATCTGTACAAAATTGCTTCTCCTTTCTCTGAAGAGAGGCAAAGGTGGGAATGCCAGAAGCACCTCTCCCTAGCTGTTTCTCCCTTGAATGAGAGACCTTTGGGACCTATAGTTATGAATGAGTTAATGTTGCCTGAAATAAGGCTTAATTTTCACAGAGTCCCTTTCTTCCCTCTCCCCACATTTAACAAGACTGAAACCAAAAATCTGGGCTCATGGTTGCACGTCCATGTGAGTCCACTCACCATCTTAGCCTTGAGCTGGCTTTTAATGGCTGTGAAAGCCATCACTGGCAAAGGACGGTCACTTGGAGCTGTGGTGATGGGAAAGATGTTGAGAAATCTCAGGTCATTCCTGGTTAATAAGTGAGGAATATTGCACTACATAAAAACGGGAGCTCTTCTTCCCGCTCACCTACTAGATGATGTGCTGCCCCTTACCACCTGGATCCTGACTAGATGAGCCTGCTCCTAGGTCTGACCTTCTCAGAAATGAAAATGGTTATGAGAAGTAAACAAATTTCACCGTCATAGAGGTTATTTATCCATATCAGAAGTATACTTGGTGGAGTCAAGTGAAATAGTTCAGGCTTTCCTTTCAACAGAAAGGAAAAAAAAAAAAAGCTAAAATATTGACAGCCATTATGAAAGAACAAAAGGGCGTTTAAGAAAAACAGGAAGCTTTGGAACTGCATTTTCAAAGTGGCCTGAGCCAGGCATAGAGGTTGTTGACTTTTGTGTTGCTTGTGGACAGAAAAAAACAAGAGGATCCACATACACAGCATTGATTTTCACTTGAAGGGTACAAGGTAGTGCACCAAGGCTTGGTCAAAAAAAGAAAAGCCTATCGTTTAGGTGCACAAAGAATAGTAGCAAACCACCACATTGGAATGTGTGGGTAAAAGTACAGAAAAATGAAGGCAACATTTTGTAAATTTGAAGTTTGGAAGCAAGTGGGCATTAATAATAATATTAATATATTAATAATAATATTAATATATTTATATATTAATAATAATAAACATATTAACCCATGGGATGAGTATGTGCTGGAGTGTGGTTTTGATTAAATTGTGGTTTATTTGAAAAATACATTTAAAAAGTAAATTACTTTGCTACTGCTAAAAACAAAAGACATCCAGTAAAACAGTACTTATTATTTATTGCACCTCCATAAAATGACTATTAAGTGGTGAAATTTGATAACAGCTTCAACCTTTGTTACCAGCATACTGTAATTATATTTTTGTTATAATTCATTTACTGACCAGCTGGCAATGAAAGATGTTATTTCGAGCAAAATGAAAAGCTCCTTGATTGAACAGAATGGTTCGGAATAAAACGTTCCTCCCACAATTGGTTTGTGAACCTTCCTGAGGGTCAAGGTCTATCGCAGTAAACAGTTGCTTAGACACCCAAGGGCATAAAGTATAATCATGGGATCCTTCATCTCTGCAGCATTCTAAGGAGGGGTGGAAAAAAACAGGTATACACAGCCTATGTTTGCCATGCAGATGTTTTTCTATTAACAACAGGTCATTTACAGCCCCAAAGTGAATGTCAAAGCTTTTGTTTGCATGCAGCGAGCACTCGACATCAGTGGAGCTGCCAAAAGCAATCTGTAAGGAGCTAGGAACGTCACTGACACCCAGTGCAATGCCGGCACCGGGATCAATACCCACGCAGCAGCTTTCATGGCTCTGCTCTTGCATTAGAGCCTCCTTCTGTGACTTTGCTTTGCTGTAGACAGCAGTAGAGAAAGGCATCTTGTTTTTGCAAGTCATATCACAAAACCTTTCTCCTCAGAGCAACAAAATGAGCCAATCAATATGTCACTTTTTCCCTGCCTGGTGAATGCTCACTCTTCAATATTTAATAGGCTCCTGGCAGCTGTGCATCTGGTGTCCTCAGCCAGGAGACCATGACCATCAGGCTCCTTTCCCCTCCCGGTGTCTCTTGTGTCACAGGATGGCATCCACCAGCAATTCCCTTCTGGCAAACCTCTCTTTCACTGCCTGCTTTGGGTTTACCCATGCCTCTCGTTTCCCTCAAACCCTGGCTGCTGCCAGATGAAGGGTACCAGGCTGTTCAGATGCAACCTTTCCTCCCTACGTTGTGCAGAGGTTTCAGCAACTGTTTCACAAGGCTGAAGCCCCAGCCGTGGTGCCCCTATACCAGCTTAAACAGCCAAACCCTGTTCAGACATAATTGCTCCCAAGCCACAGATATCTGCCTGTAGCTGCTGGGGTGATGAGTTGAAGTGTGAAGATGGGAACAAATAGAAAGAAAAAAGAGATTCAGATGGAGAGGAGGTTCTTGAGCCAGTTCTACTGCTGAGGCCAACGTCTCATGCAACTTCTGTACCGGTATGGTCCGTGGAAAAAATCCTATTGACGTAACTGGCTACAGATCAGGTCTGACGTATATGAAGGAAACAAAATACATTTTATGTGATCTTAGTAAATTCCTCAAGTACCTGGGCTGAGTTGTTCCCGTCATATCTTATTAATAAAACCTCTGTACATATTTCTCAGAAAAATATAGTATCAATGTTAGCGCATATACCAATTAGCTGTGGAGTTTGTTCACCATATATACATGCTTATGAGAAAGATTTATGACATACTTAGGAATTCCCTTAAAGAAATTATGTGCAAAAACCCCATGTTACTCTCAGGTGAAAAGCATAAAAGCTACAGAGTATGTATACACGCTCCAGACGTGTTTAATTTTACTGAAATCAATGGACTAACTGTGGATTCGCAGCAGTGTAACCTAACAAAATTCAATGCATGTAGGTTATACAGTCTGTAAAATTTTCTGTAATATTTCAGAACAAAAGATGTTGATTTATCTCCACTACATGGAAAATGTGTTCTTGAAAACTGTTTTTCAAGGGACCCAGAGATCTAGTGGAGAAAACAAACTACCTGTCCAATTGGAAGTAGGTGCTAGCCTGAGAGTCATCAGTTATCATAATTCTCTACTCAGTGACAAGATTGGATGTGTAATAGGATGGATTTATTGCCACTGATGAGGTCTCAGCCAGATCATCATTGGAGTTCAGGCAACAGATGGTTCTCAAAGGAGCTTTCCCTAAGAAAGCAGTATATATAAATAAATCGTGCCTGTGTGTGTGTGTATGTATGTTTATTCACATATACACAATATATATATACACATATATCTCATTTAGTGTTGCTCTTTTTTATCACTTATGAGTGCCTGAATTTTAAATAAACTGTGGATAACAGTTTGATGAATAAAATACAGCTATGCAATCGCTGTAAAATTTGCCTTTTTCTTGTACCGAAGTTGGTCTGATACAGCAGCTTTTCCCATCAGCTTTCCCCTCATTTGCCTAGCTTTCTGGTAAAAAAGCAAAACTGCTTTTTGACCTGTATAACTTTGCAAGTCTTTTCTGACCTATTGATCACATGCGGTTCCTCCAAGCTGGTACCCAGCTGACAGCTGCACCATCCTCGCGCACTGGTACGCTTAGGTTTCTCCATGCCTATTTTTCTCTAAACTCAATGACAACAGCCTCTGTTGGTCTCTGCCACTTCTGTTTGGAATAATTTTCCCAGAAATGCTTCAAATCTAAAGCGCTGACATCAAACTGCTTTAAGAACATCAGCTACTGCCTCTGTCCTCTGTAACATTACCAGTAACTCCATTCATCCTGAATTATAATTGCTGGAAGTCTCATGCAACCACTTAGGATATTTCCCCCATAGTTTATAAAAGCAATCCCATGCTTTAGCATGTGCCCATGGTATGCTGAGTTTATCTGTGGATATAAGCTCTATTTTTTAGCTAATGGCTTCTAATGCCATTAAAATGGCTTTAAAATGGCATTAATGCCATGTGCTGGCTTTTCAGCTCTTTAAACTTTGTCGTGTCTGCTGTGATTTGTTCTGGTCAGCTTCGCTTCTCACCTGGACCAGGCGCTTTTGCTCCTGACCATTTGGACTTTCCCTGTCTGAAATTTGATACTTGCTGTTGATTTGTTTCAGCAGGGTGAGGTCATTCCGTCATGTGCAATACTCACTGGAAAACATGTAACAGGAGAATGGTGCAGAAGTTACAAATTAAGCTTTCTTCAAGGTAGACTTTTTTAGTTGCAGGTTTGGGGTGGTTTTGTTTGTTTTTTATTTTTTGCTGGGTTTTTTTTTGTTGGGTTTTTTTTGGCAAACCTTAAAACTTTTTCATCCTTTTGTCGCTCCTACAGAACCATACAAACACAGCTTACAGTCGGGCGCTTGCTCCCAAAGTTGTTATCTCCTCTGAAGAGGCCCCCTCCGTATCAGGCTGACTGCAATCTTCTCGTGGCCTGCGGAGCCGCTGCCTACTCCATTCCCTCTAGCTCTCAGCTACGCCAGAGCTGATAAACACCATTTCAGTGCAAACTGCACAGACACTGGAGACAAAGTCGTAATACTGTGCTGGAATAATGCTCACCAACTCAGCAGCTCTGTGAAGAGCAGCTCAGTGCTCTTCACATCACTTGTGTGCCACCCTGGCGTTACTTTGCGGCAGAAGCAGATTGAAATGGCCAGACAAGCTCACAAATACCTGAGCATCGGCTCCGTGTGCCGGGTAGTGCATAGCCCCAAACTCCAAGAAAGGGAAGATGCTGATAGAAAAACAGGTTACATCAACTCCCTGCTCATCATCCTTTGTGCGTACTTCAAAGATGGCATTTCCACCTGGAGGGGGAAGAGCTAGCCCCTCTGAAGGGCAGCTCTGTCTTTCTACTGTCTTCCTCGACTTGGACTAGTATCTCCCCTACCCCTCCACACACCCATGCGTGACAAGGGAGCGTCTTGGCCTGAGACCTGGGGGAATATCCTCTGTTCTCACCAGCTCTGACTCACCTGGGATCAGGTCAGACTTGTTCTCAGGTGCGGACAATTCTCCTTGTGGGACCAGACAAGCAACATCGTATTCATTTAATTTTGGCCGTAACTCAGACCTCTGGGCTGTTTGCATTATCTCTCTATGCTGTCAAAAGTCAATGAATCTTTTCCCAAAAGTCTCAAGGCTATATTTTTCAATCTCTTTCCAAGCCTATTTGTACTGTCTGCTGCATTTATTCTCCCGTAAAAATGAACGTCCTATATGTTAAAAACAGTTGAGCAACCATTCTCACGCACAGCATTTCTTGTGTTTTGAAGCCACCTACTAGAGCAGCTAGGACTGATCTTGGCTCCGTTGCCTCGGCAGAGGTGGGAGTAAGACTACAAAGCTGAGATATTGGCAATCCTGTCCTCAGCGTGTTGCACATATCACTGCATCATATATATTACATCCTACATCTCGCATGTGCTAGGTTGTCCATGCCCAGTGAGTGCCACACCATAGCTCTGTGCAGGTCACAGATTTCTAGTATCATCCCTGATATTAGGGCGGCGGTATTTGCCTGACGCAAATGGAAAATGCATCTCTTCTCAGTGTAGGTAATCAGATGGAGCATCTTTAAAATGGAGAATTCTCGACCATAGTTACTTTATAATTGCCATGGAGCTGTCACTTGAGAGGTTCAGTTGCCAATTTGCAATTGTCTTTATTAAATTAGTATTTATGGAGCCTGATTAGTTTGGCTCTTTGGCACTTTCTTGACAGTTTGAAAAGAATATCCCACTGTGCAAGGAGAGACTTTGCTTGGGTGCTGACACATAGTGAATACCTTTTTTTAATCTTGGTACCTACAAATCATTAAGGGCTTTGGTGCTGAGGCTGTGGCAACTGGGCGACACAGAACTTGGTTTATAGTTACAAATCTCTTTGTATTTCCACCCAGCATCACATGTCAAGGACTGAATAATCACTATAGTACTGGTGATTTTTTGGGGGTATTGTTTCTACTAGAAATAAAATTTCTCCTGGGTAATCAGCACTCTGCTATCACCTCTTTCTTCCTGTGATACTGCGAACCCTTATTTGTGATATTGATGTCACTCCAGCAAGAATGAATGGTGTGCACCAGATAACAGCAAATGTTTCCAAAGTCTGTTAGAAAGCGAGAAAGTATCCCACTTTACATATCTGTGTCAAGCTCTCGATAGCCATCAGCAGGCTACAGAAAAAAATTCAGAGCCAGTATCAGAAGGCAAAAAAGCGCCCAATACAGAGAGTTCTACATTTGATGTATTATCGCTTACTTCAATTGAAATAAAGATTTTTGTAAGCTCAGATAAAAGTGAATTCTGTCCTCTGCTATGCTGTAGTCTTCTTTCACTGCAAGGAAACTCTGCAGCATTTTATCTTCTGGTTTAAATATTTTTCCCATAAGACAGAAATGTAATAAATTCTACTCTGAACACACAGATAACAATGTGACCAGCATTCTTGCAAGTCCATCCAAGAGCTGCTCTCAGCCTGGCAGAACATCCCCAAAAGCTCTGAAAAGTGCTTATTGACTTAGAGGGAAAGGATTTGGCCCTGAGATGATCCTTGGGTGGACATTTTCTGTCCACGTGGCAAAGCATCGTAGTTCTTTTGATAGGTTAGAAGAGAGAGTTCCCACAGTGTGGATATTCCAAGGTCTGCCACTCTTGGCAAACAACATATTTATTAAGAAAACACTGTTTTTCAGGATAACGTCCAGCACTTTGACCTCTCCCCTCTGTCTTATACAGTCATTTTTCATCTCCTTTTCTTCTTGCCAGGCTGAAGACACTTTCATGGATTTTCTAACACTGTGTAACAACTGACCAGCACAACAGAAATTGCATTCGATGCAGTTCAGGCCTTTGGGAACATAAAGGCATCTTCTGGATAAATAAACCAAAAATAACGGACATCTCACAAGAAGGCTCTAGAGGCAGCTGGAATCTAAAACTGCAGAGAAATGCAGAGAGGAGGGGCGAGGGGGACACACTATGAAAATAGCCAGTAGCTTTTTTTATTCATACCACTCCTGTGTCTGATGTGAACTTCTCACAGATGGAGGTATGTGATAAGGTGGCACCAGGGGCAATTTTCTCTATAAAGCTGAAATCCAAAGATTTTCACATACCACCAACTAAATCATGCCTATGGAGTGATGTTGCAGACTAGATTTTTTTGGTTTGGTTTGGTTTTTTTTTGTTTTTCATTCTGGCCTCTCTGTCGCACACATGTTCACACACACACATGCTGACAGCCCAGTCCCCGGCTCAGCTGCTCTTGGACACAGGCACATCTCACAGCTTGAGATCCAGGCTTTGTCCCTGCCAAGAATTCCTGGGGGCTGACCGTAAGCGTGGCTGACCCAAGTGGCATGGAAAAGCCAGAAATGCCTGGGAACACATCAATCTTTTGCCAGGAGGGACGAGGAGGCCCTGCCAAGCCTATTGAATTACAGGCATGTGCCATCTTCTGTTGCGGTCCTGCTGCTGTTGAGCAGGCAGGACAAAGCCAGATCCAAAGAGGCAGTTGTCGTGGAGTCGGGGCTGTGGATGCTCTGGCAGAGATGGCTGCAATAACAGATGGAAGAGGGGGAAGTACGTCTTCCAGATAGATTCCAGTCTTTTTACATCTTTGCTTTTTCCACTTATGCACACTGTCTGTTTGTTTTCCAACCCAAGTTAGTCCAGAATTAGTAAAAGATAAGAAATCTCTTCTGTTAGAGTTGCTCCAGAAACAGAGCAGTGTTTCACAGATGATAGGTACTGATGCTTGTTTCACACTGGACTGGCATGTCCCAAGTAAACCTATCTGCAAACTTTTTCCTGCGTGCATACAGATCAGTAACAATACCAGTCTCTATCCTACTGGAAAACTGCTCTGCCCTCCTCCCACAGGGGCAGAAAGACATGTGAAAGCCAAATTTATTATATACTTTTAAAAAACCGAGAATCTTTGTAGATACTGAAGCAACATTTTAGCCATGAAAACACTTCTGTATTGAGTTTACTTCTGGGTTATATCTTCGCTGTCACTACATACATGATCAAACTCTCCCTACTTCATATCCCTCAGCCCTTTCTTGCATTTATGTCATTGCTCTTCTAGATGGAAGTCCTTCCCTCTCTCCTCCCCCTGCCTTTTTTTTTTTTCTCTTTTCAGTTTCAATAGACCAAGAAATGTACTCACCAGTAAGGGAGATAACTCTTTAAAGTACATCATTGTATTTAATTTAGAATTACAGTAACATTTATGGTCTCTATGAACTAGGAACTAATACGTTTAATAACTAAGTAATAATTATAGTGTAAAATAATTCTGTTAAATTAACACAAATGATAAACAATAGCTACATGTAACTGCTAAAAAGCATAGTTTATCCTGTGTTAAGATTAAATCACATCTAGACAGAGAAGAATCCTGTAAAATGTTAACTGTGCAAATTGATAAAGTTAAAATGGGATAGAAAAATTGTAAAATAGTTAGGTGAATGAAAATGTAAAGTAAGAGTTCAAAATTATCCTTTTGCTCTGTTCTTTTTTAATATTCATTCGGTTGGTTTTTTTTAAAAATCATATTTCATGCCCAACAGTTTTCAAGGAAAAGCAGAGCTCATAAAGGAGAAGGCGTAGGATAGTCAGCTGTCGCATTTGAATCAACTTTATCATGTAGGGACAAAACTCTATTTCCTTTCTCTTGTGAAGAAACATTTCCGATAGCAGAAAGACTGATTTTTATGGAAACAGTCATAGAGTAGACACAAACCTGCTTCTTTTCGCACACACTTGTTTTGTTATAACAAGAGTAATTACTACATTTCAATGTTAGTTTAAGTAGCAATTTGAGTCTTGTGCCATATAATTTGAGAAGGTGGAGAACAGAATTTGGAAAACATAACTGCTGGAAAAATTAATGCTGATCATTGCTAATATTATTTCATGTGCTTTAGGGCTGGGGTGATGTTTCCTTTACTGTTTTATCTAACACATGGGCACGCGTAGCACTTCACAACCCTAAGAAATAGAAAGTACATTATTTAGTTATATACAAAAGTCATTTCTTCATCAGTGTAAGTCTGGGATGAACTACAGGCATAGAAACTCAGGAGAAGTTTGGAGAAATTGAAAATGAAAACAGGGCCCAGCATACCAACATGTCTATGCCAATATCTATACCAGCAATACCTTCCTGATTTTACTTAAAATTAGGATTTGAAAAAAGATACTTAAAAACAGGAGGAAGAAGTCATGTGACAATGAATTACTGGCAAAGAAGGACAGAAGAATAGTATAATTAGTCATTCAAAGTGGACTGTATTAGCAATTCTTTATATTTTTATATATATATATATATATAAAACCCCTCTAATGCTTGCCTACATATCAGAAAATATCAGTCAGAACCAGAAAGATATTTCTGGGCTGAACTGTACAAGCATCAGATGACACTCCTGAGAAGCCAATGCCATCCTGATGTGCCTGGCCAGTGACAGGCCAGTGACAGTGACTCATTGACACCCTTCTTTGTCAAACTGTTCAATCTCATTTCTCCTGGCAAAGCACGGGTTGATGTGGCCTTAGGAAAGACTTTTCAGATGTTCTG
Organism: Limnodromus scolopaceus; assembly: GCA_028565335.1. NCBI lineage: Eukaryota > Metazoa > Chordata > Aves > Charadriiformes > Scolopacidae > Limnodromus > Limnodromus scolopaceus. Next base: position 7,674,550 of record JAOXNO010000033.1, read on the forward strand.
GTTTTACCCTTTCTAAGGGTTTTCACATTGTCTGGGCTCCCAGTGAACTCTGCAAAATGAGATTTTATGTTGACCTTATGTGAATATTTTTAAAGGACTTGATTTTTCAAAATACTGCACAGATGAAGAGTGAGAATCTTCTACACTGGTGCAATGGCTTATCATTGTTGTCCTGAGCCAGGATAAACAGTGCCCAAAGGAACAAGAAATAGAGATGAGGTCGCAGGTGGCACCAAACCTACAGTTTGCCAGTCTGTAGCCTTCCTCCTGCTAGGACATGAGGCTTTGCTTCCATCTACTGAGGAACCAGCTGCCTTTGGTTTTGCACAGGCAGGACCTCAGAATTTCCTAGCATCCAACCTACACAGCGTTTATCATGTGCTGAGCAGCCAGCTGTCATAGAGCAGTGTGTAGGGAGCTGATCCTGAAGATTTATGATGCATTTTTTGGTCTCGGTCTGGTCCATTTCCTTAATCATGATGCTGATTACTAGGGCAGTTGTTTTTAGCTTTTGTTTGATTTCATTTTACTTTCCTTGGAAACCATAATGAATCTTTGCTTTTTTTTCTTCCCGTCCAACCTCTAAATGAGCTGCTCTTCTCCCAGGCAGCTGTAGGCGCAGAGAACACCTTGCAGGCACTGTTGTGTTAAAGGCGCCTGAGTGTGAAGCAAAATAATTAAATGGGGCTGACGTAGCTATCAAAGAGGTTTGCTTATCTATCCATGACAATTAGACAGCCTCCGAGCATTGCCCAGCCATTTGCAAGCGAGGCGAATGTATTCAGAATGTAGGCTTTAGAGTATTACCCAGCAGAAAACTCACTTTCCTTCCAAGTATTGGGTTGGGTTTTTTTGTTTTCTGAGGAGGAAGGGGCTGGGGGCTGGCAGAAGGTCAGCCTTTGATGCCAGCCAGAGAAGGAAAGGGAAAGACATGAATCAGGAGTGCACTCCCAATTATTTATTCCTGCCTTTTCACTCCAGCTCGGTCTTTTCTGCAGCTAATGGGCATTTTTCAGGCCACGTAAGCATATCCACAATGCCAGGGAGATGCTGGGGGAGCTGCAGCAGAGCAGGTCAGGGCTGACATAGGATAACCCATGGCCAAGTTCCTGGAAAGGGTCTTGGGGCAGGCGGATGGGGGGACGACAGCCAGCACCATCTGCCCCAAACATCCACCTGCCCCAGGTTTCCCCTCTCAGCCTCTCTCTGACATCTTCATCACTCACAATGGTCTGGTTGGAGTTGGCCAGCATGTTATTGCCATGACTGGTGCCAACAGGTTTCTTCACCAGATGCTTAGGTACCACAAGCCTCGCGGGTGCTGGGGATCCTGCAGAGGGGACACTGCTCACATCAGCCAGGGAGATGTGGATGTCTGGCTATGTCCCGGTTTGAAACCACGACAAGCTAGGAAAGCACATTGCCCCTTCCCTGTGCCTGCGTGCTGCCAACGTGTCATGGTTAATGGGTATTTTGCTATGGCACTGCACCAAAATGTGAGCATGGTCCTCTCTGCACTGCAGGATCGAAGCACCTGAGGCTGCCAGCATAGCTACAACTACTGATCAGGACAAGGAGACAATTAACCTGCAGCTATTTTGCAGCAAGGCTTTTGCTTCATCCCCTTGCCCTCAAAAATCAGGAAACTCTTGTATGTAGCTAATGAAAGACGGCGGAAGAAAGGGTTACTAATAGGGCTAATTAACAAGTGGGGCTGAAAAAGAATGTCATGTGCTATAAATCAAATGAAATACAGCTTTTAAGCAGTGACCATTAATTACATGCTTGAATTGAACTGTGTATGTATGTTACTCATCTGTGGGGCAAATACGATGGCCCATCAGATTTGTACTGAATACAAACAAAAGCTAAATTTGACTTCGGGAAAAAAGTTTTTTGGTGAAATTCCTGATACGAGGAACTAACTGTCAGTATCCAAAAAGGGACAAGGTGCCTGCAATGTCCATTGGGTGGAATTTAATCTCTTTAAGTCTAAAACCAAGAGTTATGTGTATACAGATGGGGATACACAAGGAGAATACAGTTGTACAGTCATAGTTTATCTATACGGAGAATGTATTTGAAAATATATATATTTGCATATATTAATTTCTGGTATAGTACAGACAAAAAAGCAGCGAATTTGCCAGCGTTTTAATGTGCAGCCTTGCTATGAATCTCCTGCCCTCCCAGCAGAGCCCTCTGCTTCAGTGGGCAGGCAGAGAGCTCCCCTGCAGTAGGACCAGCTGGGCAGCATCCTGCCTCCCACCAACATACCGAAGAGCTGGTCAGGGGGGCTTCATTTGGTGACTAACCCAGACACAAACACTTCCACAGTGTCTGGGCCCCCGGCATCTGGCAAGGACCTGATGGGTGCAGAGATTTCCACAGCATCTCCATCAAGCAGTGTTTTTACCCTATTACTCAGGAGGGGAAGAAAATTGCCAAAGAGATTTGCATATTTGACCCAAACCACAGATTTCGGTAAAGACTGCAAGCACCATAGACAGATTATATACACTAGCTAGTTATTCAAAGATATATAAAGAGTGGAGATTTTTCCTGAAGAATTCCTAGCCTATAAAGGTAGAATAAACATCTCTCAGTACATAGGTGTAGTATCATGATGTCCAGAAGAAGAAGCTCAGCTAGCAGATGCCACCGTTTTATTCATTAAACTTTGCAGAGCTACTGCTTTTTGTCCTGTGGATAAAACCACCATTGCATTAAGTACAGAAAATGATGATTTGAGGTTGAATTCAACTGAGCTCTGTGTGACTTTTATAAAAATAGCTGTGTATGAATTATTTCTCTCCTTTTAAGATTTTGGGATGAATTTGTCACAAGAAGTTCTCATTTGTCATGATGAGACACCTCTTACCTCTGTTACTTTCACTAGATATTTTCAACAAACTCAAGTTCTTCCTGAGGTTCCTAAGCCTTGGAGTTCCCATTAATGTCCACCATTTGCCAACTGCTGTGGAAAAAGAGATGGCACAGATTTTCTTCCATCCTCCCTGTACTTGGAAGTTGCTGGGTAATTTTTAACTCGGCAGTAACATTTGCTGAAAGATTGTATGTTGATGTTTCATGCCTCCAAATGACATGGACCTAAAATATCAAACCTTTAGCTTTTTCTCTTTCCAAAAGGCAATCTTTCGAAGAGCTATTCTTCCTATTTTCTTCCTCCTCTTTTCCTAACCCCTTTCAGAGGAGAAAAATCCCAAAGAAAAACAAAGAAAAAAACTTGACTTATCAGCACAGCAAATTTTGTGGGGAGATGCTGCTGAATTTGACCAGTAGATGAGTATGAGGAATCTTAAAGAGTGCTCAAAGATCTCGTTCTGGTCCTACACAGATAAAATTAGCACCTCTGCAGTTCTACTAGCAAAAGTGAAATGACTCCTGGTTTACACTGATTCAATTCAGCCTTGCCCCATGACTAAATGATCACAGAGCCATCCAGTGGGCCATGATGGAATACTTCTTAGAGCTGGATCAGAACAAAAAATATGGAAAACCATGTGAGATTGCACACCCCAATTTTTGTTGTCGAAATCCTTCCCCGAGATACTTCATCCTGTGCCTTGGTGCATTGCTCCTCTTCCTCAGACTTTCTGAAACTCAGTAGTTCCGAAAGGCCAAAAATGCTTTAGCTAAAAGTGTCAAATTCAAACAATCTAACAAAATAATGCAATTTCTGAAAGGCTACCTTTTGTTTGAAAGGATTCCTTCTTTATTTATGTCGAGTAAGTACTCCAAACTTCACAAATTCTAAAGTGTTTTAACTGAAGTTGAACTGCTATCAGTTTCTGATGGGTAATCTTCAAACAGTAACATAGTGTTGGAAGAGGTCTGTGGTATATTTGGCAGGAATTAAGCAGTTAATGTTTTATCAGCTTGAAGTTAATGATATACATGCTATTAGTGCTTCAGCCTCTGTTCTCATAAGATTTTCAATATATCACCCTGGAAATGTTGTCTGATTTGGTCCTATGAGGGTAACTCTGTTAATTCAAGTGCCAAGAAACGTAACTAAATGTTATTCCATTATATATATACATATACACATTTTAATAAAAGCTGATGGGGGAAGGCAGAGAAAGACTGAGAAAGGAGACTGCAGGAGTTAGTGGAAAGTGTTCCTTCTGCTTTGTGGCACGTTCCCTTGAAGGAAGGGAGAATATGGAGATAAATAAGCTTCAGCTGAGCCTAAACTTTCTTCCCAAGAGTTTTTCAGATGGAGCTGCAGGTGTCTCTCTGGGAGGATATACACAACCAGTGAAATTTCACCAGTGACAGGTTACATTCAGAAATGCTTCTGCGAGCAGTGGCTGTGAATGAAGACCAACCATGTGAGACCTATTGCTGCTTTCTTTATTGTAAATGCAAAACTTCACTGGTGGGACAACTATAAAATGCACACTTAATCCTATAGATGTTCCAATGAAGATAATCAGGAACAGAGCAAGAGAAAAAGGTGACCATAGCCAACTTTATTTGTTGTCAGGGTTTTTTTTTTAACATGAAGTTGATCATCTTGCAAGGTATGTGTTAGAGTTATATTTGTGGGCACTAGGTGTAAGTGTGCCTAGAAGTCTGGATTCTGATTGAATCATTTTGGGAGAGTCTTAGTGGAATATATGAATACATTTTGCTCAAATGTTTCTTTCCCTATAGGATGCATGAAAATTCAAATCTTAATTTACATGCTGAATCAAACTACAGATCAGAATGAATGACTGATGAGATCCTGTGCTTATTTACTGAGCTATTTATTCAGCCATCAGAAGCATGGTATCCAAAATTAACTGTGCCACTATAATTTCAATATCACTTGATAAGACAGTAGAGTCCTGGGAGTTATTTCTCTTGCTGAATCACACAACTCCCACCTTCTGCAAATTTATGTTTCTTATGTGCTATGGTTCTATTTTGACTGTAGTTAAACAGGCACAGCGAACCTCACTTGGTATTAAAACCCTGACACAAAGGAAGACTAGTGAGCATGTTCAAAATGAGCATTTGCTCGTTGTTACCCCTGAACTATCCCAGTGATATGAAAACCAAGCAGATATGGTAAGGAATGGGAGCCCTTCCCTGAAACCTTTGCAATGGTAAAGGCTTTCTGCAGTCAGATGGTTTAGGGACACATCTGAAACCCAGAGAATGCAAAAGTCATCATTTGTTTGACTCCAGAGAGGTTCAGATGAAGACCTGGGAGAGGGAATGGCAGCCTTAAGCAGATACTGGAGATATGTATGGGATTTCTTCTTGGCCTTGAGTCACAGACATTTTCATATGGATACTTCTGATTTTCTATGCTCTTAAGCTGGCCACACGCCCAGCAATAGGCAAGCTGAGGACAGAGGAACTACAGCATTCCCATCCTTCATGCACATTTCAGAGATGCTGGAATATTTATGTTCCCTATTATGAACCTGTGTTACATTTAGTGGAGAAGCAAGCGTGAACTGCGGGGAGCACTGTATTTTGTTATTATTTTACAAAGCACAGTGACTAATGACGTCCTGTGAGTGAGCATGACATTTTCTTCACCTTCTGGGTGGCATCACAGCTAACTTTCCTGTGCTTGGTGCTTTTTTCTACTCCTCTCACTCCTTGGTAACTAGTGCCTGCTCCTCTGAGGTGCTGAGCAACCACAGATCCCATTTGCTTCCATGGAAATTCAGGGCATTAAGCACCCAGCTATGCCCCACTGGTGCAGAGTGCCACTTGCAGGGCAAAACAAACAAACAGCGGTATAATAATCGTTAATAACTCAATAGGCCACAACTGTTCTTGTGAGGAGCTCACATTTGTGCTGTCAAACCCATTCAGGGGGGTGCTGGACACTCCGGCTGACACTGAGCTACTAACGTCACCACCGTCAGGATACATCTTAGAGCTGAGATGGGTGATGCTGTCATCTCCAAAGTCAGAAAAGGGGTTGGCTGCTGGGTTTGCGGCTTTTTTCTTGCTGAGTCCACCAAGCAAGGCCAGCTCTTGAAATCAGCTGGATTTCAAGGGGGGAAACCTTGGGGCAGCTGCACACTGCTGCCTGCGAGCACGTTAGCAAGCCAGGATGTATCTGTGTGCATACATTTCTCCTTGATCTGCAGACAGCTGAGTAATTGTCTCACACTTAATTGTGTGATACACATGGCTAACAAGTAATACTCTATTTAAATAAACAAGCAGTCCCCCTTCCCAGAAGCTGTTGTAATATTGTGAAGAAATATCCAGAGGGAGAACGTACGTTCTTTCTTTCTTTCTTTCTTTCTTTCTTTCTTTCTTTCTTTCTTTCTTTCTTTCTTTCTTTCTTTCTTTCTTTCTT
>JAOXNO010000033.1:7680986-7693152 GCA_028565335.1 Limnodromus scolopaceus
TTCTTTCTTTCTTTCTTTCTTTCTTTCTTTCTCTCTTTCTCTCTTTCTCTCTTTCTCTCTTTCTCTCTTTCTCTTTCCTTTTTATTTTAGACTAATCAGAAACACTGCAGATTCAGCCACCTATAAAAGCATGCCTCCAAAAGGAATTTGATTTATTTTTGTGAAATGAATGTGTGGATTTTATTATGCATGGCAGGTATGGTTGGAATCCAAGTATGAAAATTGTATTTTACACTGTAGACCCTTGGGTAATGAATTAAATGGCAACACAAACATATCTACCATTGAAAAACGCCACAATATGAAGGCCCTTTCAAAAAAGCTAAGTAAACAAACTGTAGGAGAAGAGCAGATAAGTACTTTTTTCTGTTTGTACCTCTATTACTCAATGCTATTTGCATCCTTTTTTTTCTGTTGAGGAAGGAGATGCCTGCGTTAGAACAGAAGCTAAATTTTGGTCTGTCTCATCTCAGCAGCATCCTCAGACTGTGCTCCTTTGATTGTCCAAATGCAGCCCGGAGCAGACCAGGCTTATCTCTGAGGTGATGCTGCTGGCAGCTCAGAGCCTTATCCTGAAATGCCACTGCCCCCACAACCTTTGGTGACTGGTTACCAGAGTGGGGTACTGGAGGGCGCTGCTTTGAGTAGTTAAGGACAGCATGTGGCTGTCTTCCTTGTATCCACCTACCAAAGGAAAATTGTCCTCTCCCCTCTCTTACCCTAACCTGACTGCAGGTTATTATAATGGCAGTGTTATAATAGCATATATGCCTATGTCCCTCAGTTTGTACGTTGGCTGTGTTGGCCCAAGTTGGTACTATCCTTTAAAGTGCCACTTTGCTCTTAATCATTAATATCTTTCAACAGGAAAGCAAAATTTTAGCACTGAGGTCATACAATACATCATTTAATACAGAATCAACAGTGCTTTCAGGTTGATAGATCTTTGTTTCACATTCCAACACTGGAGACAGTGAAGAGAGAAAGAAGCAAACTAAATTGCGCTTTCTAAATAGTATCATTCCACATTAATAAGCAAGTTAGCTTTAGGAATTGAATAAAAAAAGAACTGGTAAGGCATGCATGAGAGCTGAGACCGCACAGTGAGATGCTAGACTTGAGACTCACTATGTAAATAACAGAATTACCAGCTGAATCCTCCACTTTTCCCCTCATTCCCATAATCTCCACTCTCAGGCTGTTACCAAGGAGAGGGTAATGAACTAGGATTTCCCAATCATAACTGCTTGTCCCTTTCTATCCACTTATTTTGCATGGAGCTCTGAATAAATCTTAGGTTGAATTTAATACGATATTGTCAGTTATAAAAATTTGTGGACAATCTTTCAATTTGTGGACAAACCAACAAGCAGTGTATATTCTTAGCATGGATATAATGGGAGCTTTTGGATTCTCTCTTGACAAAAGTAGCAATGGACTTTCCACCCATGTCTACTTTTACAGGAGTATTAAGAATACATCACATACCTAACACTTATTAACCATACCGTGCCTTTTATCCATGAAGCTCAAAGAGATTTTCTTTTTTTATTTTTTTTTCCCTTACAGAAAATCTAAGAATATGATTATAATGTATAGAAATATACAGAGAAAATCCTAGCCAACATTTAAGTTTAATATCTCCCTTCAAATCTGTGTGTTTTTTCTGTGTCAGCAGTGGAGCACCAGTGTCTGATTTGATACGCGTATGTTTGGTACTCTCCATACTATAGCAGTAATAACATTATATACATTATATTTATGTCATGTTATGCTATGTTATGTTACGTTATGTTATATTATACTTTTTAGAGAGAGAGAGATAATGGCTTAAAGCTTACATGGGTCTTTTTTATCATTCAGAGAAATTGGGTAAATTACCCAGCATGGAGCTTCACACTGTAATGACTACATCATTTCCAATGCCCACCCCAAAAAGCAGAGCTGACTCCCACATTTTCAGCCAGGCCTTGGCTACTACGGTTCATGTCAAAACATGGTTCATGTTTTATATTTGAGGACAAACCTCCAACAGCATAATTGTCTGTAAACACCGAACGGCTAGAGCATGTACTGACTGAAGCAAGGGGCTCTGGGCATGCTCTGGAGCTTGAGTCCCTCATGTTGACAGGGAGAGTTGTAAAGGCAATCATCCAAAATACACACTAAGGTAAAATCGGACATTTCTTACATGTGATCATGAAAACACTGATTTCACTATGTAGAAAGAATAACTCCCTGATTTTTTACCGTTTATTTTCCTTTTCAATTTTGAAATGATGAGCACAATTTTTTGTGTGATTGCCATCATATTTTCTGCCAGATAGAGTTATTTTGACTCTAAAGCAGACACGAGTCTGACTTTCAGACATGTCTTGGTTTTGTTTTTCACTGTTAGCATTGGTCTCGTTTTTATATGTATTCAAATCTAAAGGATATTTGTAATTATATATTGTAGTAAATGATAATAAGGGATTTTTTAAAATATAAACATTCAATATTAGCTGAAAGGACATTGTCAAATGTTAGTCTTGATTGTAAACCCAGAATTTTAAATTTTTACTATATGTTTTCAGTTTTTTCTGTAAAGATTCAGAGAACTTGGCACTATTTAAAAGTTGGGGTTTTTTCTGCTTTCCAGGGCAATAGCTATGCTTCAGTAAGGTCTTTTTCATGTAATTTATCAATTACAACAAAATATTTCACAATATCTAATCAGAAACAGAGGGACTTCTTTTAAAAAGAAATATTTAACTTCTTAGGAAACCAAATACTTTCAATTACCCCCAAAAATTGACTCAGAAAGCTGTAGCAGTACTTTATGGAAAATGAACAGGAGTCTGCTAATTTTATTTATTTATTTATTTATTTATTTATTTATTTTTAATCCCTGGATTTCTGCCTAGATGCTGATTCCCGTGAAGCATTCTCATCTGCCCTCTCATTTGGAAGATCAGTTCAACACAGAAGACGTGACACGGCACAGGAACCTCAACACAAAGAGCACTAGAAATTTGTGGTGGCATCTCTGCAACCAAGTTATGTATGCGTGTGTGTGTGTCTAAAATTGTGGGAGGGAAAAAGAAAGGGGAGCATTTCTTTTACGCAAAAAAGTTGACTTTCTCTGGAAAGCATTCTCATGAAAATATTAATGTTGTCAAGTAGCCAGTTTTCTGTCAAACTAGTTTGGATCCAATGTCTTTGATTAGCCTTGGTGCTAATGAAATGCCAGTTCTGTAATCTGTGTAATGCAGAGCACCATCTTGAGTCCTAGCTTGAGTTTGCAGTGCTGAGGGGATATGGTTTCATTTGCTGAATTCATAACATGAATTCAATAAAACTATTGACATAAAGAAGGCTGCTACTTATAAATGCTTGCAGACTGAAGCTTTAATTTGAAAATTAAACACTTTTTGATCTGGAAACAATTTAGAATCAATAACTTGCTATTTTTACAACCATTTTCTAGAAATGATCAAGCACCAATATTTAGAACTTTCTAAAATACTCTCTTATGACCATGCAAAAATGATTACTTGGATTATGGTGATCTGTGAGTGATTTCTCCAAAACTGCGGATCTGAGTTTGAGCCAGAGGCATTGGAACTGGAGGACTTGACAGTGTAGTTGTACTCCATAGGCAGATTCCTTAAGACAGCATTTGCTAAGGCCTAAGGAGACGGTTACCTGGTAGCACCAACAAACCCCCTAGCAGATCTCTGCAAAAAGCTTTTTCCCTCACATGTCCACATCAGTAAAATGGGGCATCAAAAAAGGAACCCAAGAACTAAGGACCATGCAGGCTGCACATCATTAGAGGTTTGAAGAGCAAGTAATTTGATGGTTTTATCATCATTTTTTCTTGAGCTTCTTGCTTTCGGGTGTCTCCAGGGAGCTCTGCTCCCCACCATCACCATCCCAGCTCTGGCTGTTGCTCCCCCCTCTATGGTCTGTCATTGTTCTGCTCTTCCTCCCGTACTGGAACAGTTTCAGACCAATAGCTCCATGAAGGGAGCAGAGAAGGGACATCACTCTGGCACTACCCTTCCTTCGCCTGACCTCCATCCATTTACACCCGTCGGACAACATTTGCCTCTGCCATGGTGCAAGGATGCTCTCGGCTCCGCGCAGAGAGGTGGGATCTTCTGGCAATAGCACTGATGTTGAGTTGAAGTCCAGCCCCTATCTCTGTGGCATCTAGTAAACTGTGTGGATCTTCTTTTTTTCTGTTGTTTTTATTTGATCTGTCCCCTCATTTCTGTTTGTGGTTGCTCTCTAAGGAAATTCCCAACCCTTGCTTCTGACCTGCTAATAAGCTATTAAGCCGTTTTTTTCATTCTAGGTTTGGAGGAAAATTCTGCTTCCATAGTAATTGGGGGGGGTGTGTGTGTCAATTTGCTGTTTTTTTCCCCATCTCTTCCAATTGCTGTTGATTTTCCCAATGTCTCTTTGTTTTCCTTCTGTTCTTTTCACTGCTCCCACCACATATGCTCATGGCAAATACATGAAAGAAAAGATCCTGTAGAAATAGACTTCCTAAAAATAATAGCAGCTAATCCTTTTTAGTCATCTGCTCTCTGACTGGCTGGCTCAAGGTAGCCACTTGTGAATAACACACCACAAAGACCCTCATAAGCCAACTGTTTGCATCTTACCAGCTCTGATATATTATTGCTCATTAATGAGCTATCTCCTTTCCTACGAAGCAAGAAAGCATGTCATTTCCTTCATTGATAATATTGGTCAAGATGTGTCACATTTAAAGTAATTTTTTTAATTCATCCCAAATTTTAAATCCACACTTTCAGAGCTTGCAGCTGACCCGGCCTTTAAGATCTGCTAATATTTGTTCTTTGTGCTATGCTGAGGGAGGAGGGATTGAGGGCATAGAGAGGAGAAACACAGGGCAATCTATCAGTATTGCCACCAAAGCTTGACAAAAGGTCCCTGGGGTCCCAGGGCCTTTCAAGAGTTAAAAGGGCCTTATGAGAAAGATGGGGCAAACATTTTAGCAGGGCCTGTTGTGAGAGGACAAGTGGTAACAGTTTTAAACTAAAAGAGGGTAGATTTAGACTGGAGCTAAGGAAAAAAATTTTTATGATGAGTGTGGTGAGACGCTGGCACAGGTTGCCCAGAGATGCCCCATCCCTGGAAACATTGAAGGTTAGGCTGGACAGGGCTCTAAGCAACCTGGTCTAGTTGAACATCTGGCCTAGATGACCTTTAAAGGTCCCTTCCAACCCAAACTATTCTATGATTTTATGATTCTATGATCTGATCAAAAGTCCATGTGAAATTATGTCATTGTTTATAGTAGTTTATTCTTTTCTCCATCACAAAATCCAAGCTTTATCAGAAATAAGACCCTGGTTTTGTAAACAGGGGATGATATTTTAGGATGTCTTGGCGAGTCTGCATTGTGTTCAAACAGCTGCTTGATGATTTAGCTTGTAGTCATGCACTGAGCAAACTCTAACACTGAGCAAATCATTCTTATCTGATTACCTTCATAGCTTATTTGTGTGATAATTTGGGAATCATTTAGATATGGTAGCCATTTAATCAACAATCATATATAACATGAATATGATGTTTTCTAATTTTGTTTTCATGTACAACTCAGATGCAATGACTCCATTGAAGGTGAAGATTAATTATACATTAATTAATGGCTATTTATAACAAAGGTCATGAAATTAGTTTCTGTGACCTCATTACCATGTTACATGCAATCTAATTAACTGATACAAAGCTTGCTTCTACTGCCAATTATAATTTTAAAGTGATAGATACTCTATATAGGTACATCTGACATTTTCTCGACTGTTGCTACTCTAGGAAACGGATGAAGGCAGATTTTAAGAGCACTTATCCAAAAAATACCCATACTATTGTCCTTAGGATGGTAACAGAAACTAAGGCACAGCTGCTCAATGATTCAGATTCTGAGTCTCTGAGCATATTTCTCCGAAAAAAAGTAAAATAAACCCCACAACTTTTCTTTTAGAACTTTAGAAAAATTTTTTAATCCTTAGATTTTCCTAGAGAATTAGATATATGACTGATATACATAATGATGATGCTGTGGTTCTGTATCATTAGTAATGCATGAAAAATAATACAAGAAAATAAACAGCCAGCATTTTAAATAAATGGTGCGACGACACAATCTATCTACCTGATTCTACGTACCATACTGCCTACACGACTCATGCATTTCCTTCCCCACAAACATTGGAGGTTTTTGCCCAATGAATCCCACTCCAGCTGCGGGAAACAGCCTTCGTGCTCATAGTCTAGGGTGCCATTCTACACAGAGCCAAGAAATTCTTGGAAGCAAAGAAATTGTTTGTCAAAAGCTGCATTTTATTGTTGACCCCAAACTGTTCACAGACTTAAGCTGAATGCACTTAACAATTGCAGCTGGAAATACTTTTGGCAAAGAATAATTGAGGCTGTGATCCACCAAAGAACACAATAGCAAGGGCAGGCTTTTACCCAATGATCCAGTGACTCATGACACAGCACAGCTGCAGGAGACCAAGGCACAACTCCCCGTGCATAAAGGGAGCTGAACCTCTTTTCCTATCCAAAAAATATCCTGACTGGGGGTTATGAAAAATCCTGCAGCAGGGTCCTCTTGATTCCCTCTCTTTGGATCCTGTTGGACCTCTTTAAAAGCACTAAAATGCTTATGAGAGAGGACCCAGAAGAGGCATGGCTGCAGGCGAGGAGGGTTGGTGGGGGAAGCGTTGCTTGCAGCCCTCTGGCAGAAGCCAACAGAAGCTTTTGACTCTCTTCCAGGCAAACCCAGACACAGAATGGCAGAAATGGTTTTGTTCAGATTTTAGACATATTAATGGATATTTATAAAGGAGCTTGGAATGTCCTTCATCTCTGTCATTCCCTTGCTTTTATAGGCAGCGTAGGAAAGTTCACGCTTGCTCACACTTGTCTCAAGTGACCATGAGACCTAAAAATCTGGAGCCTGTCTTTGCTTACAGACCTCTACTGACTTCATTAGAGTTTTCCAAGCAAACAATGTATCTCTTGCCATTAAATGACTCCTATTTTTTATTCTAGTGGTAATTGATGAAAATTGGTTGTAAGAATATGACTGTCCCCCAAAAAAACTAAAATCTTGCCATGTGTTGACTCTTCCCATTCCCTCCAAATGCGAATATTGACACACTAGAGTATTTAGCTGATGAGTGTTCAAGAGGTAACAGGAGAATTTGGTTAAGCAGTTAATCTGCTTGGCTTGGTTGAAGCAACAGTATGCAATTTACAGAAGAGCAATGTTGAAGTGACACTGTTGAAATACAGGGTTTCAAAGGAGAAAGAGTTACTTTAAAAAAAATGCAGACAGCACCCAGTAGAGTAATAACACCTTGGCTCGATCTGACTGCAGGAAGGAAGCCTGTGACGGCTGCATCACACAAATGATATTGGCACTAGTATGAACACAGGTGGGGGGGCTTCTTCCTCATTTTATGTTCAGCTTCTTGGCTTTTCTTCAGGGGGCATTTTTTATCATTTCTGGAAAGTCAAAATCTTAACAAAATGCTTGAAAAAGAAACAGTGAAAAACAGAGCATGGCTGAAAAACTGAATGGCTAAAGGACTTTTTTTTTTCATTCCACCTCCTTACTTATCTGCATTTAGCCATAGCATATTAACATATTAATACATGGAAATGCATATTAATAGCGCTCAGCTTATCTGCCAGGAGCAAAAAGCAAATGAATGCAGCATATAAAAGAGCAACACTAGGTGTAGAATTCAAACCCATGTGCCTAAGAAGGAAACAACAGAGCCTGTTCTTATGGCTCGTGTGGTTACACCAATGAAATTTAGCCTTTGCGGTTTAATCTCACACAAGCCATAGACCTATATTGGAAGTAGCTCCCGTTAAATATTAAGAAGGTAGCCAAAAGGTTGTACAGAACTGTAAATTGTTTGGCATTCTCATGCTCATAAGTTTTAATTTTCTAAATAAGGTATTTGGGCCTGACTGCCTGATCATATTTTTTTTGTTAGAAGACTCTTTCTCCCCGATAAATAAAAATTAATACATCCCTGAGATATGCGCTCTCTCTGCAAAAAAAAATAAATTCCTTTCTGATAAAATCTCACTAATTTGTCAGTATTCTGAAAAATATAGGAAATAATCTCACAGGAAGATAAACTCTCCAAGTTTTCATCCCAAAGATAAAAGAAAACACTCAAGTATGCTGATGTTGTGCTGTTTCATTGCAGATCAATATATTGATCACAGGAACGATGGTAATTACAGAGTCTGTCTTCTGGGATCAAAGCATCCTCAGCTCCCATGAAATCAACAAGAGTCAAAAGCATTTGACATCTTCCATCAGGAGGCTTTAAAACAGTGAAAAGCAAGCAAACAAGTGAGCAAACACACAAAATCCAGCCACTGTTTCATAGAGGCTCACTTGATTTCTCCTTGTTTCCATATACCCACCTTTGCTAGAACTGAAGTGTAGCATCATGGACACAGTCTCCTCTGATCCTAACCAATTCAGAGACCACTTTTAAAATATCCTATTTTTTTCTTTTTTTTTTTTTTTATTCATCTGAGGTCAGTTTAGGTCCCTGTGTTATGCTTTTTGATAGAGCAAGAATAATACCTCCATTCACCTATCTTTTTTGCTTCATTGAAATGTTATGAGAAGCTACACTTTTCTTAAAAGTCTAAAGCTTTAATCTTTAGAAGGCATTTGGCCTTGGGTGAAAATCTAAGTTGCATTTTCATTTTACTCCTCTATCTTTAGAAACACATAAATGTTTGCACTATAAAGAAAACATCGGATGTCTGTGGGGACCACAATATTAATATTATGGAAAATTCTGTGTTTCCAAGTTGTTTTTTATCATGATTCAGAGTATTTTGAGTTGCTTGGGGTTTGGGTTGGGTTTTTTTTTGTTGTTGTTAAATATTTTCCGTTTAAGAAAGTGAAGTCAGAAAAATTTTGTCCAGCTCTATCACAAAAGAAATTCTTCCACGTGGCAGATTTCCCTGCCGCACTCTGAGGAGCCGTGTACTGGTCTATAAGACTTTCCATCCACCATGGCAACCTGTTTTCTTTTGATCTTCCATGGTTTACATTACAGGCTCTTTGAAGCAGGGGCTCTAATGCTGAGTTTGTGCTGAAAAGCAGCCATGATCACTTTTAGAGCTATAAAAATAAATCTAATACAGTACTCTTAACAGCTAGTAACCCCAAATACTTAGTTGAGGCTGGTGAGACTTTCCTCCATAGGGGAAAAAGAGATTGTTAAACTGGTAGCTGTTGCAAGCAGTGAAGTAGTCTGATATGTAGTGCCAGTAGTTAAATGAAAGCTATTGTAGAGGATTTATTTGTCATGCTTTTTGATCAGAAGAAGAAGAAAGTGTAGCAGAACTGATATTTTTGAACATTTTCAGAAACTTAATTAGTTGTTTTTGAGGCAAGGGCAGAAAATATGAATTGAAGATACAGTATCTAAGTTAGTGTAAAGAATGTTCTCCAAAATTAGCAGAAGACAAATCTGAAATGTCAGAGAGGTTTCATTTTCTAATAAGCTCCTAGAAATATCTGATGTTAATCAAAACTCCCTTAGACCTGGTTACTTAGGAATAGCACTGCATGTTCCAGAGAACTTGTCTTCCTCGCGAGCCTGAGCAGAGATGAACACCCTAAGGATGGTTCATATAGAAATTTATTGAAGTATTTTTTGTCTTAAAAGTATAGAAAGAGAAAGAAAACTGTGTAACAAAATGGAGACAATGTCTTGGGCTGCTTCTTGACTGAAAGACAGTTGCCTCCTCTCTCTGTCCCCGGTCCCCAGCCATCCATGGACACACTGTTCTTCTGGTCTATGGAAACCAGGATTTGGAAAGAGGAGACTAGCATACTTCTGTTCTGGCTCTGACACAGCATCAGGCTGTGAGCAGGGGCTCAGCTAGGGGAGGGGGGTGGTATTCCCAGACTCATACACTTAGACACAATCTAATTTATTTCACAGCCCTAAGAAGCTGTCACACTCATACAACATGCTATGGGTTTGGTAGTCGTGCATCTCAGACCCCGTGCCACGCTGCACACGTTCGCACAATCTGTGCGACACTTTGGGTGCCGGTCCCTTCCCCCCCCATCCCTGGTCACCGCAGCCCAACAGGGACCAGGCGTTTTTCTCCTGCTGCTCTCCGATAGGTTCTCTGCCAAGGGAAATCACCATTAGTCTCTTGCTAATGCTGTCATGAAGCTCAACACTCAGTATGCATTTATAGTGTGACAAAAAGCCAAGGACATCTTGTCCAGGGCAGCTTTCCAACTGCTAGAAACTGAGTTAGCTTTCATCTAGCCAGCTTGGGTGCCCCCGCACTGCACGTGAGTGTGCGCAGCTACGAAGGGGCTGCAAACATGGCAAAATACAGCCTTTAGCCTTAAGTTCAACAAGCGCTGAGTTCAACAACCCTTGCACGGCACTCTGCAAAATGAAGTGCACCAATACAGATTTGACAGAGAAATTTTAAATGATAGGTAAAGGAGCTTTTAAAAATTCATGAGCTGTAGGAACTATTTAGCCTAAGGAACTATTTGGGTTACAGAGTAAAGGCTGGAATGAAGTGTGCAACTGCATGAAGATACACTGTGGCTGGACGTTGCACGTGCTGTCACTCCTGGCTGGCCGTGTCACAGCTGAGGCACATCATGAACATCACCCTTCTGCTTCACCCCCTCCTTTCCTCCTTTTTCTTCCACGGATACATTCTCCCTGAGGAGGTCCAGCCTCCTCATCTATCCTAAATATTTGCAGTTTAGCAGCCAAAAATTGATTAACTGCCACACCATGTGCAAATTGATCACAGGCAAATGGTCATTTGTGGTGGCCCAGGAAGGTTTATCTAGCTTCTCACTGGACAGGAAAACAACATGAAGGAAAGGGCTCTGCAAGGCAAGCCTCAAAAGGCTGAAAAGGAGAAAGGAATATAGCACCAAGCCCAGAAGAAGTGAATATAACTGCAAGACCAGAAGCACCCAGAGCCAGGTCAACATCAATGTAAGGAAAGGCAGTACAGTGTGGCCTGCAGCTCCAGGCACTCTATGCTGTCCCCAGATGAGTTTAAATAAATGTTACAGTTCATGGAATACTTTGTGATCCAAGAGACAACTGAAATCGGAGGAAAAAGCAACTGGTTTTGACCAATTGTTAGTGATCTTTTCTGAGTGTTCTCTTTGTGATTACTGTTTTTAAAGAAATATATTTCCTTTTAAAAAAAACCAAAAAAACTAAATATATAATTTTTTTTCTATCTTTAAGAAAAAAATCAGAGGAGAGGAATGGGAGAGGTTGACATATATTTACATCCCTCCTGGTTGCATTTCGTAATTTCATCTTGTCCTCTTCCCATTTTTCCTCACAGAAAAAAAGAGACATGAGGAAAAACCCCCAACAGATCTGAGTAACCCTGGTTCTGCATGGGTTCCCCCATTCCCAGCAGCAGGTACAGAGCCACCAGGCCATTAGGCTGCCATGCTGCTTCAACTGCTCCTCAATGCTGTAACACCAACACAAAGCTGCACCTACAGGTTGCAGGGGAAAAATGATTTGGACTATTATTAGCTATTTATTGTCTTTCTGAGAGCTTAGACCCATCATCCTTAGACCCATGGATGAAGGATAGGCTGTGGATGTTGTTTACCTGGACTTTAGCAAGGCCTTCGATACAGTGTCCCACAGTATCCTCCTGGAGAAACTGGATGTCCATGGCTTGGATGGGAGTATTCTCCACTGGGTTAAAAACTGGATGGAGGGCTGAGCCCAGAGAGTGGTGGTGAATGGAGTGAAATCCAGTTGGTGGCCGGTCACGAGTGGTGTCCCCCAGGGCTCGGTACTGGGGCCGGTTCTCTTCAACATCTTTATCAGTGATCTGGACAAGGAGATCGAGTCCACCCTCAGTAAGTTCGCAGACAGCACCAAGCTGGGTGGGAGTGTTGATCTGCTGGAGGGTAGAGAGGCTTTGCAGAGGGATCTGGACAGGTTGGATCGATGGGCTGAGACCAACGGGATGAGTTTCAATAAGGTCAAGTGCCGGGTCCTGCACTTGGGTCACAACAACCCCAGGCAGCGCTACAGGCTTGGGGCAGAGTGGCTGGAGAGCT
>JAOXNO010000033.1:7696506-7721219 GCA_028565335.1 Limnodromus scolopaceus
CTTCTCTGGACCCACTCCAGCACCTCAATGTCTTTCTTGTGGTAAGGGGCCCAAAACTGGACACAGTACTCAAGGTGAGGTCTCACCAGTGCCGAGTACAGGGGGATGATCACATCTCGGGTCTTACTCACCACACTGTTCCTGATACAGGCCAAGATAGCTTTGGCCTTCTTGGCCACCTGGGCACACTGCTGGCTCATGTTCAGTTGACCAACACTCCCCAGTCCTTTTCTGCCAGGCAGCTCTCCAGCCATTCTGCCCCAAGCTTGTAGCACTGCTTGGGGTTGTTGTGACCCAAGTGTAGGACCCGGCACTTGGCCTTATTGACCCAGGTAATTGAATAGGTATGGGGCTTTGGAAATCGAGGGCCAGGTAAATGAGGATGGAGGTGAAGAACCATGCAGTGAGTTGCCCAGGGCTAGCCACCCACCCCCACGCCTTAGGACTTCCTCAACAGAGAAAAAAAGGAAGGTAATTGTGGTGGGTGACTCCCTTCTGTGGGGAACAGAAGGCCCCATTTGCAGACTGGATCCATCCCACAGAGAAGTCAGCTGCCTCCCTGGGGCCAGGATTAAGGATATACAGAAAAATCTCCCTAACCTGGTCAGGCCCTCGGGTTACTATCTGTTACTAGTATTTCAAGTAGGTGGCGATGAGGTAGCTGTCAGTAGTCCAAGGGCAATGAAGAGAGACTTTAGGGCCCTTGGACGGCTGGTTAAAGGATCAGGAGCACAAGTTGTGTTCTCCTCTAACCTGCCACTGGCAGGAATTGATGAGGGGATAAACAGATTAACTCCTGGCTCCTGGTGTAACCGGCAGGACTTTGGTTTCTTTGATCATGGGGTGATCTACAGGACACCAGGCCTGCTGGCAACAGGTGGGGCAAGCCTTAGCCAAAGAGGAAGAAGAATACTGGGATAAGAATTAGCAGGGCTCATTGAAAAGGCTTTAAATTAGGTTTGAAGGGGGATGGTGATGAAACCAGGATTACTAAAGAGGAGCCTTGGAGCAGATTACCAGTTCTGGGCTCCCCAGTTCAAGAGAGACAGGGAACTACTGGAGAGAGTCCAACATAGGGCAACCAAGATGATTAAGTGATTGGAGCACCTCCCTTAGAAGGAAAGGCTCAAAGAGCTGGGGCTCTTTAGCCTCGAGAAGAGAAGACTGAGGGGAGACCTTATCAATGTTTACAAGTTCCTAAAGGCTGGGTTGAAGGATGATGGAGCCAGACTCTTTTCAGTGGTTTCCAGCGATAGGATGAGGGGCAACAGGCTTAAGCTGGAACATGGGAAGTTCCACTCAAATATGAGGAAAAGCTTCTTTACAGTGAGGGTGACAGAGCCCTGGAACAGGCTGCCCAGGGAGGTCGTGGAGTCCCCTTCTCTGGAGATTTTCAAGACCCGCCTTGATGCAGTCCTGAGTAATGTGCTCTGGGCAATCCTGCTTTAGCAGGAGAGTTGGACTAGATGGTCTCTAGAGGTCCCTTCCAACTCCAATTCTGACAATTCCGGATGTGTAATTGGCTTGTGGCCAGTATTATATACTCAACAGGAGTAGTTGTAGCTATAGTATAGCTCACAGTTACAGCTTGCAGCCAGTGAGAGGCACAGCACTAAGTCTTGTCAAACAAGCCAACAATTTTCTTCCTGTCAAACTGACATTCAGAATTCAAATCCAGCAGCTTTGGCATAGGAATTATTAAATGATGCAAAAAGAAAAATATTTGTTAAACAAATTATTGAAGGAGAATATTGGAAATTTTCTGTGTCTTATTTTTAAGTGACAAGTCTGGCAGAGACACTCAATAGCTTTTCTTATTTTAGAAAGGTAGCCTGGTTTATAAGATTAGTAGTAATTGATCTGTCTCAACATGGTCAACCTTGGGAGTAACTCAGGAAGGTGCCTATTTGTCATCATTATCTGCAGTACCTCGTCTGTACCCCTTGCTATACATACATGGGCAGAAAGACTTTTTTTTCTGCATTGAGACACAGGATATGTTGCGTTCCTTGTTCGTGTCACTCTCTCCTTATGCCTACAGTACTGAGGCAAGACGTGCAGTTGGCCTTACCAGTGGCATCAGCTTCTTTGATCTGAGAAGAAGGGAAGGGACTTACTGGAACAGGCACAGCTCTCATGAAGCAGAAAGTCTGTGGAGACGAGCAGGGGAGGCTGGAGCAGGCAGGGCAAGGGCTGGCCAGACCACAGGGGAAGTGTAACTTTTGCTTAAATAATTTAAATATTTTTCTGAATATCAAGGATTTAATTTTTTTAACTCCTCCCAGAACTGTAAGTTATCAGGAAGACAGGGTGCTACTGGAAGCATGAAGTGACTGGAAAGGCAGGAGAAGATAGCAGAAATGGAGCTGGTGGGAAGTGTGGGGAGCCCTTTGGCTGATGACTTGGAGGAGACACTGAGTGGTGTGGACGAGGTGAGCGCATCAGTTTGCAGGCAGGGGGACAGGAGGGTCTCTCTTGAGTGAGCCATGTAGCAAGAGTGACATTTGAAGTGGGTGGTGGTGTCATCTGAGACAGTGGAAGAGCCAAACGCCTGTCTATGTCCAGGTTGGATGGGGTTTTGAGGAACCTGGTCTAGTGGGTGGTGTCCATGCCCATGGCAGGGGGATTGGAACCAGATGACCTTTAAGGTCCCTTCCAATTCTAACCATTCTATGATTCTATGACTGGGCACAGGGGAAGAGGAGAGAACCTTCATGGGTGTTTATGGAAGGGACCTGAGTGGGAGGTGGGCATCTTTGCAAAGCTGAGCTAGGGGAAGTTACAGCAGCTGCGAAGGGAAAAGCTGAGGGAGGCAAAGGCAGGGCCGCAGGGGATTTTTGTTGTCTGAGCAGAAGGAAAAGGCCAGGTATTGGAAAAAAGCTGGGGGGAAGAAGCTGTGGGGTTTGGGTATGCCATGCATGCACAGCACAAAGTAGCTGTGGTTTATTTACCTTGGAAAGGGGCTTGCAGCACTTTTCCTTACCGAGAAAATTAAACAACGTGAGTGTTAAGTACAAAACCGTGTAAATTACAATTGCTTCTCAGGAGGTAGCAGAAGTGGCATTAGCTCTTGGCTCTACCCTCTCCTGAGGCTGGTGTGATTCCTTCTTCCCCACCAGACGCATGCCCCTGTCTGCCTCAGCACTCCTTGTGCCAGGGGCTCAGGAGGGCTAAACATCCCGGTTGTGCGTGCGAGGTCCTGGTGGGAGCTGGCCTGTCCACCACAGCACCCCCAGCACCACAGCCTGTGGTGGGCATTCATCCCTCCTCCATCCTGCCTTGTACCGCTCGTCCATGCCACCAAGGATCACCTGCTCCTGGAGGGTCCCCCCCTGCTCCCCTACGGTGATGGAGGGCAGCTCCTGCCCTGCCACATCAAAGTCTGTTTGCTCATATCAAAAGACCTTGGGGTCAATACGGAGCTATACAACACTTAGGTGTTGTCTGGCAACTTCCTCCGGTTGTGGCCACCCCCCTGCTGTGACGGTGGGGGTGGGGGGAGAGGGGTGACAGTGGGTTTGGACTTTCATCTCTGGGCTTTCTTTTGTCTCCTGGATGAATTGCGAGCTAACCTGAGACAACAGGAGAGCCTTCCTTAGGAGTGAGGTGCCAAGCTGCTGCATTCCTATTCTTTCCACCCTGTGTTCCTGTGGTGTGGTGCTGCATACATAATCTGCGAGGCTGTTTAATAAAGATGCTCGGTCCTTTGCTACACTCCTGACATAAATTTTCATTTCTCATCCTCTGTTAAGCCACACTCCAGTGATATACTTTTTCTTTTTTTTTCTAATATTGCTCAGCAATTCATTGTGAGACTTTAAAAAAAGGTAAAAAAATGCCAGTATTGACCTCTCAATCAGCACACATAAAAAGGGCATCCGTCGTGATTACTGAACTTCATAAATGACCTTATGAGTCTACTGGAGATAACTCACTAAAATTTTATTAATTTCTTCTATGATGATGTTATTTTCTTCCTTGTGGTATGAAAGATGATTAAATGGAGGTCATCTAAGGACAAAATTTCTATTCAGCAGGTTTGAGCCCATTTCCACACACATGCTCTGTGAGCAGGGGTTATAAACATGACATCAATTTCAATTACATATACTGATGCCTAAAAGGTAATGAGCTGATTTAAGAGGACTGTACATTTTGCTGGAACGCATCTATTCATTCATGGACTGTGCAGAAAGATTAGTGCCTCTAGTGTACTTTGAAAATTTGCAACATTTCAGGATATAATCAAACATACAGTACTGTAATGTTACTATAATGTAGTTCCACTTTTGTGATGCCTTATTAATCAATGCTATCAGTGATGTAGCTTTGAACAGGCAAAAAAAAAAGTAAGGAATAATTAGTAAGTCTGCTTATTTATGAACAAGAGATCCAAGAGCTCTCCTCCTTCTGGGTATTGGCCACTCTCACATGTGCAGCAGAACCAAAGAAGTTCCATATTAGTGAAACTAGAGCAGTTCCGTTGACATAACGTTGCCACAAACAATGAAGAGTTGGCTGAATTTGCCTAAAATCAGCTTTTATTTGAAAAAAAAGCCCAGGATTTTTCTTCATTGGTAATTCAGATAGTTAGACCTATTTTGATATATATCCTTCGAAGAACAAACAGTAGCACTGTTCAAATCATCTAGTTTATGGAGAGCAGATTTTCACCTTATATTAATTTTCGTAGCTAAAGAGTTTTGATCTATCACAGTGAAGGATCTGCCCTGATATTGCTGAATTCATAAAAACAAAACTGACTCTGCAAAACTAAGTTTTGAAGTTTGATAATGCATTTCCTTCTAAAGCCTCTAGTATTTTTAATCCGGACAAAATATAAAGAATGCATGTTTTTATAGATTTAAAACACCATGGTTTAAAAAAAATAAAAAACATCAGGAAGGGTGAGGAAGTGAATAACAGCATAACATTTTATCCCAAGTTTCAGGAATGCTTCAGGTATTTTTTTATCTTTTCTAAAAGTGGTTTCTTTCTGTGACGAACTGCCCCAAGAACTATCTGTTGCCACACTAAAGGCGCTTCGTTAATAAAGACAGTTCCTGATGGCAGCAAACAGATAAAACCTGGCTGATCGTAATCAAGGTGTTGGTACCAACTTTGCTGACTCTTATCTCATTTACTGGTGCAGGGGGAGAGAAAACCCCCCTGCCCTTTTGCCAGCAACCCCTAAGCCACGAAAAGATAAAAAAGAAGCAATAGCAGTTCGTCCCTTAGTACTGAGAATCCAGCAGCCAGTTGGCTGCTAGTTTGGTAGAGGGAAAGTATGGGGAACACCATCCTACTGCAGAAAAAAAATATCCTGAAGCCCGCTACCAACAGCAGCAATGTAATCGATTCTCCAGCTGGGTTGCTGAGACACCTTCTCCGCATCCCTTCGTGCTGGGAAAACCACTTCTGAGGTACAGAGGAACCAGCCCGTCAAAGGTGAACGAGCACCAGTCAAGATACGGAAAGGCTGGGATGGCTGGGTGGAAAAAAAAAGCAGGGAAAATGAAAATGGCTTCAAATAAATAAATAAATAAATTCCCAAATCCTGACAGATTTATCCCACTGAGATGCCATGTGTCATTTTGCCTGAACATTTCACAATTTGCCTCAATAATTATGTCTTGCATTTACTATTTAAATCCCTTATTTTTAAATACAAAAATCCAGAAAATAATTGCCTGTTAGAGCAATTGCCTATCTGAGAGTTCATAATTAGTCCCTTCCCTCAGCAACTGCTACCAGCTATGGTCAGAGACAGGGTATAGGAGAAGGTGTTTCAAAGGCTTGTTCTTATGCTTTATGGATTTCATAATAGATTTTTGAAAAAAAAGACAATGATGATATTATAAATACCATCATATCCCCAGAGAAAGGACTGAAGAGCTGTGCCACTGTTCCTCCTGCGCTGACAGCTCGCCTGAATCAGTCCCTGTAACTGTACATCATAATTAGCGAAAATGACAAGAGAACACCATGCCTAAGCTTTTCCATTTAAGAGGGAAAGTAATTGCATCCCAGTAGCTCTGTTTAGCTACTGGGCTGGTGGGGCACATGGGGAAAGCCACCTCTACCATGTTTTACTGGCTTCATTAGTTTTTCCAAGTTCATCTATATTCAAAGCAATAGTCTGGGTGAACAACGGTAATAAAAGAGAGGACTAAGCTAGGAGAGATCATGCTGAGGCTCAGATTACTCGCTTCTCTTCCATCGAGGATTTAATGCACGCTTACAGCTCAAAACTGGGCTGTCCAAGAAAAAACTAGCGCTGTTCCCATGGATGTAACATAGATTTTGGCAGAATCTGTACTAGATTGATGTTTAATACTACTGTAAACCCTGCACCGAATTGTTCATTACTCAGCTGTGATGTGCTTTCCCCTTTGAAATGGCTTACCAGTTGCACACATGCTTCCCATTGCTGTCCTCAGAGCTGGATTACTGCTGTACAACAGGCATCCGTCTCAGGAGACACCAATGCTGCAGCCCAGATGTCTAATTGCTGTTTACCGAGATGTATCCCACCTACATTTAAACAACCTAACTGGGCACCATCGAATCCATACGTTAACATGGAATTCAGAATAGGCTTCAAAATAGCCGGGCAATTTGCCTGCTTTGAAATCTGTTACTGTGCCCCAGGGACTGAGCTTAAAGATAGCTTGGTACGTCGATACAAACCATAGTCATACCACTAACCTGCAAAATAGACATGCTCTTTGTAAGTCCTAGGTACAACTGATTAGGTGTGAGGAAAGGAAAACAAGAAAAATCTGAAAATTGGCTTTTTGGCTTTCAGGTTTCAGCTGTTAAATAGCATGCAGGCAATTAAAAAAAAAAAAAATCCTCACAAAAAATCATTCCAGGATAGAAAATAATTTCAGCAATGTGTCCTTGATGCAATCAAGCAATACACTACAATATTTCATGTCCAGCATGCTTAATGTTTTGTTATGCTTCCTACTTCAAAAAAGTATTTCTTCATCAAGTAGGAAATCCAGCAGGTTCTCATGTGAGTTGACTCAGGGGAAGAGTGGATTACTGAGTTTTCCAGTCAAAATATAGTGTATAGGCAACCCATAATTGTCCTTTCATTTGCGACTCTAAGTCTGACATTTCTTAAGCCTTGCCTTGAACCAGCTGAACATTAAGATGACCCAGAGGAGTCCTGAACATTTTCCCCTCTGTTTTCTACCAGGCAAATCTCGAGATTAAAATGTCGGTCTATTGTTAGCAACCAAGGGTCTGTTCTTGCCAAGCAGGAACGATGGGTTAAGTGCTCAGCATCTTCAGGGCCATTGGTCCTGATTAAGAAGGAGGAATTGGAGACGCACTCTCACCCCTGGCCTCACCCCTGTTATTCTTTCTTTCCTGATTTGAGGGGAGGAAGAAGAAGACGATGGAAAGTTGGATTCTGCCAGGTCCCTGCCCAGAAGAAAGCCCCTCAGAGGCTCTCTGATCATATTAAGATCTGGGCAGGGATGTGTTTTGAGGGCCAGTGGCTCCCCCACCCTTACAGAGGGAAGTGGGTGTCTAAGCCCAACCCTGGACGCTCCCCACTCCAGATGTCCCAGGAACTGCTTTTACCCAGTGTTTCTATTTAAAAGACATTTGAAACAAGCTTAACATTGCCAGAATAAAACTAGTTACAGGATTTTTCTCCACTTACGCGCACACAAAATCTTTTCATTTGGAGGTCATTGCAGTGATTTAATGGTGCTTGACGGGGTTTTTTTCACTGAATGTGGAACCAATCTGATCTCAGTGCTTACTTATGTGTTACTGGGACATATCATCATGTGGCACTGAGATAAGTTTGGCATTAGCAAAACCAGAGGATTTCTATTTGGTTAGGGAACCTATTTTCCCCTCTTCTTTTGTTTCCCATAAAATCCTGTTAGAGCAGAGCAGAGCTCTTTAAGCAGGCTGCAAATTCATTGAATCAACACTATTTGTGCCCAGCTTTTCTTCCTTGCACTCCATTAGGCGCTGAAGCAGTCAAAGCAGAAAAGCAAGAAAGCAGAACATTGAGATTCTATGACTAAAACTGATCTGTGGACCTCACTCCTGATGATCTTTGAAATGTCCTGAATGGGAGACTGCATTGAAGCCAACACTAGCGCCAGTACCAAAGCAAAAGGATTGTTTTGCAAATGTTCTCTTACTTGTGCTAAATAATTTCCTTTTGTGTGCTTTATCCTGCAGTCTAGTAGCAAATTAGCTATTAGTTATAAGAGCCAGGAGATCCACTTTGAAGACCAAGCTGCATCTCTGAGCTGATATGTGATCTCAAATGGTATTTTACTGTTTCTACATGCAAGATTGATAAAATGGTCCATCTTCCAAAAAAATGCTGTGTAGATTCAGCTATTTTTGACAAAGAGTTTTTATCACAGAAGGAACTATTTCAGCAGATTCACCCTATAAATAGCATGGCCTTGTTCCACCATAATACATTTTCCATGCAACCATCTTTATAAGCAACTTGGAAAAAATCTCCTGTTAGCTACCAATAAAAACAACCATCCGTTGCAATTTTGACTACACAAGTAATGTCTAACTGCTCCATCTGTATTAAAGATGTTGTCCAGATCTCCTGATGACGTATAGAGCTTACCCTGATTGTAATGGCAAATCATTGGCTGTATTAAGGAGAGGGGGAAAAAATAAAATAAATTTTTAAAAAATATCCAGTTCTGTGATACAAAACATAAAAAAAAAAAAACCAAGGGAGTTTGCCTTTTGCTTTTTCCTCTTTGGACTCTGAGATGTCCAGACAGCCTCAGCAATGTGTTAATTTCTGCTCAATTGTGGCAGGGCTACAGGTGCATTTAGTTTGTGGGCAGCAGATATTTCCCAGGGATGTAGCATGGCTCTGCACCTTCTGTTAGACAGAGCAGGGGAACCTGGTCTCACCCTCAGATGTGCCCATCTCCTCACAATGCCTCAGGAGGATGCCCCGCAGCCCTGAGGTATTTTTATTTTTCCCTGTCTTTATCGTTTAGTCTAATGCCACTGTTTCCCAGGACAAACAAGAGAATTCTTACCAAATTTACCACAGTCCCCAGAGCTTTTAAGAGGTGAAACATAGTTTATTGGTTGAATTATAGAAATTACTTATCATTGTTGTCCAGTTATATCAATCACCTCCTTTCAGTGACTCTCAAGAGAAAAATTCAAGCTATCATCCTCATTAAGAAGGTAAATGCTCCTGGGGCAACTGTTAGTTGAAATATGGTCTTTTATTTGTCCTGCCTCCTGTGGGCATTAAGATATGTTTCACTATGCTGATGTGAGTTGTAAATACAAGGAAGCACATTCAAAGGCAACCTCATCCTATAACATTTTATATCCAAACCTCTTAAAAATGAAAACTCTTCATTTTGAGGAGAGCTTTTACTGGCTCTGAGGTCCATCTATCACAAAGAGAGCTTACTCAATCCACCACCTCTGAGCTGTCAACCATTTCAAATAGCCTTGTATATATGCCCCAGGATTTTGTAAGACATAAAAATGCAAGCTTGTGAACATTACATAAGATTTTGTCTCCATTATATGCCTGTTTTTCTTTCACTGTCTTTTTAACCTTTACCTAAAAGCTGCCTCTTGTCTGTACTTACACACAATTTCTTTCCCCAATAACTTTTCTTTCTGGCTGAGTGCTAGGCACATTTGATGTGGCTTCCCTGCTTACTTATTTCTTCCATATAAAATAATCACTTATCCATAAAGAAAAAAATGTAACACGTTCAGCCATTCAACAGACTGTGAATCTGCCTCTTCTCTCCCCATCTTCTGTAGAACCTAGGGAGAAGGAAAAGTCAGAAGAAGATCTCTTACAGATTTTATCAGTTACAGAAAAGTTGAGAAATCTGCTTTTACTCAAGTTGAAGTAGAATATCGATCTCAGCTTCTTGGGACTGGACACCTATCCTGATCTGCTGTTGCTTTCAGATGGAATGGATAGCCCATCGCATGGCCTCTGCCCAAAGTCCTGGCTTGTGCTCTTGATCCTATGTTATGTCAGGAGCACGTATCCTTCTACTGGAAGGAATTGTCAAGCAGCATTTCAGCAGAGTTAAGTAAATTGAAATACTTCTTTACAAAGATTTACCTGAGCCATTTCCCCAACATCATTACTTCCCACTCCTGTTCTCCCCTTCCACAATATTTTTTATATATTCCAAGTGCATTTCTTTTCATTCACTGCATGTGTTTGTGAGGACAGGGCAGGAGGTTGGGGACCAGAGCAAAGCGTTACACACAGGGGTACGGAACTTGCTGAGGTTCACAGGCATCAGCTTAGTGCTGCTTGTCTAAGTACTCAGGTTTGGGATATTTGCTCAAAGCTAGTGACATCTGTTCATAAGCCAAATAATAACAAATTTGACTTCTCCTAAGAATACTTGCATATGGTTTCATAAGGCTTGAGACACTTACATGGGTATAATAAATTCAAGTGTCAAGTACAAATAACCAAGTTTAACAATTTCATTTTAATATAATGTAAAGCAGAAAAGAAGGGGAGAAAGGTAAACAGAACACCCATCCTGAGCATTTTCCCCTGTGAGGGGTATTCAACACTAGCATTCAGGTGAAAAAGTATTTATCTCCAGCTAACGTTATGGTAAAATCTGGTCACCTTATCAACATTTAAAAACTAGTAGTGAACAAATCTCTCTGCTTAATGACTCATATGCAATTTGAAATGGAAATAACATAAGATGTTTGAAGTCTCTATTATGCATTTAAATAGATTAAAGAGAGACTAAACAATTAGTGATAATACGTGTGTGCATTAATGCAGGAGAGAATCAAGTCTTTCAAGTCTTTTAGATTGCTAAGAGGCCTCCCTAGTTTAAAACTGGGAGGAGAGCTAGCTCACAAAAGGATTAAAATACATTATCCTACAGGGTAAATTCATTATTCGTAATGCGTCAGGATATTTTTGATCCTCAGACGAAAGTTTTGCAGGCTTAGATAAGTAGATCATTTTGGATCTCCAAGGAATTAAAAGCAGATTTGTGCTCCAACAGAACAGAAAATGAAGCACACGCAGATCATTGATGAACACCAAACAACTCAGCCCAACATCTGCTTGAGCTTGTGGGGTGTTTTTTTTCAGCAACACATTTCACAAGAATAAACAGTGTGAGCTAAACTTTGCTTTTGGAGATATAGACCTGAGGAGGCTTTGGGTGGAGGGTCTCCTGGCTCCTGTGCTCGGAGAGAGGGGGATGTCCTGTGCAACAACACTTTCCAGAGCTTTAAAATCAGGTAGTGTCTCGTCTTGGTACAGGCATTGTTGGTGGTGTCAGAGATGGGGCAGGTGTCTCCAGGGTGCTATATCCTCCTTGCTGTGGCTCTGGAGCACCCAACTGAGATATGTGCAATGGCTTCTTCCCATCCAGAAGTACTGACAGGAATGGGTTCTGCCTGGCTTGCATCAGAGAAGTCCTGACTGAAGCAATATGGTAATTATTTACTGTATAGAGCTTTTTAGCAAGTGTTTGCTATAAATATTTAGTTGTAATGCTGCAATTCTTTCCCTAGCTACAGTGCTGCAAGCTGTAGGTAATCTTCTGTTGTTGCTATTTTTCCCCTCTCTTGAGAGCTGCCCAGAATAACCCAAACCAAGTCTTTGCGAAGAAACGGTTGTTTCACTACCTAAGAAGAATGCTTTAACTTTTATGCAAGGTGGATGAGGAAGCCAGGTTCTGGTAATCAAGTTGCAGTTTGCAGGCATAGGAAAACAGACACTTTTCAGCTTTGGGAAACAAGTACATTAAATTTTCAAAGGCATGATCTTTCTAAAACTGCAAACAATATGCTGAAAACTGAACTGAAGCTTTGAGTGGAGTTGCCAGATATTTAGGCCAAGGTGGCTTACGTTTGACACCAACCTCTAACTAAAAGGCAATGTGATTTTCAAAGGTGTTTGTGGGAGGGAGAGGGAAGAAAAAGGTACAAAAATTTTCTTCAGGCGTCTCAATGGGACCGTCGTTTTAAGAAGTATATTTGAACTTCACCTCAGGATCTTTAAAATATCTTGGGGTCTGGCTCTGAACTTCAATGAAATTACTCTGTGGCGTGTGCCAGAGGCAGACCCCGGGGATGCAGTAAGAATTTAGCCAAGGAGATGTTGATGCTGGAAGACTTAGAAAAGCTGAACTGCCTTGGAGGGTGGCTAAGCAAGGTTGCTTGAGAAGCCATGTCATATGACAAGCGTAACTTCACCCCAGAAGAACTTTAGGTAGCAGGATCAGGCCATTTCAGGCTTACTGGTAACCGACCCAGCCAACTCCTGGACTGACAGGACCTTGCCTCCTCCCTGCACACCCAACATGACCCCTCCGGGGGCAGTGAGGTCCCTGTCTCTGCCCATCCGATTTCTCTTCCATTACTGAGGGTATCAAAGTCCCCTTATGCATGAGGCATCAGTAGAGTTTCTATTAGACCTCTGCCCAGCAGCACCAAAACCTGGAGAAATAGATTCAAAATTAGAACTGGGTTCACAGGCCGGGGAAGGACAGCTGCTATAAAGGAGTGCAAACATCCAAGGAAGCAGCCTCTCCCATGTGCTAATTTAAAACCCCTCTGTAAATGGATGATAATTCCTACATTAAATATACATGTACGTACTGTTAATCTGTTTGATAAATAATTCAGTGCTATAATGCCACTGAAAAAACAGGGCACTAAGAACAGATTTGGTAGTGCATTGTATATTGTATTCAGCTTCATCCCTTTAGATACATCAAGCCATCTTTCTTTTTCTATTTTTTACCCTCCCTCTTTTTCTTTTTTTCCTAAAGAAAACTGAAGCAAATTGCTCTTGTTTTTCATTTACTCCATTATCAAACGCAAACTAGTCCATGGCTATCGCTTGTTCATCCCTCTGTTATGAATGGTAGAGAGGTGTCTATCAGATTAAACTTTAACAGACTTAAAGTCCTTTAAACTGATGGGGATCACATGGGACCTTGCTGGTAGCGCTGTGACAAGCATTTCCCTCCCCTCTGTCTCAGTACCCCAGTGACAAACGGGGACTCCCCTCCAAAGGCGGGATGCTCAGTCCATGCAAGGCCATGGGGACACTTCCCTTGCCTGGGACAACAGCACCCCTTTCCCACTGCAGCTGCAGAAATGACACATGGCAAAAATTAATTGCTCTGCCATCAGTTTGGGGTGGGAGCCGTCATGATGGAAATCAGACTTTTTATGTCCTGTATGAAATCTCCTTTGTTATGGGACAGCTTGTCCTGCTGTGGAAAGCAGAGGGTGAAATACATTATCAGATGAGAGAATGAGGGCAGTGTCAGTATTACTCTGGTGTTTTAAGAGCAATTGAGCTACAGTCCTCATTCAGTAGAGCAGTTTCATGGGATCATTGAAGGGTTTAGGTTGGAAGGGAACTTAAAGATCACCTAGTTCCAACCCCTCTGCCATGAACAGGGACATCTTCTATGAGACCAGGTTACTCAAAACCCCATCCAACCTGGCCATGAACACTTCCAGGGATCTTGGAAACCCCCTTTGTGAGGAAAGGGACTAAAGACAAAGTTGGCCAAGAGCCTCTGTGACATTAGAAAGCCTCAGGATATCACAGGCTCCATCCACCAGCTGGCTGGCTGCCTGCTGAGGCTGCGTGGGCAGAGGGGGAGACAACTCCTCTCCTCAGGCCTGAAAAGGGGGAGGTTGTCCCTTCCCCACCCTAATGGGAATAATATTCTTCATTGTTGCCTGATGTGGGTGGGATCATGGTTTATTGAAGTGCCCTGCTGCGCAGGAGGGTTATATAAATCAGGACAGCATCCTGAAGGCTTCTAAGGACATGTAATAGCTTTGCTTTCCCTGGCACACAGAGATTTACCTCTTGTCCCAGACATGGTATATTTAGAGTGGTGGCAGCCAGAGATGCTGCAGCAGCATTTTGTCAGACCTGTAAACCCTCAGCCTTCAAAGCACCAGCAGAAATGGGTGTTGTCAAACCAGGTATGTTTTGACATCAGAGAGCTGTCCCTGAGCGCTGTTTGCAGTTGGAGGATGTTGACCTTTTGATGAACACCTTTGATATGGAGAGCAACATCCCTTTCTTTCTACAGGAAGATCTCTCCCAAACCCCGTGCTTGCCCTTACCTCTCACTGAACAAAACTGCAGCCGTACAAACGGCAAAAGGGCAAGGCCCTCCTATGAAGAGAACCTTGATTTATGATTATGTTCACAAATTAAAATTATGAGTGATTCAGGCATGTTGCCATTTCTCTGTGAGGACTCTAATCATAAGGGGTTTGTGAAACCTGAATGTTTCACAGATTGCATGATGAGTTATTATCAGTCCAACAGTTTCTATCAGAAAGTGTAATTTATAATCAGAGCTCTCTATTCCTTCTTCAGATGCTCCAATCACCCAGGTGGGACAGAAACAACACACGAGGTCAATGGCTAATCACACAGCCACCTATGTGGCAATCCTTTATCACTTGAGTATTATTCATCTGAACTGTTCTGAGCATATTTATTAACAAATACCTGCTATCATGATCAGCTCACTAATGACTCACTTCCAGTCTGGATAATTTTCAGAAGAAGGGGAAGGGACAGTGGAAGAATCGTAATTGCCACATGATGAGTACCTCCCGCCCTCCCATCCCTCGCCACTACAGGAGCTCAAAGGAGTAACTGGATATTCACATAGGCATAGGCTGAGAAGCTAAATCAAGCTACAGGTCAACTACATGCTCTATCTTTTGTTCAGAACAAACTTTAAATGACTGTTGCAAGGCAATTATTTCCAAGATGGCATTTTTGAAACAGTGTCACAGTTACTGAGATGCTTCAGAAATACTGCAGATGAATGTGAACAGTAGGGAGTCTTTGGAAGAAAGGATTATCTGCACATGGATTATCAGTATAAGCGATATATGTCCATATATACCACTAGGAAAACAAAATTATGTAGCAGAAAGATGTGATAAAGGAACACATGAAATGGAAAGCTACCTCCATGGGTGGTAATATTTGGCACTACTGTCAATATGAATTATGCAGCCAGTTAGTTGCCAGAGTACGTTAATATGGGGGTTATAGCCCCTATTAAATGTACAAGTTCCTGCAAAGATTTGGTTGACTTTCTGAGGTCCCTGACAGCCCTTTATTTATTAATATATATTTTATTTTAAAAGTTAATATTTTTTTGGTAGAATGACAAATGGTAAAGCAATTCCCTTTGTATTTGGTATATAAGGAGTACTGCAAATATTTACTGCAATGCTAAAGCATCATTTCCTGCTTTTCCATTGTGATTAACTGAAAATACACTAGGATTTTACAAAGTTGAGCTCATAGTACCAAGATGATTTTTCTTGTCAGTGTCTGCCTGTCCTTGTTTCATACTACAAGTTTTTGTGCAGTCATTTTCAGAATTTCCTAACATGGCTATTTTTCTTCCTGGAAGATCACTGTACCTCAGTGAGTCGAATGGCATAACAATCTTCCTGAATCTGGGCTCTCATCAGTGATAGAAACAAGCATTTCCTATGCCCAATAATAAGTAGAAATCATTGGTTGCATTAGAGTGCATCACAGAAAAATAACTGAAGCAATGAAGCTAGAGAGAAGGAAAGGTATATTGGTCAGGTTGTTTGTCTCTGCGTCTCCCTCCTTTCCATTTTATGTCTGATAACCCTGAAAAATTGTTTCCCCATATAAGCACCAGCCAGGTACAGCATAACCAGCAATAGGATGAAATATACAGCACCTGGCAACATTTCTGAACCTTGAGTTGAAATGACAACTGCAAAAGGACCAGAAGGAAAGTGCAATTTTTACAAGAGAATCCCTGTCACGCCTGCTAATTAATGCCTCCGGCATGTGGACCCCTGTCCCTATCACACCGGGCAGAAGCTGAAGCTGTCAGCTCATCTGGGGCAAGTCACCGCGAGGGTTATGAGGCTGTAATAACGCCCGCAGTTTTGTCATGTCGTTTGCAACCCAGGACAGTATCCTCGGCGCAGGACAATGTTCAAGGAGGGAGGCCAAACAGAAAAAAAAAAAAAAAAAAAAAGGGTTTGGAAAACAAGAGAACAGAAAAGCAAAATCACATAGCACTAAGAGGTAACAAGAAACACATGAAAATGAAAACTACCTCCATGTATGTCAATATTTGCCATCTCCAGCAGCATGACCTCCAGAACAAAGGCGACGGGTTCCCTGCTGCCTAGTGACAGAAACGAAAACAAACATTTCCTACAACCCAAGCCTGGCTGCAGTGCTTGCAAGTAATCTCTTATTTATATATTCTGCTCGGAGGATAACCTTAGCTCCAGAAACGCCTGGCATTTCAGCAGAACAAGCCCTTCTTTGGGAGGCACACAATAGCCGAGCTGCGGGCGCGGGGCTCCCTGCTGTGTGCTGCGGGAAGGGCCCTGATTTCCCTTCTTGGTCTCTCCGCATTTGCAGGGGTATTACTCCTTATTCATGAAAACAAAAGAAGGAATACAGTGCATATGTTCCCACCTTTTTCTCCCCTACTTCAGCGTATTTAGCAATTATTGCGGGATCCCATGCTGGGGAGATGGCTTCTCGTGTTCATTCTACTATCAAAAATGCATTTGCGGGATCATTCCCAGCAAATTAGTCAAATCAATGACTCGGTTGTCATTAGATGAGCATGTAACACAAAATCTCATTACTTTTCACATGAGCCCCCACAGAAACCACAACTGCCTGATGAAAATGCTTTTAATCCAATAGTACCTGAGGTGAGGTCTGGTGGCGTGTCAAATTGACCCTCATCCCCCACCCCATGGTCCCTCTCTTCCCTGCCCACACCTGTCCGCTCCCTCCTGAGCACTCATGCCACCAAAACAACCTCCAAATCCTGTGTTCTTTCCTCAGAAAAAAATTGGGGTTTTGGCTACTTTAGCTGCCTAACCTACCACAAACCATAGCCACGTGAGCAGTAGGGGTGTGTGGCCATGAGGAGCGTGGGACCACAGTGGCTCTGCCTTGCCGTGCCCAGCAGCGATGGCAAGCGGCACCTCGTCCTCTGGCCTCAACTCTGCCTGTACGGCCCTGAGCAGACTGCTTGGCCTCTGGCAGCTCTCACGAAATTCAGGAGGAGGGTTGCTCCCCGGTTTGCGTGGGAGCCACTGCTGTCATGCTGAACATCATGCAAGAATTTGGCAGGCTCCCCCTCAATCACCCCTCCCGACGTGGATCCTCCCACTTATTTTGCTGCCGTACTACAAACACGGATAAAGTCTTTCAGCGTGTGTTTCTGAAGTGCTTTTCGAGGCTGGGTATTAGGGTTTGGAATAAATAGCAATAGCATATAAAAAGTGGGTGGCAGAGTGAGAAATGAAAGAAAAATAATTCTGCCTTCGTTCCCCTGCTGCCTGAATTTCTGATTTCTGAGCAGCCCCTGTGGCGTGGCCCCAGTGTCTTGGCAACATGGAAGGAAGAAGATGTTTGAAGGAAGCTGGTCTCTGCAACACTGTGAACTTGCCCAGGGTTGGTGAGGGGGTTCGGCTAACTTCTCCGTTTGGGATCAGTTCCATCAGATGCCAGAATTGGTATTCTTGTCACAGAGGTATTTATTCCTCCACCTCTCCGGGTGAGGGACACATTAACAAGGGGCAGATGCTGCCCTGGGAGGGTGGTGCTGTTGGTCTGGTGGATCATACAATCATATATTTGCTTAGGTTGGAAGAGACCTTTAAGATCATGAGTCCAACCGTTAACCTAGCACTGTCAAGTCCACCACTAAACCATGATCTTAAGTGCCACATCTACATGCCTTTTAGATACCTCCAGGGATGGTGACTCAACCATTTCCCTGGGCAGCCTGTTCCAGCGCTTGACAACCCTTTCAAGGCCGATCTCCCTCTGCTCTCTGCACAGGGGCAGTGTGGGAAGATGGATTCATTTGCAAATGTAAATACCGGCTGTCAGAGAGGGCAAGGGATTAGCTTTACATATGAAGAGAGAGGTGGCACTGCATGCTGTCAGGCTCATTAGGGAAGCAGGGCCCGTGTAGCTGGGCCATTTGGTAATGATCTACCCACTCCATCCTTCCTTTGTTTCTTTAACAACCCTCCGGCTCACGCCAGACTCCCTGGGCTTTGACATTTTCCCTTGAAAAAAACCTGTAGCCCTGCTTCATTTTAAGACAGGTCGAGAAATCCAATACACATGCATAAAGGATCTGTATGATATGAGATATGATATGCATTTATTTTTACAGTAAACGCGCACACACAGCCACTGCCCATCACGGGTCACATTCTCCAGTGATGGGTTGCATGGACACATGAAGGACCTCTGCTACTATTTATTGTCTGATGAGTCCTTCAGCCAAAGCAATAGCAAACAAGGTAAAATGTATGGAATCAAATTTTTATCTCACATACCTTGCCTAGGTCCAAGCTTTCAGGAAAAGTAATTCAGATAGGAGATAAGACAGCCAGAAAGGCATGGTTTTGGGGTTCAGGCAGATCTGAGATTGCTACTGCTGAAAGAGGCCCCCCCACTCTCCTCTTAAACCCTGGCCATACCTTTCCATCACCAGCCTTGCATCAGCAGTTGCGTTTGCGTAATCGTGTGGCAAATGGGATGCCAAACCATGCCAGAAATCAGACCTGTAGGAGAACAGTGGATCTCAGCAGGATCCATGGGCTGATTGCGTTCATTGCACAGCCACCCGATGAAATTCAAAATATTCAGTGTGAGCACACAGCTGGAGGCGAGAGAGCGTGGGTGGGGAAGGATGGAGAGTCTGCATCAGGCAGCTGCACCCTGAAACACAGTAAAAGCTAAATTACCTTGACAGGAACTCCTGCTGTGCCAGTCGTCCAGGCCCAATGGGTGCTTCAGGCCTGCACAGACGGGATACAGAACACACCTGGATGTTTCATCATCTAACTCCTGAATCAAGCCCATAACTTTAGGTAAAACCCAGTATTTCTTTAAAAAAATCTCATATTCATTACCACTAGAGCTGTGGATCACTGGCTTGTGAAAGGATTCCCCTACTCTGCAGTTTCTCTCTCATTCAAATCCCTCGCTTCTCTGCAGGTGTTTATACTAAACCAAAATTCTCTTTAAGAGGTCTCCTGTAAAAACTAGCTACAAATTGGCCACGGATTTCAGATTCTCTTAGACGGCACAAGGAGGGGTTTCTCTAGGCAGGGAAGTTGGTGCTGGGTGGGTTTCTGTTCTCTCTTCCCTATTTAATGGGAGAAGAGCGCATCCAGGCTTCTCTACAAACCCTTGGTTTTTAACAGGGATTAGGCTCTTCGTAGTGTGAAGGTGAGGAGCAGAATTAAAATCTTCTTTCTAGTCCTTCAATAAATGCACGCAGAAGGTTTTCTATTAAAAGTCCCTTTTCACATTCACACAAAGGAATTTGCATTTACATGATTCCACAGTCGGGAGGCCGGTGGTTTCATCACCTTGTCTTTCTGACTGTAGGAGGTGGGGTCATGATGCCCAGGTTTAACTAACAGTAGCTTCTCATCTCATAAGAGATAGAATTTTGGGTTTTTTTGTTAACTACACATTTGCTTGCAAATGCCACATTTGGGCGCAAACAATAGTATGTAGCAGAATATAAATTTTCTATAACAAGTCATGCAAACAAGACATCATTCACATTAGAGCTCAGACAAGAATACATTAAAATACATGCAAAACAGCCAAATGAGTTGCAAATTGATACATTGATGGTTTATTTTATTTTTTACTCCTTCAGCTCTGGCTGATGAGCTAATAAATCCTTATTATGCACTTCCCTGCACTGAGAAGGAAAATAATTATATTTACTAGGAGAAAAGGATACTATATTACATCCCAGACCACCTAAGACATTTTCCTATTTCTGTTGGTTCTATAAATGGGCTTTATATTGTCTTGAAAATATGTTAATACGTAAATGCATAAAAATTATTCTCTGGCCTGCAGCAGACAACTTGGCAAGAAAAAAAGCCTGATCAGAATAGCTGTGTTCTCTGAAGACTTCTGAGAGTCTGGATAGTGGCATGGCTTTTGTGAGAAGAGACAAGCAATAAAAAGGTCAGAACTGTGTGAAGAGTACAAAATAAATGGAAAGCATGGCAGTTCAAGGTTTAATCTAATTTTCATTTCGTTTCTCCTAGAAATGGTAAGAGCTTCAAAATATAATGGAAGTTTGCCCAAGACTGAATTTAGTTAATCTTTTAAAATATATGATTAGCTTTTCTTAATCCAATGACTTTTCACTCTCACACCCTTCTGTTTTTCTGATCCTTGCTGTTCAGCATGCTCCATTACCATGAGGAAATGCAGAAGCAGGAAATATGAGGAACTTAATTAAATTGCAAATCTCCTTAGAAATCCTTGCAACCTACTCTTGCAAGCCAAAAGTCGTTCAAGATTGCCAACCAGCTTTTGGATCTATATCTGAAATATACAGTACCATTTTCTTCCATTTTATCATCTGCTAGGGTTTTTTTCTCCCTTTTCCAATCTTCCTTTCCTGGAAAAGGAGCTAAGCTCCTCATATACTGTACCAGTAGATCTTTTTGACCAGTAAAATGCAGCCTATGTTCAGTTTCATTTTGGTTTCCCTGCAAAAATGTCTGCTTAACTCAATTGAAGAGAGATGGAGAATTTTTCCAGCATCCTGCCTCTTAAATTCTGGAGGTCTGCTAGAAATTTAGAGATGCAAAACTTTAGCTAAATGGTAATTTGCAGCTGTTGATTCATAACTCCTGGAAAATTAAGCAACATTTTGGTTTGGTTTGGTGGAGTTTGGCTTTGTAAGTGGCATCTATTCTGGGTTTTGTATTGTTTCAGTAAAAAACCTTCTGTGTTAGGAAAGCACTCTGGTCCAGAGCTGCAATGGGTCCCTCCCGTCTGTGCCAGCATGGTAGTTGCCACCACTGTGCCAGCACAACACTAGAAGAAGCTGCCTGCCTCCCATCACCTGGGCTGCCTCCCCCATTCTCACTGCTTTTCTGCCAGTAGGCAGCCCAAAGCTTAAGGGAAACCACCTCCTCTTCACTAGCCATTGCAGTGAAAAAGGGGAGAAGTTGGTCAAACCATGGACACAAGATCAGGCTCCCCTCCCACCTCCAGCCCCACGCACTCCCATTCCATTGCCACTATTTTGTCTCTCCCTCCAGAGGTATGTAAAAGGCAAGGCATAGTTTTCAAGCTTTGAACTTTAATTAAATAGGTGTGGGCTACACAGAGCAAATATTTCCTTTCAGTCAGGCCACTGGCTGGAAGAAAGTGAACGAGGAGACCAGGTGTTATTTGTGCTCTCCTTCCTTTAGGGTTTTTCTGCACTGTACCACGGTAAGTGGTACATCCACTCTCCATCCTACTATCCATAGCCATGGTTAAATATAGTTCTTCAAGACTGGGGAGGAAGACATTGGCACTGGGAAGGCTGGCAGACTCAATGGAAAACCAAACTGATTTGGTGAAACTAATTTTTGCTAAATACATTACATATACACTACATTATATATTATATACTACCCCTTGTTACTCTTTCATGTGGGCACGAATGACACTGCAAGCCAGAATCTGGGCAGAAATAAGGAATACTATAAAGCCCTGAGAGTGCAAGTGAAAAAAGTTGATGGCCAAGTCATCTTTTCCTCCATTTTACCAGTCAGAGGAAAGGGAGCAGCCAGAAATGGGCAGATAATGCATATCAACTCCTGGCTATGTGGCTGGTGCAGCCGTGAGGCTTTTGGCTTTTATGACAGTGGGACGTTCTTTGAAGTTTATGGCCTGTTAGAGAGGGATGGGATTCACCTGCCTAGAAGGGGCAAGGGAATCTTTGGCAGGAGCCTGGCCAACCCGGTGAAGCAGTGTTTAAACTGAAGGACTTGAGGAGATAGGGTCCAGGGTGGCAATGCTCATGTCAACTTAGCCAGCTGGGGAATAAGCCAAGTCAACCATAGTGGTGACAAGTGTTCCTTCGTTGACTCCCAAGATGAGAACTGACACTATCTGTATTTGCTTCTAGATGAAGTTTATCTCACTGTGTGACAAAAATATGCAGGTTCTCTCCTACAAGTGCCTTAGGAAATAAACTGTAATCTTGACTCGACTTAAGAGCAAAAGAGTTAGATGAGACTGGGAGTCCAAGGCTATTCAGGGTTTCTCAAAATCCTCTGAACAGACCTTTCTTTTTAATTTAATGTTTCAAACGTCAAAGTTTGAGAGCTGACCCCTATGTTTCTTTATTCATCACTTTTCAAAAGAAAATAACTTTAAACAATTCCCTGTTAAATAGAAGTTAATCCTATACAAAAGAATAAAGACTCGGCTTTGAAAGCGGGTTTTGCCCTGCTTATAAGGCTCCTGGGGAAAAAAATGTAATATAAATGCATCAAAAACCCAATGCAAGAATCTAAGTCTGCAAAGATCTGCACTTCTATGTGGAAAGTAAGGTCCAACCAGAATCGGTGGGATTTCTGCCCTCAGCTCCAACAAATTCACGATTTCTCCCTGTGACCAGTCAGACTAAATGAGAAGGACTGTGCATAATCAGCTGCTCCCCAAATGCAACTATTTGCAAGGGATTGTGCCCATGTTTTTAATGCTCTCCTAAACTTAAGATTAATTATTTCCAAGTGTCAATTTTATTATCTTGCTAATTTGTCTGTGTGTGAATCACTATGCCAGCTGGACACATAATAATGTAAATACCACTCATTTGAAAAAGGGCTCAACCAAGCAAAATGCTGAACATCTTTTGCAGAGATTAAGTTCTTTGAAAGGAGCAACGACTGGTGGGGCAGTCAGCATTGAATCCTCAGCCCTTCCCAGCATAGAGTTGCATTAGTGGAGCTGAAAGAGCAATCTCCTGGTGTGAAATTCTGTGCAAGTTTCTGGCTGAAACATTAAGAGCAAAAGGAAGAGGATGCCATGAAGGTTTTGCAGTTTACATTGAAAGGGAATTGTTTTTTCTTGTTTAATAACCGGGTAATAAATAGTTTGCAGAGTCAGGAGGGAAAATTGCAAGCTGTCTGCTTTTATTGCATGAAGTCCAAGTTACATTTCCCCCCACATCTTCGTCATTCACACTCTATGTTAGGAAAAAAAGTGGATATTGACTTAAGCATCTGCAGCATTAAAAGCCAGAAGTGGAAACCAGTGCCATCGAGTCATACTCTGCTTTTTCCCAGATGGAGACTGGCAGAGACGTAATGCCTTGAGCTTCAGGTGAGCTGAAACGTGCATCAAAACAGGCTTTGGGGGAACTATCATCATTCCTGTCTGTAGCAGAAGCACCCAGCAGCCTGGCAAAGTGAATTCAACATGGCTTTAAGAAGGAGAAAAACTAGATTCATGACAGTATAAAGCCATTGCCAGGCCACATCTCAGGATTTTCCTTAAACCTTTCATATCAAATGGCTTGTCACATGCTGCACTTCATGAACAGCTGCAGCTTCCCTGTAAATATTTTATATGACTTCGATTAAACATCTGTTTTGTTGGCGCACTGCAGCCCATGCTTGACCTTGACTCCTGTCAAGGAGAATAATGCGCACCTCAGGGCATTTCAGTTTCTGAAATCGCACTTGAATAAATCACTAACTTCATAAAC
Organism: Limnodromus scolopaceus; assembly: GCA_028565335.1. Taxonomy (NCBI): domain Eukaryota; kingdom Metazoa; phylum Chordata; class Aves; order Charadriiformes; family Scolopacidae; genus Limnodromus; species Limnodromus scolopaceus. The sequence goes on from JAOXNO010000033.1 coordinate 7,720,125, forward strand.
AGGGACATCTCACCAGTAGGTGTAAATGTTAAATGGATCTTCTCCAGGAAGACCAGTCTGGTGGAGTAAGACTTCCCCTTACATGTACTCATGTTCAGCTTCAACAAACATGTGCAACACATACGATGGCAATATGCAGGAGCAGAAGGTGTCCATCTTCTTGAAGAAACAAGGCCTGAATGGGAATTGACTGGTGCAGGTTGCTTCCAAGGAAAATTAAAACAAGCATCCAGAATGTGAGAGCTTCAGAAATAGTATCTTTCTGCTGCTCAGCAGGGAGTGAAGTTATTCACTGCCCCCGTGAAAAATTACCTTATACTCTCCCTGTAATGGTTTTGATATCTTTCTGCCCAGGTGAAGATAAAGTGGAGGATTTTTTTCTCTGAGTTTAATTTAATACCAGACAAAATATGTAAAAGGAACGACACTCGTTCTGTGTGTATCAAAATGCAAACAGAGAAAGAAGTTATGAGCTCTGTTACACAAGGACAAAAGATTACAAGAGGAGAGTTGTGAAAATGAACAGAAATAAATGTGATGCAGCCCCAGTTTGCCACACTGTGCAAACCAAACTGCCATACTCCACAGCATCAATCACTCAGCATTTATCAGCCTTAATTTTTCCAAGAATTCAGACTAAGGGTCTGGATTGTTATTTCAGGAATCAACACCTCCATCACTATCTGAGAAACTAGTCTATTAGATCAGCAGAGAAGGATCAGAGCTGGCCCTGCACATGTCTCTGAAATGCCCGACACATTTAGGGAGACGGTTTCACAGCAGGCACACAAAATCAGCAGAGAAGTTGCAAGGAATTAGGTGTCAAGAACTGAAAATCTGTAAACTTCAGGAGATGATCACATGCTTAACAGGAATCCTAAACATGTTTAAAAATAGATGTTTCTCTGACCTGGGAGCTGCTGAACCCCACGTGTGTCGCTGGGAGCCATCCAAATGCATTTCCAATTACAGCCGCTGTTAGCAGCAATGCCAGCGCAAACCTAGGCATTCTGTGAAAACGGGCCAAAGACACTATTTTTCAAGAAGGGGTGGAAGGATGACCCAGGGAGCTACAGGCCTGTCAGTCTGACCTCG
>JAOXNO010000033.1:7721319-7738981 GCA_028565335.1 Limnodromus scolopaceus
GACATTGGAATGGGCTGCCCAGGGAGGTGGTTGAGGCACCATCCCTGGAGGTATTCAAGAGACGAGTTGACATGGTGTTTGGGGATATGGATTAGTGTTGGGTTGGTATTGTTTTGGGTGTGGTGGGTTTTTTCTGTTTGGTTGGTTTTTTTTCATTGGTTGGACTAGATGATCTTAAAAGGTCCCTTCCAACCTAGGTGATTCTGTGATTCTGTGATGGAGAGCCAGCAGAAAACTTCACTAAACTTAGGGGGAAAAAAGATAAAGAAAGAGAAGAAGCCTATTTGATAGTCTCCAATAATGAAACTTGGCATTTCAGCTTTGATGACTGTAATGGAGCTGGAATTAGTCAAGCGATTTACATAGAACCTTAACGTGCTGCTAGCAAGCAGATCTAAGTTGAAAAAGATAAAACCAACAGGTATTTTGCTCCATGTTTTATCTCTGAATCCCATCACATCTAGTGTGTAGAATTAGTCCCGGTGCTGGGCATGGCTGGTTTGCTTTAGCCGTGCTCAGCCACCGCTGGTGTTTACTCATCGCACCTCCCTGTGTGGCCGTGCCGAGCCCTTGGTGCCAGCCTGGCACCTGCCCAGGACCTGCTCTTGTGTTTGCACGTGGGGTGCATCCAGTAACACGCGTGATGGCTGTGGTCTGGGAAAGTAATTACAGCTATTCCGTGACATCAGCAGTTAAGATTCCTGGTCATTAAAGTATAATAATAAAGGGGCCAGGTTGTTTCAGTAGTGGATTTTACCTAAATTAATACCGGTTTTATTTGTGACCTCCTCTTCAGCTTCGCTGGAACTTGCTTCACCTATTTAAATGCAGTCAACAACGTGATGCCTTGTTGGCAAGGGAGGCCATGAACCTCATGGGCCTCAACCTCTCCCTTCTTTCCCCAAGCCCTCCTGGGGAAATAAACACTGCAAATGCCTATGGAAACAGCAAAGGAATCACTGGTATGGAAAAGATCCGTCCCCTGAAGAAAAATATGCTTATGCAAAGGGAAATTCTGCTATGGGACTTGCTCTCCAGAACAGGAGGTGCTAGATGGAGGTCAAGCACTGCAAATTCAGAGAGGTTGGCAGGTGAAAAATTTGAGTCATCCAAGAATAGAGCAGCAGTTTTGGGAAATAAGTCAATGTCACTTTTTCACTTGGTTTCAGGCAACTAAGTGCCCTGATCCTGTGGTCTGCAGCAAGGCATCAGGTTTGTGACTTCTTGAAATGGGTCGCACACTTTGGCAGGTCAGAGGAGAGCAAACCTTGGCAGGGCTCTGCAGAGGAAAATTTCAGGCTGCCTGCTTACCTTGCTGGTTATCTTCATTCCCTTCAGAAGCTTGGGAGGAAACTACCAGTACATCTTATCCTATACTGCTCTCTTTTTTTTTTTTACTTTTTTTTTTTTTAAATCTTCCTTTTTTTCCCACTTTTATCAGAAATTCCTCTATGGGTACATTGCGTTTTTTCACTTGACGGACACCTTTCAGTTTTTTTGGATAAGGAAGAGAGGTTGTGCCACTCATTCGTAGGTTACAACCATCCCACTTGGCAAGTATCTCTACAATCCTTGAGCAATTACAGGTCACATTCTTCAGCTATCAAATAGCAGGTTTGAGACTTTTCAAGTGCTGTTGGTCCTACTTGCCATAATTTTGAAAGGTATAAGGTCCCCCGTAGACAAATGTTTCCGTCTCGAGTCCTCAGCACTTGCTGCAGCTTCAAATCCCCAGGAGGGGAAAGCCCTGCACCACAACAGGGGCTTTATGAGTGAAACAGCTATCGGGGTTTCAGGTGATGAAAGGAGAGATGTGCGTGCTTGCCCCCCGTGTTATATGGTTATACAGATGCTTGCTAAGAAAGCTAGATCTGTGTTAGACCTGTTAGCAGATTTATAGCTTGCTTTGCAATGCTGTAGGTTATTTGGAGAACAGCACAGTAGCTTCCTGTGCTGTTACTTTAAAGCAGGTTTTCTGTTACCATCGATCACAGAAGCCGTCTGTAAGCTGAGATCTTTCCAAGGCTCAAGCCTCGATGTGAGGGCTCAGAGGGACCCCTGCATCCAAGGAAAGATACGAGCTTTGCTCTAGGGGAGGTAAAAATAAAGTCAACATAAGCTGTTTGTCCTTGAGCAACTTCAACAGTTTCAATTTCCCAGCAATAGAAAACTTTGCCCAGGACAGAAATGACAATTGCCCTTCAATTCAGAGAGGAAATGGCTCCTCCATGCTCCAAATAAGATTTGTGTGTCTGTGCCCTACATTCCTATAGGGTACAATATAGCACTTCAGGGATGCTCTTGCTAATCTTTGTAGCTGCAAGTAGAAGGGCTCTCAGCTGGTATCTTGAAAAACGTATTTCATTTGTGAAAAATATACTTAGCTTATATCCTAGAAATGCATGTCTGCCTTCAAATGTGCATCTTAAAAGAAAATGAAAAAAAAAAAAAAAGAAAGAATGGACCTCAGTATAAAACTTTGCTGTATATTTTCAGGTCCTGGTAAAACCTCTTAGAAACACAGAACAATGGCAGCATCAGAAAGAGCCACAAAGACAGGGTCCGTGTGAATCTGTGAAACTAAGTGTTTGTCTCCTTGGTTTTTTTGGTGGCAGAGCCTACATTTCCAAAGTAGGAAATGAAGTCTTTCCACGTGGCTGGTTGAGCTTTTAAAAACTATTTGTAAGTCAGTGAGCCCAAAATCAGTTCCTCCTGATCATCTGCCTCTGTCCTTTGCTTAACACAGGACAAATGGATGTTCCCAGTTCCTACACATCACATTTTATAAGGGATTATTATGAGAAAAGCTTATTAATCTTGTCAAGTTGTTCAGAACACTGTTTGAAGGATTATTTAACAGCAGGTTCTCACTATTTTCCCCCTCTCATCCATTTTATACCTTTTCTGTTTGCTCAGCAGTTTACAATGTTAGTCATGGTACGTTGCATCTCCCATAGAAGTGACAGTGCTTTCAGTGACAAGCACTTGACATGCAACGTGGAGCAAATATAGGAAAAGGAAGGGCAAACAGAGTACCAGGGCACAGACAGGGACAGCTTTGCTTTTCTTCCTATGCTAGAAAAGTGAATTTTAATTATCTGATTTTTTCCAAATGAGATTTGCATTCATTTTGGTGGCAGCTTTACGGTAAGCATTTTTATTTTATTTTATTTTTATTTTGTTTCTAGTCTGTATATGTTTATCTTTCTCCAGGTTTCTGTCCTTTTCCCAGCTCTTTGCCTGTCCTGTGTGTCTTGTGGTCTGCCTTGCCAGTAATTCATCTTTTCTCTGTCAAAAACGCCCTCCATCTGGGCCTTCTCCCAAACTACTTACAGTCTGTCATGGGAACTGCATCCCATAATTTCTCACCTTTATAATGTGCTGCTTTGGGAGGGTTCATTTCTCAGATGTGTGATAAAGCTGGTTTCGGCTAGAAAAAAAATAGATTGCAGGTTCATAGATTCCAAAAGGAGACAACATTAGGTGTGCTAGAACTGACATCTATTAAAAACAATTAGAATATGTAGCCACATTCAGCTATGACCTACGAGGATCCAAGATATTTTTATGAGCAAGAAAGCATATGTCCTGTAAATGAGCTGCATCAAAGTTAGAAAAAGTTGAATATCCGAGTGTAGAGTAGCGTTCATTTAACTGTTTTATTAATTAAAGACTAACTGTTGTCAGCTTATGTTCAGGAAGATGCTTTGATCTAACTGTATGTCTGAGATATGAAAGTTAAATGCTAAATGGCATTTATCACATCTGATAGGTATGTTTTACAGAGAAAAACTACAAAGCGATTACAGTAATAATTTGTAATAATTTGCGTTTTTCTGGTGTGTTCTGAAATATCTTTTATCGTGGGAGGTATACTGTAATGGAGAAGGACTAAGTACTGCCATCGGCTGATCACAGTAACAAGTGTCGTCCCTGTCTATCAATCACAAACCTTTGTCAGGAAACTAGAGAAGCAAAATGAGTTGATAACTGTGAATAGCTATCATGATGAAACAAAGCTTTAAGACGACACAGGTATCAGTGGTGAATGATTTGGTTCTGTGCAAGAATGTGATTTGATCATGCTGTAGAAAAATCAAAATACATCCTGATGAGCAGAAATGGTTGCCTCTCAGGTGGCTTGGCTGGGCAGGTCACATTCCACCCAAAACGGAATCGATGTGGCCGTGTGTTTCCATATGTATGTATGCGTGTGTGTGTCTGCAGTCCTGCCCCAGCAGTTCTCCCTCCTTTCCCCTGTGGCCAAGAGGGCAGAGCCTTCCTCAGCTTCCCCGCAATCACCCCGCTGCTTCCCAGCCAGAACTGCCTGAAGCTCCCCAAAACACTGACTGTAGGAAAGAAACATATATAACTCAAATTCACAAGGCACTATAAGCTACTGATTTGAGAGCAGTTTTTCCTATATCTCCTTTATGGAAAAATAAAAGAGGCTGCAGATTGTTTTGGCCTCAAGAAATAAATCTGATGCTTTATAGATTTTCATGAGATCTCTTGCTGTTCTCTTTTTGCAAATCACTCTGTTTCTGCTTTCTGCGGAGCTATACGTACATTTTTCCCTTAAGATATCCAGCTTTTTCTTTAGTGGAACTAAGGGTTCATAACTCTAGCTATGTGGCAAAGAAGCAGACAAATATCTGAAGTCCTCTGATTAATATACATGTATCTCTGAGTTTCAGGCCAGAATGAGTGTTATTCAAAATCACAAGCCTCTAGCTTAAAGAATAGCTAGCAGAAATGCTGACAGAAATTAAAGCTGCTCTAATAACAAGACAGTGCAAACAATTGAAAATTTATATGCCCTTGAACTATTAATTATTCCGCCTTGGAAAGATTAAAAAGGAGTTCTGACTGACCCAAGTTTTGCTTTGAAAACAGAGAGAGAAATACAATATTCCCAGAGTCCCTGACTAGTTTAAGAACATATTTGTTAAATTTAAGACCTGCCAAGACCCAGCTATTATTTTCTAGCTGCTTTGTACCCAGCAGCTTCTTATAAGAAGTGACTTATGGAACATTTCAGGGCTTTTATACCAGCAACAATAACCATCATAAAACTTGTGGAATACGATATTAGACTGAAATATCCGCAGCATATGTTCTGACAACATTTGGTATAACAGCAGACCTGTGAAGGGCTTTAATGCAATTAACAATGCCATTAAAGTCCCTGGAATAGCATTAAATTTGATAGACATTCTGTGAATGAAAATAACATAAGTTATTGTTAACTTTCCTTATTAAAGTCAAGTATTATTTAAAAACTTCTGTGGACCTTCCCGGTAACACAAGAACCGAGTATAAAGAGTCCAGTCTCAGAGAAGTATTAGGCTCCTTTTAATCTTTACAATTGAAATAATTTACTAACTCATTTTGACTATGACAATTCCAGCTATAAATCTCACCCTAGTTTTCATTTGACTTTGAACAGACATTTAGCAATTTCCACTCTGGAAAAAATAATAATAATTTTTAAAAGCCTGTCTCGAGGAAGAGGTTGGGTACCAAAGCTCCCACTGGCTTAGGGGTCTGTATCTGAAATCTGTGACAGAAAAAGCCACATTAACACTGTGCAACCACTGCAGCTATTGCCACAGCACCATTTGTAATGACTTCTTTGGAAAAATTTGGGCTGGCTGACTGGTGGCTGCACTTGTGCTTTCTGAAACTCCCACCCACTGGGAATTAAATTACAGTAGGAAGAACTGGACTTCTTCATGCAGAAGAAATGCAGAGACCATATTTGTAGCCCTGGTGACAGAGAATTGCCATCAATCACAAATCGGTGTTTTTATGTCCCAAAAGGAGTTAGTGTGCTTAAGATGGAATAAGGAATAAGGAATAAGATGGACAGGAAGGAAGATTTATACAGCTCTTCTTTAGTATGTGGAATTAAAAGAAAGAAAACAGTCAGAAACTGATTTCCAAGACAGACAAGCAGTCTGTACACTGTTTAAATAAATCAGCATGTTATTGATACAAATCAATTCATCAGCACAAGTAAAAATAGGTCCAATCTTAAGTCTTCTGCAATTCATTTTTTTGTTTTTTTTTTTTCTAACCCAGGCATTTTCCAAAAACTAATCTTTGGCCAGAAGACTAGAGATAACATTACTTTTCATATGGGCTACATTTTTAATTTTTTTTTCTTTTTTTCTTTTTGACATCTAGTTCTTCAATGCTTACTCAGAGATGACAGTAAAATGAATAGCGATGCATAACAGCATCTATCCCTGTCCTCTGGCATGACAGACCTTCCCCAGGGCAGGAGCAAGGTGTGTGGGCAAGCGTCTGCATCTGCCCAGGCAGTGCTGACCCTCTGGCCAGCCCTTGGCCTGGCCCCAGACCCCACATGTGGAAATTAAGGCAAGCGGTCCCTGTGACTGAAACAGGGAGAGCACTGAAACCAGAAATCAGTGTGAACCAGAAGCTGGGGCAGATGCACCAAGGCTTTGTGAAGCTCAGCCTGGAAATGAGCTTTTTCTTAACTTGTAGAGAACTGAAAAGAGAGCTAGCCTGTTAGCCGCGGGAACCTCTGAAATTATTCCTAATCTGGTATGAAGTTTTGCTGTGTGAATGGGAGCCAGCTTGTCATGGTTTCAGTTGGGATAGAGTTAACTTTCTTACCAGTAGCTGGTATGGTGCTGTGTTTTGGATTTGGGATGGAAAATAGTGTTGATAGCGCATCGGTGGTTCTGGTTGTTGCTAGGCAGATGTCAGGTCCCGGTCCGATTGTTGGTCCGTGAGGGGTTTGTAATGCTTCTGAGGGTGCTCCTCACACTGCCGCACCAGTAAGTAGGCTGGGGGTGCAAAAAAGTTGGGAGGAGACACAGCCAGGACAGCTGACCTCAACCGACCAAAAGGATATTCCATGCCACGTGACATCATGCTCAGTATATAAAGCTGGGGGAAGAAGAAGAAGGGGGGGATGTTCAGAGTTATGGCATTTGTCTTCCCAAGTAGCTGCTACGTGTGATGGAGCCCTGCTTTCCTGGAGATGGCTGAACACCTGCCTGCCCATGGGAAGCGGTGAATTAATTTCTTGTTTTGCTTTGCTTGTGTGCGTGGCTTTTGCTTTGCCTGTTAAACTGTCTTTATCTCAACCCATGAGTTTCCTCGCTTTTACTCTTTGGATTGTCTCCCCCACCCAAACTGGGGGAAGTGAGTGAGTGGCTATGAGGTCCTAGTTGCCGCTGGGGACTAAGCCATGGCACAGCTAGAGGGACATAATCGCATCTGCTTGTGTAGGCGTATGCATTTGGTGTGGCACGGCATGATAATAAGTTTCAGAGATGGGTGGATGGGAGGAGGAGGGAGCTTGACTTCAAAAATGCAGTCCAGAGCCTAACTGCCATGGTGGTTACTGAGTGACCTTGGAAAAAAAGTGATCTCCACTGAATATCTGCCCCCACCACAGCAGCTGGAAGGGGGCTGGTGCTGGAAGCCTGACCGCCACCGAGGGTGATAGCCAACCATGAACCAAAGATGATTCCCTTTGGCAAATGTTCTCTGCAGTCCAGCTTGGAGACCCATGAATAACTATATTAGGATAAACCAGCAAAAACAAGAAAACTCTCCAAGTCCTCTATTCATCAGCAATAGTGCATCTGCTTAGGCCGTAACAGCCGTGCAGGCAGCGCTGTTGATAGGGGTCCAACATTTTGCCAAACCATTGTAAAAAATAGATGAGATGTATACTGCTGCACGAGGACTGACACCACCTTGGCACCAGCACAGCTGGAGAAGGAAGGCAATGTTTTTGCCTGCCATATTGCACCTCTGAGGTGTGAACATTTCAGCTTTCAGAAAAGTAAGGCATGCATCCTTCCAAGGAAGAAGTTTTTTAATGGTGCAGTGCTCTTGAACCTTATTTTTCTTAAATGCTTCTATGTGCACCCTCTTTCTGCTGTGCTCTTCCCAGGCAATGGGAAGCTGTTCTGAAAGAAAATGGCATTTTTTCCCCCCGCTGCTCTGAAATTCTGGGAAGTATTTTCTGTTTCAAATATTGCTTGTTGGGATTGTAAATTCAAATTACTGCCATACAGTGTGGCTTTCTTTGGCGGCAGAGCAGAACCACAGAGCCCAGTAACACATTTCATTGTGGGGAACATATCAAACGTATGTACAGTAAGCTAGCTGTGAGAAAAAAATTACCCCCTTCGTGTGCCACTAGTCACAATGAGCATTGATATGCAAAAGGAAAATGTTTTCAGAGGCTGAGATGAATCAAGAGGAATGGTGATAGAATGATATTATGGAAGAGAGAGAAGTTTACTTTCCATAGGTGCTATAAGTAGCCCCAACTGGCAAGGTGAAACACGCTATATCACATATATGAGACGAATTGATGGTAAAAGCCCTGGTCAGCCTGAGACTGCTTAGGAAAACATTGAAAGCAAACCCCAAGGAAAAGCTCCAGCTCCAAGGAGATTTGCTCTGTGGGAGATACCATATTTGGACAAATTATTAGGAGTTCAAATAATGAGGAATAAGGACAGGAAGCTATGATTGAAGGCTTTTTAAGAGAACATGCAGGGACCTCATAAGCCCTTGGCTGTGCCAAGGGTAAGTAGAGATTGAGACCTCGGGGGTACCTTTGAGGAAAGAATGGTCCAAATAATATGAAGGGCAAGAGGAGAGACCAATAACTTACGAGCCACTAGCACTAATAAAACCTGAAAGAATTCAAATAGAAAAGGAGGCTCTGGCCTGAGTCCACAGATCTCATGTCTTTATTTATAAGAGGTCATTTGCAACCGAAATTCACCATTAAACATCTCCTGCCATGGCCAAAAAGGGTCTAACAAACCTCATTCTCTCTTCACAGCCTGGAACACTGAGATAATCTCCCTACAGACACACTGGAGACAGTTCATCCTGATTGTGTTCCCTGCATTTTTATCCCTTTCCTTCAGGTTTGGTGTGTGGCTTTCTCTCTGAGGATGTCTTTTCCGAGCAGATGTTCTGCATACCTTTCTCTCATGTAGATATGCTACCAGCAATTAATTGGATGCAATTGTAATGTTCTTTTTCTGTTCTAGATGTTCAGAAAGCCAGGCCTGCAAATTCCTTGAATGCATGTAACTGGAGTGATTTATCTCTATCAGAGTGAGATAATAGAGTTTTCTTACAACCAGTGGATAAAATCATGGATCACCTAGGTTTAGCTAAGGGAACCTTGATTGCAGGAGAAAAAACACAGAGCTGCCTGTGATTACAGCGCTTTGTCCTCTGCTTGTGGTTTTGTGTTTTTGGGGATTTTTTTTTTTTGAGTAGTGAAACCAGCTTTATAAGAAACAGTTCATTATTCCTTATCAACAGTGAGAGCTCAAAGGGAAATCAAAGGGTGGAAAGTGGCCAGCAGATTTATCCAGGTTCATTCTCTTTTTCTGAGTGAAACAGCCATTTTGCAGCCTCAGCTTCCCAGCCTACCTCTCTCTGCAGCACATGGCGGGTACGAATGTGTGCCAGGTAGCACCCATAGAAAGATGTGGGGGAACCCAAGGAGATGCCCCCGCCTCCCCATCTGGGGAGTCACCATCTCTGTCTGTTCTCCACCACCAGTCCGGAGTCAGGAAGATGAAATTAAGTCATTTTTTGGCTATAGTTTAGGTGATACCCTTACTTGGCACATAAGGCCTCTTAGTACACAGGAGTCATGCTCATCCTAATCTGTGCACCCCCTTCTCATCACCCTTAGCTGCCCTGGGCATGGTTAAAGGGCACTTTGGCAAACAGAGCAACGCTAAGTGTCCCTAGGCATTATTCAGGTCAGAAAGGCTTTTAAGTTACCAGGACAGGAAATTGGATGGGGAGAGGAAAAGGTACTCTGACTCTTCCCTTCACCGTCAAGACTGGGCAGAATTAAGCTGTCTGTTTTGTTCAAGTAGGGTACACTCAATGGTCTCATGTGATTTATCCCATGTAGGATGAGAGAATGGATCATATGAGGAGCAGCTTCAAGTCAAGGTCTCAGCAGAATTGGTTTTCTGACTCAGTTATCGAAGCATTTTATTTTTCTGGGCTTTCAATCTTACCATAGCTAGGAGTCCAAAATCTCACTTGTGGTAAGTGCTTTTTTACATCTTCTTAGGTGAAAGACTGAACTGCCATTGAGCTCTCACCCTGATTTTTCTAATCACAGAATCAGCAGAGTGATGGGACCCAAGCTCAGAGACTGGGGTTGCCCCACATGTGTTGGCTCCAGGAATTTGAAATGTGCAGGAAAAAATGGAAGTTGTTATTTCTACAGCATTTTGCTATTCAGACCCGATATGGCTCAAACAGTCTAGAGCATGACAGAGCCAGCAGGCAGCGCAGCCATTTCATGAAAGCCTTGGCCACGGACTGCTGCCGGTCAGTCCTCCATGCCTGGAGAAGACCTGGCCAACAGCGGTGCCCGCTGGCTGGCTTGGTGAATTTATCGCTACCCATCTTTCTTCCCAGGATCATTATTCAAATCTTTCCTGTCCTGTCCTAAAATGTCATTACAATGAGACAGATGAAGGGAATGAAGTAGAAGCCAGAAGTGGAGCCACAGAACAGCATAGTACAGTCAGAAAGTAGGTTTAAAAGTTATGGGTCTTCTTTGGACTTCTGAGAACATAAGTGGTATTGCCTCTTTCAGCCTCTTGCTGTTAGTAAAATTAAATGACTAGAATATAATATCCAGTCTTATCTACTCTTATTTTAGCTGTATTTCATTAATCCTCTATTAACACTTTACAGCTTGACTATTCTTAATAAAAAACCTTAATCCTGGTGTGGGAAGGAAATACTAGTGGAGTGAGGCATATGTGACTGTACAGCTCCAGCAAGTTAGAGAGCATACTGTCCCATACTGAAACATGTAGCTACTGAAATAAAACTAAATATTTATACTCACAAGGTAAAAACAACCAAGTCTTTTCAAATGGGCCACACATAAATATGGAAGTGTTTATTTTATCATACTTTGAGGCTCATGAAATCAAATTAGCATCAAATGAGTTGGCTTGATATTAATGAAGGAAAGCAGAAAAATGAGATCTACAGTAACAAACCTATTTAAAATAGGTATAGCTATTATATATGCTTCCATATGTGTATGTGCATCTTTAAAGAAGCAGGCGCAAGTTCACTGAACTGGCACAAAGAGAAGCACTGTCACCTCCTTTTTCATAGAATCATAGAATCACAGAATCATGGAATCATAGAATGGTTTGGGTTGGAAGGAACCTTAAAGATCATCTAGTTCCACCCCCCCTGCCATGGGCAGGGACCTCCCACTAGACAGAAAGAGTCAAATTGAGGCACGTGGAAGGCGACATCATTATCGCTCTGCAGCTCAGCTGGTAATAAGAAGAGGTGTTGCTAAGCCTCCTCTCATACTTCTCCCTCACACTTGTAGAGTGCTTTCTCTTGCCTTTACCTCAAATATTTGATTAATCAAGCTGTGCTGCAGCCCTGGCTTTATTAGCCTATACAGAGCATCTTTATAGGTACATGTTATGGAGTACTTTTGCACCTCTGCAATCGGGAAGGATTATTTGTTCTAATGGCAAGGAGGCAGACTTGTCACTCTCCAGCCTCATCAACGCTGCAGCAGCTGCAACAGCAGCAACTATCCTGGTTATGAGTGAGAACAACAATAATAACAGTTTTTTAATCCTGTCACAGATTCCAATGTCCGTTATTCAGTCTAAGCAGCAACACTGATAACTTCAAGATAGATAGATTTTGTATATTTAATAGATAAATTTGCTTTCCACTGAGGGAGTACAGGACTTAACCCCACTTTACGCTCACCAAGGATGAACTGTTAGCTTCCATCAGCGGTGGATCAGGCCCTGCATGGCTACATGCATGGTGCATCTCGTTACACAAGAGAAACCAAACGGCACGGTTATATCTAGATTCTGAATAACCAGCAAAGTACAATTATTTTTGATTCACGGTTCATTTATTTACAGTAATGCTTTGCATAACAAATAAATGAGAATTTTTAAATCTGCTTGTGGACAAGTTCATGGTTATGAAAAGTGGGGACGTTCATCCAATAAATAATTTACTGTCAATTAAACATTCATCACCAGTACTAGCAAAGCAATAGAAGTCTTTGTTTGGAATCCCTTTTTTTTTTTTTTTTAAATTGGTTTTTAGGGATAGATCTAAGCCGTAAGTGTACATGTAGACTTTTAATATCTTCAAGGAATTGTTTTCACCCATTGAATTTTACTTTAATCTATTATAAAAATAGGAAATACTTTGCAACGTATACATCTAAATACACAGACTGGAGAGACTCAACGTTTCAGTGACTTGGATCTTGGACTTCAATCAAATAAATCAAATCAGGGGAAACATTTACAGTGAACAGGTATTGAATCTGTGTGAATTGTGTCTAAAATGTAAACCAATATATTGTTTTTATTCATGGTATTCTTTGCTCTTTTGGATAATGGGCAAAAATGTATGCTCAAAATCACAAGTTTATTGCTACAAATTGTTAAAAGCCAAGCGTGTTTGCAGGCTACTGCTGAATTTCACTTGCTTTGTCTTGTAGCTAGAAGGTTCTGGGCTGCACAGCTCCCAGGGAAAAATGACTTATTTGCCAGAGGCAAAAAAAGGTCAGAAGAACAAGCTGTTCTTTGAGACCCTGTGGGGGACAACCACCAAAAGAAAGGACCATCCCAAGCTTCAACTCCAGCAAGTGCAAGTGACGCATTTTTGATTTGCCTTATTGTATCAACAAAGATACAAATGCAAAGCAGGTGCATTTAAAACCCTCCTCTAACAGTTGTTAATGATATAGTTTAAATAGTCATTGGAAAAGATGATCTAACTCCATCCAAGGGATGGGTAAGACCCTGGGTAGGCAGGAAACACCGGAAACTGAGGATGGGAACTTCATTAACATCTCCCGGCTTGGACACAAACCAGGCAGGTGAGCAGAGGAGCAGAGCCAGGGGTAGCTGCGCTTTCCAGCTGCTCTAACACCAGTGTGTTTCCATCAGCCATGCATTTTGTGCTCGCAGTAGGACTCACCCACATTCATCCAAGAGAGAAAAATCCACCAAAAAAACCATATGAGCTCCTGGCAGTTATCCAAAGCCTGCAATTAAATTTGCAATTTGCTGCAAGGTTTCTGAGATTTCAAAGGAGACAATAGTTTAACCCAGATCAGGTGACTTAAGTTTTATTTACTATTACAAAGGAGTTTCTTTTTGGAGAGAAATACAGATTTTTACAAATATTCAGACCAGGCAAACATTTGATGACAATTACTAAGAAGAACAATATTTTCTCAGAAATAATTTTCCCTCTCTAGGGGAGGAAAAAAAAGAAGTTCATTTTTGTGGGAAATGGTTGAAACATAAGACAAAAGCGTTAAGCATTTTGGTTTGTAAAGCTATCAGAAATGTGGTGTTTTATTGCTTTTGGCACTAACACACATTATTTTCCAGCTCCACCATTCGTGTTTCAGCACATCCAACCTTACACAACATGATATGCGTGTAACTTTGGTATCTTATGTAATATGAAATTCCCGAGAAAGAGGATGGGATGACTCAGATGGATGAAGCGCAGCCGCACAGTTGGCCAGGAGAAGACAGGCTCTCCTGCTTCTAAAGCATGGTGCACGGTAACGTTCCTCATGACAACCAAAGAATGAAGCCTGTGAGATGTACGGTGGCTTCTGCCCACCATGAACCTCCTGCAGGGTTGCGGAGAGGCATTAAAACTTTACTCATTCTGTAGTAGTTGCAGTCCTAAAAAGTGGGACTAAAACATCCTAAGAAGTGGGCAAAATTAGTTGCATCCTAAAAGTGGGATGTCTGAGGCAGACTGAATAATATGTCTTGCAGGAGCAGAAATCGGCCATCAGCCCTGACCACTCATCTCTGCAGCAGCCAAGACTCAAATAAGAATTCACACGTTCCACAGGCAGCAGCGTATTTCTGGGTCAGCCCGTAACCTTGTCCTGCTTGTAACGATGTTGACTGCTCCGTGGTTATCTCCAGCTGAAGAGGGCTTTTGAGTATTTTGCTTGGGTCTGTCACCGAATGAATAGGCTATGCAGTCTGCAAGTACAGAGCAAAAAAGTATGTGTTTGTTGATCTGATGGAACTCAGGCCAGCTCTGTTATTGGCTTTGCTACAAGAACCGAATCTGAGTTGTTGAGGCTGATTTTCGTAAAACATTTTTTAATTATTTATATTCCTTCTTTGGGTATTAATTTAAAGGACTGAGAGGTTTGGGCCATTGCATCAAATATATTAACGTAGCTTTGAGAGTATTTCTGGGCACGTATGCTAAATTTGAAAGTTCAATGTACTTGCAAAATTGCAAGTATAAATCAAATAACAACTAAAGCATTTCCTCAGACCAATGGTTTTAAGTGCTCTCAACAGCTGGAAAAAGTGCAGACTCTTTGCTATGCAAAATTGGCGTGTATAGATTTGGAGCATAGACAGACCTTTGCTAAACTACAGCCATCCGTCATGTTTAAATGTGTTTGTTGTTAGCAGGGCACAAGCCTGATTTGATTACTGTGATGTTCTGGAAAAAAAAAAACAAAACAACTATGCCTGTATTGAGAAAGTCAAGAAAAAAAAAGATCTTGAGAACCAGCTTAAGTTAGAAGGGGAAGTTATGGATGTCATCTCCAGCACTTTCTGTTTTGACTTTTTAGAGATTTTTTTTGAGAGAAATGGACAAGAAATTAGCAAAATACTTAAGAATTCTGGAAAGCACATGACCTTTGGAGCAAAATTTAGGATTGCAGCAGATGAAGTCCTAAATTATTTATATAGTTCATCATCAATCTTAGCAGCGACAAATAGTCCCTTAACTTTTTCCACATAAATCCCCCCGGGTGCTGGGCTGCATCTCCAGCCCAGGGGCACTGGGGGAGCCCATCCTGCACCTCCCTGTGCCCCTGGAGCTTCCATGACCCCAGGACACCCAGCTGGGGAGTGGGGTGGAGGGAAAGTTGAGCAGAGGGGACTCCCTGAATGGGGAAGATGTGGAACAGAAGAGAAAGAGCTGTGAACTAATTGGTGATCACCAATCCTACTTCAAGTCTCCATGGTATCTTCTGTGGCTGGCTAGATGAGAAATCCAGCTAGCTTGCTGAATTAATTGCACTAAGGCTTGCTAATTTTGCTGCAATGAGGTTCACTCTCTAGACCATCCAGCTCCTGCAGCTTTACTTGGAAAATTCACCTTCTGTGAAGTAAGAAGTTTGGACGACTTCCACCAGAAGAGTTCATTAAGACATGCCACTCAAAAAAGACTTTTGTGTTCAAATGAATGACCCCAGTTTTGCAAACACCTCCTCAGTTATCTGTGTGTGAGGAGAGGACCTGGGTACCACATGGAGGAGAGCTGGTCCGGGGTGTTAGCCTCCATGCAGCGTGTCCCTTGTGGACCCCCCTTCACCAACAAGCTGCAGCACCCCAGCAGAGCAAGGGACATGCCTGCTGCATGCCAAACCTCTGCTGTAAGTGAGATGCTGTGTAAGGATTAGCAATCATCCTGAAACCAGAGAAATCAACCTGTGACCATCCGTAAAAGGGCTTGAAGACCAGAGTTGCATACCCAGATGGATCTCCGGTGTTCATAATGGGCAGACTGTTGCAGGAGATGAAAGCAGATACTAAGTCAAAGATATTTTTCTTTAGTTACAACACACATGGGAATTAGGAATAATGACTATGTCCTGGCACTTTGATAAGGAGCCTGGGGAGAAAAGCTGCCAAACGCAGTACTGAAAAACAATGACAAAATATTTATCATTTTCAGCAATATGCATATGCATAGTTTAACTATGCAAATAGCCTTAGGTACCAAGGTCTTACATAATTAATGAAAATAATTCCTGTATTCTTCTTGTCCAACACAAACAAACAAACAAAACTAAAACAGTAAGAAGTTTTGTTCTATTCTTTATGCTAATGATGTTTCTAAAATTTCCTAAGTGCAACAGGTAGTCATCTAAACTTGGGGAAAAAAAAACGAAAAATAAGATGGTAGGCATAATCCAAGTAAGATCTTCATTTTCTAATAAATTTTCTTTCCTTTGAACATTGACAGTCTTTTGTTTTCCTTTCCAAGATGTAGCTGTAAACCAGTTTATCAGGTACAAATAAAATTTTCTTAAATTCAGCAGAGAATAATGAATTGGTTTTATAGGCCTATAAAACAACCCGAGTCTGTGGGCATTTTGAAATAATGGTGTCAATTAGGAACTGTAATGCATTCTGGGAGATATCATGAGAAATGTGGCAGCAAACTCATTTTTTTCCTTTCAAAATGATCACCTGCAATATGCAATAAAATGCTAGGATGTACTCATAAAAGAACCATTGCAGTATCCTCCCTAATATATATGTAAATATTTCATCACTTTGAAACTTTGAGGCACACAAGAAAGCTGTTAGAAATTAACATCAGCTTCCAGTTGCCATATAAATCAAAGCAACAGCTCTTCTCTAAATAAAGTACCTGCTTAGGGAAGTAAGCTACTTTGATTAAATGCTGATGGGAATTGGCCCCGCTCGGCATCGTTGCCATTAACAGGCAGAGCCTGGCTCTCACCCTTCGTTGCACATGTTGTGAGGTCTGCCATCGCTGCTAGAGGGCTTTGTGTTGTTCCCACCTTAGGACCATCACCTTTGCCAGGTGAGGACTTTTGCAGTTTAAAGGATATGATAGCCCACTGTGGTCACTACACCAAGTTGAGTACATTGTTCTGAGAGAACCCCAGAAGTTGAGAGGGGACGAAAACACCCTTGTTAAAGCCCTTTCCTCTGCAAACCTTCTCTGAAATCACAGACAGTGGCTCTTTGTACCAAAAAGCACAATAATTCTGCAGGAGACTTCGCCCTTCGCAGCAGCAGTAGGATGCTTACCCACGTTAACACATTTCTGGAATAAAGCAGCCTGAAGGAAGTAATCAACATTATTCCAAAGTTTGTTTAAGTTGGAAAAAATACATATTGCTCTCTAGTACTGAATTGTCACAACAAAATGACTACAAAGAAGACTGAGCAAAAAGTCAGGAAGGTCAAGTTATGTTAGTGCCCACGGTGATGCTGCAACGGGCAGCGTCCATTCAGAAGCAAGTCGCAGCTTATTTTTTAAAGTCCGTAAAGCATTTTTGCCCTTAGTGGAGGGAGAAAATGAACATTTAATCTCTTAAGGAAGACTGTAAATGAGAAATCATATGTTCCCAACCAGATGGGGAAGCGCAGAAAAATGGGAAATTTATTTTAATAAGTGTCAAGAACCAAAAGATACAGATAGAGCATCAAACCCATTTTCACTTGACCCCTTGTGTATGCATACTTTTCTGTGCATAATCAGCCTTTTTTTCTGTCCCTGCCAGTTGAACGTGTACAATAGTACATAGCTCTGTAGAGAACTCAGAAACTCAGGCCAGCTAATGAACAAAGTGGGTGTGCAGCCTGCAGTTTGTCCCGCCTGCTGGCTGGGGTTGCTCTGCCACCCTCTGTTCTTTAAAACAAACTGAATGGCGTCGTGGGTGTAGAAACGGACACTCTGCAACAGCTCATCTAAGCTTGTTCCCTACTGACAAGCAAGTCTATTCTCCTTCTAGTCTAACTTTAAATGTATCAAGTAGTGAGGCTCTGGTGGAGGT